>BSBM01000236.1:2462500-2952500 GCA_027924585.1 Larix kaempferi
AAAATCTTGGTTACAACTATCAAACTTTGAAATTTTAGGTGCCCCAAGGGTTTTTGATGGTGTTAAATCTGTTTCTACCATCAAAATCGTCATTAAAACACTATTAAATTCAGATTTTGCAACAAAAAAACGGATTCCGGTGAAAAGCCTCCGTCCTGGCCAAATAATCAAATTTTTAGACAACTCCTATTCATTCTTATAGGAAACATTGGTAGATCCGACTGAAAAGGGGTTATGTTTAGCCATTGATCATTAATTATTATTGATCAATCGATATATTCTATTTTTTATTAGTGATAATAAATACATAACGCAACTGACGAATCGATGAATTTTTTTTAGGAGTAGTCTATTTATTCTAGTAAAATTTTTTTAGTAAAATCCAAATTTGGAAGTGTTCAAATTGTGTTTTTGAATCCATAAATACATTTAGCACGCTTAAATACCCCCATAGCACCTAGATTATGCAATTTTCATAAACAATGTATGTGATTTTGAATTTTTTACAAACTTTCAACTGATTCTGAACAAAACAAAACGGAAAATATACTCAGAAAAAATTGAAAACATAGAATATTTAGAATAAACCATTTTTTTTATGTTTTAATCTTTAGATTAGATCAACAAAAATATCACATTCAAAGTTAATGATAATAAAGACGGGACAATTAGTGCATAGTATAATTTTTTAATTTTTATTTAATGAAATAAAAATAATTTATTTATCAATACTTATCAATCAAAAATTTAAAAATTTAAAAATTAACTTTTAATTTTTAAAATATTAATTTAATACATAAATATCACAAAACCTTTACAAACTTTTAAAAATAATTTTTAAAATATTTCAAATTATTAAAATTTAAGCTAAGTTAACTCTCAAATGATTACAATATACCCTTCTTGCGAGATATAATCAAATATAATTTGCGGTATAATAAATTATATTCAACTTAATTTTAGGAAGATTATAATTTTGTATATATAAATTTAAAATTAATTTTTTTTTATTGAAAATGAAAAAATGTCAAATCAATATTCTATATAATAAATTATTTTCAACCTAATTTTAAGAAGACTATACTTTTGCAATATATAAATTCAAAATTAATTATTATTGAATGTCAAAGCAATATTTTTTAACTTAAAAGACAATAATTTTGCAATGTATAAAGTCAAAAGTATTGAAAAATTGGAAACAATAATAACCTACTCAAAAAACACTAATAAGTAATTGGTTATAACTATGGGTGGCCACTGTGGAGGTGGGAAGATTGTGTGTGACCTTGAGGGAAACAAAGAAGTTGAATACACATGGGATGTAGGCGCTACCACAAACAATGAGGTGTATGAAAAGGAGTTCACAATCTCATGGTAATTGGTAATTTATTGATCGTTATAAGGGCACTTTACCATTGAAACCTTCTCTCAAACCTAAAACTCTTTAGACTCCGAAAATAAGTGCTAATGGTGGGAAGAGACTATGACTCTATATCAATTTTTCATGACTTTTGGGTGAATCCATGAAGATGGGTAACACTTTTTGCTTAAAAGTGATGGTGAAAATTCGATTTTTTATTCATTTATTAAATCGAAGCTCTCAAAACTCATATATGCTTTGTGAATTCCGACATGTAACAAAAACATAAATTGTAGGGAATTATGTTGTCTTTCCACCTATATTTTTAAAATAATAATATTATTATTATTTAATATGCCAAAATTACATTAAATGATATGTTTGTTCTTGTAAATTTCAGGAAAAGTTAACAAGTTGCTTGTGTGCACGTAAAATAATTTAGTGATAAATGCATAATTTCTTATATTTTTTTTTTCCTCAGAAAAAAAGCGTAATTTTATTTCAGCAGAGGTGAAAAAATTACATTCTGTATATGCGTAGAAGCATTCGGTTATCCGGTTAAGGATCAAAAAACAGTCCAAAAAAGTGTTTCAGTACACCCGTCCAGTATGATCATTGACATATGTCCATGTCAGTATATAATTTCTCATATATATATATATGAAAATAATATACACAAAATGCACCGGGGCATATATATTTTTTATTTATTTTGGAAAAATATATATCTTTTATTAATTTTTTAAACTGGCTATTGAAAATTTTAATTGCATTTTGTATACATGTGTGTGCATGTAAACTTTTTTCGTTGGTTACAAAAAATACATTTTTGAAGAGGATGCGTTGATGTGAGGCATATATATTTTTAAAAAAAAATTGGCTGTGTACTTTTTATGTTGTTGATTTTTCTTTGTATTGATTTGAAGTTGTGGACATGGTTTTTAAGTAAGTTTGAAAATAAAATAAAAAAGAATTATCATATGAACTCAAAAACATGTAAATTATATGCCAATGGATAGACGATTCGTTGACGAATCCATTGGTATGAAATTTTCCACCTAAGGTGCATTCCAGGACGGGGTTTAGGCCTGGAAAAGATGCTAGTAAAATTAAATTTGCAGAAATGGGGGCTAAAAGTATGTTTTTAAATCCCTTGATCTACCTATGAGCTCGATCGAGGTTTGTAAAACCCTCGATCGAGCTCGTACACACGTTTTTAAATACCTTGATTGAGGGTTTATGTGCGGCTAGCTAGAAGCTCGATCAAGGCTAGGATCTTGTTCGAGCTATTAAAAACTTCGATTAAAAAAATGTGTACGTGTCCATATTTGTGTGTGCACACAAATATGGGCACCCAAACATTTTTTTAATCAAATTTTTTAATAGAGCATGTCGAATAAGTATTCGTAGCTTGTCCCAAATATAGAATTCAATTAAAATATAGATAGATTTATAAAATAATCAAAATTAATAAAACATCATTTCAACTAGAAAAATGGTACTTGTGGGTAATAATAAATACCTTGAAGAAGAATTGGGTAAAAGAATTAGTATCACCATTTCCTCTTGATTTTATACGTGTAGACATGGATTGCAGAGTAATTGGAGTTATAGATGTGATTAGTCATATTTATAACTCCAATTACTCCTCAACTCATATCTGCAAATGGGTATAAGGGATCATTCTCCATATTTTCCATGATTTATATAACCCCTCGACTCATTTATTATATATATAACCCCTCTCTACTAGTCCTTGACTGAATTTCTATGCAACGGACGCAGTGAAATAAGCCATGGTTTGTTGTTGTTTTATAGTTATAACGGTTGCAGATGCTCAATCGAGCTTAGAAGTTGGATCGAGCTCTAGAAATGCAATGCTCGATCGAGGTACCGAGCTCAATCAAGGGTTTTATTAACCCTCGATCGAGTGTTTTAAAATACCTCAATTGAGGTGTATTTAAGCCCTCGATCGAGCTTTTTAAATCTCGATCGAGGTTGATTTTTAACATAACCGCACCCTTTGCTTTCCAAAAAGTGTTCCCCATCTTCATGGGAACACCCTTTCACAATCTAAACACAGATGTAGACTTTCAAGTGAACCTTGGAGTTGTATTAGAACATGGTTTGGTGTGCAAAAAGGAGGGGGGAGATTTTAATACCTCCACATGCCCCCCTTCTCCATGATTCCATTTATGGAAAAATGAATGATTAGTACCACATGTCATATCATGTGCTTTTAAGAGAGAAGGACAACAAACTATTGTCACCCTACCCTATTCATTTCATGCACAATTGGCTTAATGGGTGGTACAATGGTTGGTTGGGCTCTTCCATGTGGGAAAAATTGGAGGTTTGGGGGTAAATTATGGAATGGAAGGCTCTAGATGGTATTGTTCATTCAATGAAGAACAAGCTTGCTCCACAACATGCTCCTTTCATCACATTCCTAGGATTTCTTCAACATCATGCAAGCATTCTCTAGCTCATTGCCACTACAAAAATAGATGTTGAGTCCTCTATGAGCTAAAACTAGACCTAAGGAAAGGGCTAAAGAAATGTGCAAAGGATATTGCAAAAAGCAGTGGTAAAGTGACATATTTGGAGCTCTAGTGGAATAGATGGAATGAATGCTTTGAGAAGTAGTTAAAGGAGTAGAATAAAATTAGAGCCCAAAGCGCTATTGCCATAAATATTTCACGTACTTGGTAGCCTCACGGTGCCTTCAGGGCCACGAGATACTCAAAACATTAATTGAATTCACCTCTGACACTTAATTTGGTTTTCTATTAATTTAATTAACCATTTACATGAATTGATATGTATATAATCGCATATATATATATATATTACTGGCTATTTCTACATGAATGCACTCAGACAATGGTAATAATTCCAAGCATTTAAATCATAAGATAACAATAGTTAAATAAAATACATAACATAAATAAATACCAATCATTTTATACAAAGATGGAATCTTATCTGGAAATAGAACCAACTAACTATAGACCAAGGACGTTCCTCCCAGTCATAGGATCTATCAAGCCATATCTTTCTTTGACAAGCCACCTCCAAGCTGGGGCTATCAATCTACAAAAAGATACCAAGTTCTCTAGATACAACTATCCCAATCCACTGGCACTCGTTCCCCATCAATGTGCACAACCCAAGAAATGGGGCTCCCTTCTATGAGTTAACAAACCCTCAAGCTCCCTTATCTGATTTAATAGTCCCTCAAGTTTGTTACCCCAATTCCCTTCCAGGGATTCGGCATAGGCCAATTAGGAACTCTCTATGTCGGGACTCCAAGGAACTCAGTCGTTCTCGGTATGGGTCCAGTCTATAGTATGGGTAATGGTGGTTCAAATTTGACAACAATTGATGGCTTAATCATGGAAGAATGGTGATCAAGTGGACTAGTTCTCACTAATTATATGCATGTTGAGAAATAACCAAGTGGCATGCAAGTATGATAGGAACTAGACAAATGGCATACATGGGATTTGACACTTTTTCCCCTCAGCTAATACCAAGATTAGGATAGTTAACCCAAGATTATGGTTAATGCACTTTTATAAAGAGGGATTAATAAAACTTAGGATAAAATGATTATTAAGGATAATGACTTAATTCATAAGTCATTAGGGTCATCTCCCTTTAACCCCCTTCTCACTCTCCCTCTTGTGGAATTATAGCCCCCCATTTCTTCTTTATCCTTTAGTCTATAGTAGTCATGGATTTTATTTTACTATAAAATGTACATAATTACATCATATGGACACAATAGACCATTCATGCCCATCTTCTAGCCATTTCATTAATATTTACATTATCACATTCTACGAGAAAAAACAAGGTGTTAAACCATAAGACAACACACACTTAGCTTCTGTGAATGGGAGGAGTCTTGAACACCAATGGTAGTGTTGAGGGGTAAATAGGTTCAAATGACATTTGATATAGTGTCCACGTATTCTTCATCGGAGTGCATATTGACATTGATCAAATTTCCCCTAGAAATTGTGGCTCCCCATTTCCCAAGTCATATACACACCTTTCACCGTCTAGGGTAAAAAACGAGGTGATACACCATAAGAGAGCACACACTTAGCCTCTGTGAATGGGAGGAGTCTTGAGCACCAATGGTAGTGTTGAGGGGTAAAGAGGTTCAAATGACATTTGATATAGTGCCCATGTATTCTTCATCAGAGTGCATAATGACATTTATCAATGCTCCCCTAGAATTTGTGGGCCCCCCTTGCCCAAGTCATATGCACACCTTTGTGAAAACCAATGTCACTGGCCTAGGATTTTTCTATCCCTCTCGAGCGTCCCATACCATCTGAAATCCTAGATATGCGTGGCACCAGCATGATATTGCTAGTAGGGCTTGGCCATCAACCACAAGTATCACCTGGACTACGCCTTACCGAAACCAGCCTGACCAACCTGCGTCAGACACCATCGAGATGTGCAGAATGTAAGTGCTCATTTCACCGTAGGCAATGCATCCAACAACATCGCCACACAACCTTAGACCATGCAGTTCTCTTCGCATGTTCGCCCCGAGCCAATGCTTGGATAACCAACAACCTGCCTAATGCAACACAAGCTCAGCTAATATCAATCCTTGAGGATGCCTTGAGGGTGTTGTGCTTGCAACCTACGAAGTCCAACCACATGCTAACATATTTATGTGTACCTGTAGCCTCCATCAATGGGTATTGTTCTAACTGATTGTTACACTTGCACAAGCTAGGGATTCTTTGCATCATCCTCCTTGGTCCTCCTAACGATCCAACACGCTAGTACACCATCCTGTCTGACTGAGGCTGCAACCAATAGCCAGACGCCAAGGCTACCAAAATTCAAGGTCGTGACATTCCCCCTGAAGTGAATAAATATTCGTTCACACAATGAATATTACCAGAACACTTGGAATATTAGATAAGCCATTAATAGGAAAATATATATTGATATTTGAATAGATAAGAAGATGATAATAGATTACAATGATGGCCCGCATTAAATATGGCTTGGGCACTTGATATGAAAGGTCATGTCTTTTAATTAATTTTACTAATGCCTATTAATTATTATCTAATTTATATTCGTTACATTGCCACTCTCTTAGAAAGGCTTTGTACTCAAAGCCTTATAATGTTGTTGCATCGTTCTTTGCGATGTCGTGGCTGATGAAACATGTCGATACGAATTGCTAAGTGTAGAGCATAACTTTCGATATGTGGATGGGTCAATCCATCCCAAATTTCTTTGTTGTTGAATGTTGGGATTCCCTACTGATCTGTCGTCAGGAGCTCTAATCACATTAGTACCATTATCTTTCGACATTTCCCACTTTTTAGAATATCGGTTTTTATGGTTGGGGTGTCGATAGGGAATTTTTAAAATGTCATTTTATTTTACGAGTGTCGTCTTTTGAGCATTGATCTAAGTTGGAAGTTGTATTTTCGTCCCTTGAGGTTTTAAGGTTTCATTATGTATCTTTTCCAACTGCATGTTATCATTTTTAAACTTCTTAATCACTTCTACTTGCACTTTTCTATCATCTTCAGACTTCTTAAGTTGTTCCTTAAGATCTTCGTTATGACTTCTGATGCAACTATTTTCTTCCTGCTTGTCTAGAAGTTTCCCTTCAATGTCTTCTGTAGATAGTTCTGTCTTCTCACTATTTTTCAACTTCTTAATTTTTGTGACTAGTGTCTTGTTATGATTCCTTAATCTGAAAATTTCTTCGAAATTGTTGGATAGTGTTTTATTACTCTTTCCGATCTCCAACTTGTGTGCCTTTTTAGAGTCGTCATTTTGTTGTTGAAAAATTTTAATCTGTTGTCGACATTGGCCGACCTCTGATTCTTGACTTTCTAATTTATGTCATATATGCGTTAGTTCTTCATCCTTATTGCTAACAATTTTGTTCAAGCGTATTACTTTTGCTTTGTAATCATTTATTTCTTTCTTTATATCTTGATTTTTTAGTTTCTGATTGAAATCACTTTCGTCTTTTAATTCCTCAATTTGCGCAGACAATTTTTCTATATGCTTTTTTCTGGTCAAAATTTTTTTGTTCCCTAAGCTCTTTTTGCATCTCATGTATTGTAATCATTACTTCCGAGTTCGCATTCATGTCTCGTAATTCTTCATTGTCTCTTCGATAATGCTTTAACTTGGCTTCTAATTTCTTTATTTGTAGTCGTAAACTAGCTTCCACGGTCTTCGACTTCTTCGGTGATGGATGGTATTTCTTTGATTTCTTCAGAGGTAGATAATCTTTGACTTTTTCAACGATAGAAGGTCTTTGACTTTTTGACGAGTCTTCCTTGACTTTAACTTCTTTAATGATAGATAGCCTCAATTCTTTGACGAAGGAGTCTTCCTTTGACTTTGACTTTGGCTTCTTCAATTTTTTCTTCTTTGACGAGCGATGATCTTCTTTGAAATTTTTTTATTTGGTCTTCAACTTCTTTTGACAAAGGAGTCTTCCTTTGACTTTGACTTCTTTGAAGAGGAATGGTCTTTTGAATTTTTCGATTTTGTCTTCCTTTGATTTTTGGCTTCTTCGATTTTCTTTTTAATTAATAATTGTAATAAATCTTACAATTATTAAATAGAGTAATTATTATTATTAAGTTATAATAATAATTTTAGTATGATTATTAATAATTATTATATAATAATATTTATAGTGATTTTTCTTTGGGATAAATGGTGAAAATGGAGAAATTTATAATTATAATAATATTATTATAAAAAAATTATTAACCACTTTTTTTGTAATTTGGAGGAAGGATGGGTTTTGAAATATTATAATAATATATAACAATATTTATAATTTTTTTTCCCATTTTGGTTTTCAAAAGATGAGAATAGGGTTTTACGGATTGAGGAATAGGTCAACATGGTGCAGGATGCTTGGAGTGGTGGCCTGCGCAGAGCAAGCAATGATGCGGTGAGGATGAAGTCCAGGTGTGTGAGGTGGAGCATGCAGTGTAGATGGAGAGGGGACAGTGTGATGAGGAGCGCGGGGGACTGAAAGCTGGGAAAGGGCGTTGGTGCAAGTGACGGGGGGTACGCGAAGTTGAGGAGGCATAGGGAGAGTTCAGGTAGATGGAGGAGAAGGGGTGGCAGGCAGAGGGAGGGTAGAGGGATCTCAGAATGGAGGATTGTGGAGGAGGAGTTGGCGATGAGGATGGGGCGCAGCAGGTCGAAGGGAAGGAAGCGGAAAGGGATATGGTGGCTGGAAGGAGGGGCAATGGTGTAGATGATGGGAAAGAGGATGTAGAGTGAGAGACGTGGTGTAGGAGCGGAGCGGGGGATGCAAACATGGAGGGAGGACGAACGGTGGAAAATGTGCAGGGAGAGGTGTGCGATGGAGGAGAGCGCTGTAAGAAGAGAAGGCGGAGGAGCTGTGGAGAGGGCATCGACGTGGAAAAGGTGAGTGACTGTAAAAGGAAACATGAGGATGGATGGAGGGTGTCACGTCCCCTCCCATTCTACCAGCTAGATGGAGAGGATCGTGAGGTTAAACTGGGCATCCAGCCCCATACATTAAAAAAGGCATTCAAATTTAATTGAAAATATACATGTGAAAGTGCATAACAGACGTGATGCTGAACTGGGCGTCTAGCCCCATGAAACTTTTAACCATAAGCATTCACAGAATATAACAGAGACATAAGGAAATGTATGATTTTAAGAAAATCACAGCGGAAGTAAAATCATTTAACCCATCCACATACATTCATAATATTCATCAAATGGTAACTGCAATTTAACACAAGAGGATACTTATCTTATACGAAAGTAGTCCCACGCAACTGGCTATGCAACTGCAACATTCCACCCAACCGTAGGCCAGTGTGCTCCTCAATCTCTCAGCACCACTGCCACCCCTGAGCTGGGCATGATCTCTACAAGGAACCAGGGAACAACAGACTCACACATAGCCAAGCATACACCAAGATGAGCCAAGCCAATCTGCAATTGGGTTTATCAGGTTGCTAGGACATGGAAGGAAAGAATTGCTAAGCTAGTGAGCTCCAGCACAGAGCCAGAAATAACCTTGCAAGATCTATCTAGCTTGGCACCCACAATACCTACACACCCAGCACAAGGAAGTATTCTTTTCACTGTTGTACAGTCCCTCAAGCCATACCTTCCCTATCTAGTGCTCTCAGGGCATGCATCGAAGAGTAACCAAAGCCCTCTTGATCTTCTTGAGAGGTTGTCTCCCCCACTAGGTTTATCAAGCCACTTCTGTCCACTACCACTCCAAAACTTCAATTCACAGGCTCAAACCAAAAACGAGGATGCACATAGCAGCAGAACCCAACTATGGGGCAGGATAAAACGTTTTTTTTTTTTTTACAGTGAGATGCATGAGCTGGGGTTTCAGCTAACTCAGCAAAACGTGGGAACCCACAAAAACGAAATGGGAAGTTGGTGAACAACCCAGGAAGCCAAAACCATTTTTAGTAAAACGTCTAGGGTCAATTCGGGGCAAAAACGACCTCCCTCCTAGTCCCCAATTCGTGGCCTTCCTCTCCCAACTGTTATACCAGGAAAAAATGACTCCCAGGCATGGAAAAATGCAGGATTTAGATGAAAAACGTATATGGAAAGACCCAGCTAACTCCAACTGTGTGAATGAATGAAGACTCCCCATTTAGAATGGCTTTGGGCACCATTTCGTGGGTGTTTTCTTGCCCAACAAGCAAAAACACGAATTTCCAGGTTGATGGCTTGCCCATGCACGAAAATGGCTTGCCCATACTTCTTCATTTCCAAGGCATTAACTGCCTTAACCAATTTCTTGGGAGAATTAAATGATTGGGTGCATGAGACAAAATGGGTAGTTGGCGGTTTATGGGTTTCCCCATTGACACATGGATTAATACCATTGGCTCAAGGGTTTGAATAATTCCCCCCCCTTTCCCTTGTAGAGTCATGCCCCATCTCTTTTGTTGCATTGCATAGCCGGTTGTGGGTTTTTTCATTAAAAATTCGTAATTACATGATGTCTTATATACATTGTGCCCATCTCACACAAGAACCATAGGCATCTATTTTAATTGCCGATACATAAACGCTAAATCAATGGTGGGGCCTTGGCCTTGAGCTCCTCACCATGATTAAATATCAGTATTTACATCATTTACAAAGGGGGTCAAAATGGGGACGTGACATACCCCTCCCCTTACATTAGCACTGTCCTCAGTGCTCATCAAAATTGAACAAAAATGGATATGCCACCCTCATGGCATCCCCCAGCTCCCATGTAGCCTCATCGGGATCGTAGTGTTTCCATTGCACCTTTACCTGTCCGATGGCTTGGTTCCAGAGCAATGTTACTTTCTTGTCTAGGATGCGCAATGGATCGGTTTGGAATTCTCCCTCGGGTTCCACCTGGATCACATCCCAATTAATCACATGGTTAGGATCATGTACATATTTCTTAAGCAAAGAGACATGAAAAACATTATGAGCTTTAGTGCTAGCAGGCAAGGCAAGTCTTTATGCAACTGGCCCTATTCTTTCAAGCACTTCAAATGGCCCACAATATCTAGGTGATAGCTTGGCACAGCTCCCAAGCTTCAAGGAACTCTTCCTTGATCTTACTCTAAGATACACATGATCCCCAACATTGAATTCCCTATGCATTCTGTGTTTATCTGCATAGCTTTTGTGTCTATCCTGGGCTGCTTTTAAATTTTGCCGTATCTTTGCAACCTCTTGTTCCTTAAGCAATTCTGGCCCAAGTACAATTCTGTTCACTGGATTGTCCCAAGTCACTGGTGTCCTACACCTTCTTCCGTACAAAGCCTCATATGGACTCATTCCCAATGATTCTTGCTGCCCATTATTATATGCAAACTCTACCAGGTGTAGATAATCCTCCCACTTGGATGGCTCGTCCATTACATACATGCGGAGCATGTCCTCAAGCACCTGATTTACTCTTTCTGTTTGCCCGTCTGTTTGAGGATGGTACGCGGTGCTAAAGTTCAACTGTGTACCCAAATCTGCAAAGAGAGCTTTCCAAAAATTGGAAGTGAACTTGGTATCCCTGTTAGAAATTATTGCCTTAGGAAACCCATGTAATCTAAAAATTTCCTTCATGAAAATATATGCAATGGCATCGGCTTTATGTGTGGACTTAATCGGTATAAAATGTGTTGCCTTTGTTAACTTGTCCACCACAACCATGATGGAATCATGTTGTCTCTTAGTCATTGGCAATCCTGTAATAAAATCCATGGAAATTATTTCCCATTTCCATTCTGGAATTGGCACTGGGTGCAATAAACCTGCTGGGTGTTGGTGTTCAACCTTCACCTACTGACATTCCATGCACTTAGAAATGTATTCAGCGACATCCTTCTTCATACCTGGCCAGAAATAATATTTTCTTGTTGTAGCAATTGTTTTCTGATATCCTGGGTGACCAGAGTATGGAGCTTTATGGATCTCATCCATAACCATTCTCCTTAAATCTGCCGCATTTGGAATATAGACTCTATCCTTATAAGTAAGAAGTCCGCCTTCTTCCAAGTGATAGCCTTCATTCTTCTTGCCAAGGTCTTGCTGCTGCAATTTGTCCTTTATCTGCTCATACACTTCATCCTCAACCATATGGTTAACAATCTGCTGCTTCAAATCTGGTTGGCAAGTACTAAGCGCTGCCACATACATTTCATGTACCTTCCTGCTGAGTGCATCAGCCACCTTGTTTTCTTTCCCTTTTATGTGTTTGATCTCAAAATCAAATTCACACAAAAATTCCAACCATCTAGCTTGCCTAGCATTTAACATTGGCTGATCAAACAAGTATTTCAGACCACAATGGTCTGTCCTTAACTCAAATTTTCTTCCCATTAAGTAATGCCTCCACATCTTTAAAGCATGTACTATGGCTGCAAGTTCTATATCATGAGTAGCATAGTTCTTCTCATGCTCCTTCAACTTTCTTGACTCATAGCATATCACGTGGTTGTCTTGCATAAGAACTCCTCCAAGTCCTTGATTGCATGCGTCGGTACACACCACAAAGTCTTTTTCTGGGTCTGCAATTTTCAAAATTGGTGCACTTGTAAGAAGATTCTTCAACCGTTGAAAACTTTCCTCACATCTTGGTGATCATTCAAACCTTATCCCCTTCTTTTGCAAAGAAGTGATTGGGTTTGCAACCTTGGAGAACCCTTTGATAAACCTCTTGTAGTATCCAGCAAGGCCCATAAAAGATCTCACATCAGTCACATTCCTTGGAGTTGGCCAATACATAATGGCTTCAATCTTCTCAGGGTCTACAGATATACCTTCGTCGGAGATGATGTGACCCAAATAATGAATTCTATCTTTATAAAAGTCACATTTGCTCAACTTTGCATACAGCTTATGCTCCCTTAGTAATTGCATTGTCATTCTCAAATGTTCTTCATGCTCTTCTTCATTCTTAGAATAGATGAGAATGTCATCTAGGAATACAAGAACAAACTTGTCCAAATATTTGCTAAAAACATTATTCATGAGACACATGAATGTAGCTGGTGCATTTGTGAGACCAAATGGTACCACTACAAACTCATAGTGTCCATACCTTGTTCTAAAGGCTGTCTTATGAATGTCTTCTTCTTTGATTCTTACCTGATGGTAACAAGACCTCAAGTCAATCTTTGAAAATACCTTTGCCCCTCTCATTTGATCGAAAAGGTCGTCAATTCGAGGCAATGGGTATTTGTTCTTCACAGTGACTTTGTTCAACTTCCTGTAGTCAATACATAACCTGAGTGTTCCAGGTTTCTTTTTCACAAATAGAACAAGTGCTCCCCACAGGGACACACTTGGCCTAATATATTTCTTTTCCAACAACTCTTGTAATTGCATTTGCAACTCTAGCAATTCCGGTGTACTCATCCTGTAGGGTGTCTTAGACACTGGTGCCGCTCCTGGCACAAGTTCAATTGTAAAGTCAATGTCTTTCTTTGGAGGGAGTCCTGGAATCTCATCAGGAAAAACATCCCTGAATTCTTGCAATACACGATAGTCCTCCAATTTAAGAGTTTCATTCTCTGTTGCCTCTAAAATGTGGGTTGCATACAATTGACATCCCTTCCTACAGAACTTCTTCAGCTGCATGGCTGAAATCTATCTAACAGAAGTCACCTTTGGAACGCCTTTTACAACCCTCGGGTGTCCTTCCTCGTCCATGCATTCAAATGTCTTATTGTAGCAGTCAAGTTTAACCCTGTGTGCTTCTAACCAATCCATTCCAATGAGAATATCATAGGAACCAAGTGGCAAAATATTCAGATCTGCATAAGTGAATAGCCCATCCATCTCTAATGGACATTTCTCTACTATTTCACTAACTTTTCTCTTGGTTCCAGTGGCTAGTTGAACTAACCATGATTTACTATGCTTTAATTTCTTGAAAGTGCAAACCTCGACAATTCTAGGAGTGACATAACTGTGAGTAGATCCAGGATCAATCAAAATAGAAACAGATTGCTTAGCAATCTTACCTTCAACTTCAACCACAGTTGACTGATGATCTGCTTGGCGGTCATCTACTGCTGCATAGATTCTAGGGATTGTCCTTGCCACTTGTCCCACAGTTCTAGCTCCTTGGATGTTGTGAACTTGATTTGCATTCCCATTCCGATGTGGACAGTTCCTAAGCATGTGGTCTCCTCCACAACCCCAACATTGAAGTGGTTCTCTTGGTTCCTTTGGATCTCTTGGCTTGTCTCCCATCATCCTAGTTGGCTTAGTCACAACCTGTGATGGCTGCCTTTGCTGGTTCCGGAATTGAGGAGGCTTGAACCCCTTCTTCCTTTGATCAAACTTCTCATTTTTCTTATCCTTCCATGCCTTATGGAATTCTGGTTTGCTTCTGTTTTGATCAAAGCAATACTTGGCCTTTCTTATGGCCTCCTCTAGAGTTCGAGGTTCATCAAACTCAATTCTATCTTTATATGACTGGGGTAGTCCACTTAGGAAACGCTGAATTTTGACCTTATCATCTCGAATATACCTGACATACCTCAGCAGCTCCAAGAACTTGTTTGCATATTCTTCCATGGTCGATTGTCCCAATCTCAGCTCATGGAACTCTTTGATCTTATCATCATAGTACCTGTCAGAGAGGTACTTTTGCTTGAAGTATTTCTTGAACTGCTTCCACACGATCTTCCTTTCGTTGATCTTTTTCACTTGCCTGGTGTGTTCCCACCATATAGATGCCCTTCCATTCAAGTTGAAGATGGCTACCCTTGCCTTCATATTCCCTGAGTAGTCTTGGAATTGGAAATATTTTCTCATCCCAAGAAGCCAAGCTTCAGCTTCTTGACCAGACTTTACCTCTCCATCAAATGTAGGAGGTTTTGCCTTCTTAAATTCCCCATGCGAACTGTTCTTGTGGTGCTTCTTCTTCTTGCTCCCGTGAGATGAAGAGCTTGAACCCTCAATGGATTCTTCAGAGTCAGATGATTCATTAGAAGAGATTTCTGGAGTATATGTCCTGTCCGTAGAAACTCTTCTTGGGCTACTGGCCCTCTTGCGGGAATTCCTTCTAGAGCTACTCCCACCCCTTTCTAGATTTGATGTTTGATGCCCAGAGTTTATTTGCCTTTGGATGTCTGTTAAACTCTGCAGCATGGCTGCATTCAGCTGATTTTGTTCTTCCTGAGCTTTAATCATCCTTTCATTATCTTCCCTATAGCTTTGCAACTCCACCCTTAGGCTTCTCATGGTGGCTGCAACATCTGGAGGGGTCTCTTGATTTCTTCTCCCATTAGATTCTGTTTCAACATTCTCAACCTGTATGTTCTCCCCCATGGCATCTGTCTCAGGTTCATAGGGATCCTGTGCATCATCCATAATGTTGATTTTCTTGGCCCAACCAAGATCCAAAACTTCCCAACTGTATTATCTAGAGTGTTACCCTGCTGTAACTATGACTCTCTGAAATGTGTTCATCAGCACAATTGTTAGCTGCATTATATTCTCAGAATTCATAACTTACTTCATGCACGTGGAAAAATGCCATACTGACAGTTCGTCAAATCACAACAACGAAATATGAGGGGAAAAATAAAAGGGGGTCAAGGGGGCAGCGCCCTCGTTTTTTTTTTTTTTTTTTTTTTTTTTTTTTAGAAATCACGCCGTATCGGGCGGTTCGCGAAATCCTGCCGCAACGGGCAGTTCGCTGAATCCTGCTGCGATGGGCGGTTTCCTGATTGCTCCCGCAACTGCGGGGCGGTTCACTATATGCTCCCGCAACTGCGGGGCGGTTTGGCGACGGCTTCCGCAATTGCAACCCGGTTGACTGAACCCTTCCGCAATTGCGGGGCGGTTCGGCGACGGCTTCCGCAATTGCGGGGCGGTTCGGCGACGGCTTCCGCAATTGCGAGCCGGTTGGATGAATGCTGCTGCAATGGGCGGGGTAATTGGCTGAAAGCTTCCGCAACGGGCAGTTCACGGCTTGCCTCCGTTGCGGGATGCTTCACTGAATTCTCCCGCAACTGCGGGGAGGTTGGCTGAAGCCTTCCGCAATGGCGGGGCCATTCGGCGAAGGCTCCCGTAGTTGCGGAGCCATTCGGCGAAGGCTCCCACAGTTGCGGAGCCATTCGGCGAAGGCTTCCGCAGTTGCGGAGCCATTCGACGAATGCTCCCGCAGTTGCGGAGCCATTCGGCGAAGGCTTCCGCCGTTGCACGGAATGCTTCCCGGTTTCGGGCAATTTTTGCGAAATGCTTTTGCGGAAAGACTTGCGGAATGCTTCCGCAATTGCGGAACAATTCGCCAAAGTCTTCCGCAGTTGCGGAACGATTCGCCAAAGTCTTCTGCAACTTCGGAATGACTCGCCGAACTCTTCCGCGTTGCAGAATGACTCGCGGAATCCTTCCGCAATTTCGAAAGAGAATTCCTTCCGCAATTTCGGAAGAGTATTCCTTCCGCAATTTCGGAAGAGAATTCCTTCCGAAAAACTTCCCTTCGCAAATTTTCAGAAAAATTCTCGGAACGCTTCCGAAATTTCGGAACGATTCGCCGAATGCTTCCGCAGTTGCGGAAGGCATTCGGGAATTCTTTCCGAAACAGTCTTAAACCAAAATTCTCAAAAACGGACTTAAACCAAAATTTTCAAAAACGGACTTAGGAAAATTCAAAATCTTCCCTTGTAATTGCTATCAAATTTGGCCCATAGAGGCCCAATGCTGCAAAGCAGCTCTTATACCATTCTGTCACGTCCCCTCCCATTCTACCAGCTAGATGGAGAGGATCGTGAGGTTAAACTGGGCATCCAGCCCCATACATTAAAAAAAGGCATTCAAATTTAATTGAAAATATACATGTGAAAGTGCATAACAGACGTGATGCTGAACTGGGCGTCTAGCCCCATGAAACTTTTAACCATAAGCATTCACAGAATATAACAGAGACATAAGGAAATGTATGATTTTAAGAAAATCACAGCGGAAGTAAAATCATTTAACCCATCCACATACATTCATAATATTCATCAAATGGTAACTGCAATTTAACACAAGAGGATACTTATCTTATACGAAAGTAGTCCCACGCAACTGGCTATGCAACTGCAACGTTCCACCCAACCGTAGGCCAGTGTGCTCCTCAATCTCTCAGCACCACTGCCACCCCTGAGCTGGGCATGATCTCTACAAGGAACCAGGGAACAACAGACTCACACATAGCCAAGCATACACCAAGATGAGCCAAGCCAATCTGCAATTGGGTTTATCAGGCTGCTAGGACATGGAAGGGAAGAATTGCTAAGCTAGTGAGCTCCAGCACAGAGCCAGGAATAACCTTGCAAGATCTATCTAGCTTGGCACCCACAATACCTACACACCCAGCACAAGGAAGTATTCTTTTCACTGTTGTACAGTCCCTCAAGCCATACCTTCCCTATCTAGTGCTCTCAGGGCATGCATAGAAGAGTAACCAAAGCCCTCTTGATCTTCTTGAGAGGTTGTCTCCCCCACTAGGTTTATCAAGCCACTTTTGTCCACTACCACTCCAAAACTTCAATTCACAGGCTCAAACCAAAAACGAGGATGCACATAGCAGCAGAACCCAACTATGGGGCAGGATAAAACGTTTTTTTTTTTTTACAGTGAGATGCATGAGCTGGGGTTTCAGCTAACTCAGCAAAACGTGGGAACCCACAAAAATGAAATGGGAAGTTGGTGAACAACCCAGGAAGCCAAATCCATTTTTAGTAAAACGTCCAGGGTCAATTCGGGGCAAAAACAACCTCCCTCCTAGTCCCCAATTCGTGGCCTTCCTCTCCCAACTGTTATACCAGGCAAAAACGACTCCCAGGCATGGAAAAATGCAGGATTTAGATGAAAAACGTATATGGAAAGACCCAGCTAACTCCAACTGCGTGAATGAATGAAGACTCTCCATTCAGAATGGCTTTGGGAACCATTTCGTGGGTGTTTTCTTGCCCAACAAGCAAAAACACGAATTTTCAGGTTGATGGCTTGCCCATGCACGAAAATGGTTTGCCCATACTTCTTCATTTCCAAGGCATTAACTGCCTTAACCAATTTCTTGGGAGAATTAAATGATTGGGTGCATGAGACAAAATGGGTAGTTGGTGGTTTATGGGTTTCCCCATTGACACATGGATTAATACCATTGGCTCAAGGGTTTGAATAATTCCCCCCCCCTTTCCCTTGTAGAGTCATGCCCCATCTCTTTTGTTGCATTGCATAGCTGGTTGTGGGTTTTTTCATTAAAAATTCGTAATTACATGATGTCTTATATACATTGTGCCCATCTCGCACAAGAACCATAGGCATCTATTTTAATTACCTATACATAAACGCTAAATCAATGGTGGGGCCTTGGCCTTGAGCTCCTCACCATGATTAAATATCAGTATTTACATCATTTACAAAGGGGGTCAAAATGGGGACGTGACAGAGGGGAGCAAATTGGAGTGTGTGGGTGATGCAGGTTGTAGGGGATGGGTGAAGAGCGTGAAGGACTTGCAAGTGGGGGCAAGTCAGCGGATTGTGTAGACGTGGAGACAACGTGGATGGAATGGTGGTTGAGAGAGTGCGACTAGCGCGTGAGGGTATGAACGGGAATTAGAGGTAGCAAGCAGGTGGGCAGTGTGTTAGTGGACGCAAGTGGGAACAAGTGAGAGTATGTGGGAGTAACGCAATGAGGGAGGTGAGGAACAAGGAGAGGGGGCTGGTTTTGAAGCCGTGGAATTGATTTTTAGGGAAACCCTTGAATTAATGGCTAAAAAAACAAAGTTCAGAGAAGCTCTGAGATGATGACTATCCGCCGGATCAGATTGAACTCTCATACCAAATGAAGCGAATAAATATTCGTTCACACAATGAATATTACCAGAACACCTGGAATATTAGATAAGCCATTAATAGACAAATATATATTGATATTTGAATAGATAAGAAGATGATAATAGATTACAATGATGGCCCTCCTTAAATATGGCTTGGGCACTTGATATGAAAGGTCATGTATTTTAATTAATTTTACTAATGCCTATTAATTATTATCTTATTTATATTCGTTACACTCCCCCACTTAAAGATGTTGAAGTCCTCGTCAACGCAATGCAGCTCCACCGGGGCCTCCGATGAAAAGGGACGTTGGTGGTGAAGAGACACTTCCGCGTTTGCTGAAACCAAACATGGGCTCTAATACCGTTTGTCACAAGCCTAGGATTTTTCTATCCCTCTCGAGTGTACCATACTATCCAAAATCCTAGACATGCGCGGCACCAGCGTGATATTGCTAGTTGGGATTGGCCATCAACCGCAAGTATCACCTTGACTACGCCTTACCAAAACCAACCTGACCAACCTCCAACAGACACCATCGAGATGTGCATAATGTAAGTGCTCGTTTCACCGTAGTCGATGCATCCAACAACATCACCACCCAACCTTAGACCATGCAGTTCTCGTCGCATGTTCGCCCTCGAGCCAATGCTTGGATAACCGACAACCTACCTAATGCAATGCAAGCTCAGCTAGTATCAATCCTTGAGGATTCCTCAAGGGTGTTGTCCTTGCAGCCTTCCAATTCCAACCACATGCTAACATATTGATGTGTCCTTGTAGCCTCCATCAACGGGTATTGTTCTAACCGAGTGTTACGCTTGCACAAGCTAGGGATTCTTCGGATCATCTTCCTTGGTCCTCCTAACGATCCAACACGCTAGTACACCAACCTATTCGATTGAGGCTACAACCAACAGTCAGCCGCCAAGGCTACCAAAATTCAGGGTCGTGACAACTAGGTCCTCTAGCTGCCTTGGCAAATTCATGAAGCATGTTGTTGCTCAGCTGACTCATAAAGATGAACATACACCTGCTCACATAGCCACATCTACTACAACAACTATGGAATCTAAATACACATTCGTCCAATTAGAGCTTGAGGTGGATTCCCTATGTAGACATAATTGATATTTCATGTTTTTCTTTAAGTGCTTTGTTATTTTGTGTGATTGCTAGGCTAGTTTGTACAACAATATTCCTATGGCATCTTTCCCATATGCGTGTCGAATCATTATTAAGCTTTCAAAGTTTATAGAGTTATAGCATGGGAAGAACTAGGGGTACGACCTTTTGGTCTACCCCTTCATATTTGTAAAATTTCCAATTCTATGGTATGATTGCACCCTATTATAATCAAATCCCTTAAACATCATTGTGGAAAAAAAGTAAATGGTTATAATGTTTAAAATATAGCTATTTGATTTTGAATATTTAGTCATTTTCTTCCAATTAAAATACCGATTGTCTTATAATATATATGGGTAGGTGAGTAAGCCTAATGGTTAAAAATATATATTTCATGTTTTAATATAAGTTTGAATCTAAATGTACATCTTCATAAACTAAATAATTAAATCATTACATGTAAAAGATATTTTACCTTACAAACAAACCAATTCTCATACATTAATTTAATATCTAATTAAACTATGATATGACAGATTTGAGCGACTACATTATATTCAACAATAAATTAATATGGTAAATCATTATTTATTAGCACAACCACATTTTTATAAAAAATATTCACTTTATAAGTAAAATGTTATTTTAATTAAATAAACATAGTGTAGTTTAATGTTTATTTTGATGTTATGTCAATTCAATGAATTGTAAAAATATTAATTAAACATAATGTAGTTTAATGTTTATTTTGAAATAAACATAGTGTAGTTTAATGTTTATTTTGATGTTATGTGAATTCAATGAATTGTAAAAATATTAATTAAACATAATGTAATTTAATGTTGATTTTGAAATAAACATAATGTAGTTTAATGTTTATTTTGATGTTATGTGAATTCAATGAATTGTAAAAATATTAATTAAACATAGTGTAGTTTAATGTTTATTTTGATGTTATGTGAATTCAATGAATTGTAAAAATATTAATTAATTATTTTATTATTATTAACCATGGTGTAGTTTAGTATTTGTTTTGATGTTATAAATGTGAATTCAAAAAAGTGTCCAAGACAAAAACACAAATCAAGTCTTATTAGTTATAAAAGAACTATAACTCCATTACAAGTTGTTAATAAAAAATAATGAAAAGTTAATCATACAAGTTGTTAATAAAAACTAATGAAAAGTTAATCCTAAAATGTAGTAGTAAGTGAGAATTGATATGGAAATTGTTAGTGTAAAAACATTTTTTTTAGATTCACTTGAGTCTATTTTCCTTGATTTTAGGATTTTATGCTTTTTTTCACTTAATTAAAGCTCATTTAGTTAACTTGCTTCACTCAGTGGTTATGAGTTAGTTGACACCTCTTGACTTATTCAAAGCCAAGTTAACTAGTCTTACTTGACAACTGTGAGCGCTAATTGACACCACTTGGCTAATGAAAGTTCACTTAACTCCATTATAAGAGCCACATGGCCATGCAAAGACGCACTCTCTCACTGCATGAGTGTTGAACTTAGTTAAGCCTAACTAAGTGGCATTTTCTCTTGGGCAAGGATTCTCTCTTCCATTCCAATGCACATTGCATTGTAACTCTCATCTTTTATTAGCATTTTAGTTATATTTTTTTTTTTATAATTAATGAATATTATGTTTTTTTTTTCAATAATATTAATTTACAACTTTATTTAACTTTTAAATTCATTAAGTCAAAATATCAAAAAAATTACAATTTACTAAATAAATTTTATAAAATACGTAAAACCAATTATATTAAAAATAATAATGAAAAACAAAATATAAATTAATAAAAACAAGATTTAAACATTCTCGTCTCACATATAAAAATTGAACCGACAAAATGATTAACTTTTTATGATCTCACGTAGCAATAGCCAAAATTAAGATACGGTGAAAATTAAGAAAGAATTAAGCCTAGCTTAAAAGAATTGAAGATGGATTAAACCTTTCGATTCTATTATTTACATTATTTTTTATTATATAAAATATTTTCTTTTTTAAATTTTTAAATTTTATTTATTAAAATTATTAATTTAACATTTTTTTATAATTGATAATTAATCTCTCTAGATGGGGTGTCATTTGGACAATAAATGGGAACACGTGGTCGTTGATGGGAAGGCCAAGTGGTGGTGCATGCTCTCTCACCAAACCAAATTTAATGTGATGTATCGTCTAGGATAATTTTGTATCCTCCTTGACTCCAACCCGATATGACCCTGATCTTTCGCTCGCTCCTTCGCATCACCTTGTGGCAGACGCAACTTTCCCCATACTCTATGGAAATGACGATCATTAATGCAATTTATGTTTCCTTGTTGGTAGTCTCCAAGGAATTCTATTTGGAAATGATAGTGCATTCAATGCCTGGGCAGACGACTTTTATTGCCATTATGGTAGGTTTCTAGTTCTTTGTTAACATGTTTCTCAAGACATCTCTTTACATCGAGCGACCTGCGGTGTTAGAACTCATTTCAATTCCTATCGAGTTCATATTATGCCTCCGTTGCGGCTTGGAGGGATCTCTGGTTGGGCTTAGGGTGGTGGTTTTTGGGTTCTGCACTCATCTGGTCCTCCTCTTCCTCGGACATGTCCTTTCTCCATAATTCAAATGATGATTTGGTTACAGGTTCGAAGAATGAGGCCTCTTCAGATATGGACACTATGTCATCCAACGAGGGATGCTATATTGAATGGTTTGATGATAATGGTCTCTCTTTGGGTTTTGATTTTGAGGATTACCTAACACCCCCCTGCCTACTCCAAAACGTAAATTTCAGCTTCATGGCTCTGTGAATCCCTTTCGTACTGCTCGCTCTCCTAATGATGGCTCTCCAAACCTCTCTATTGTCGGTTCTCCTTAGAATGAGCTAGTGATTCAAGCGTTGTGTGACATGGTATTTGAGAATCTCTAAAATATGGAAGATTTGCAATTCAAAATGGAGCTTATCGACAAGAAATCTCATCGGTGATTTCCCTGCTTTTGGGGCAGGATCGTGGTTCTCCTTTAGTTGGAATTACGAATCATGACACTATCTATCTATCTGTCAGATGCTTATCCTCAGTGCAGTTGCAAGGATGATGTCCCATCATAGGTTGGTAGTTGGCTTTGTCCTTAGTTCTATGTCTTCTCTTTTTGAACTTATGTTATTAGTCTTCGCAGAGTTAGTTATGTTTTGGGTCCTCAATCTTTTTGTGCCAAGGGAAAGCTTTGTAGTTTTTTTCATCATATGTCAGAACTATGGTAGTCTTGGAATGTCTAGACATAGTGGTATGTTTGAAATTGCCTTATCTAAAATGGCCATAGGCCTCTACTTCAGCCATGTATATTTTCATATGTCAGGTCTTGGATAATATTGGTATGTCTAGTCAGAGTGGCATGTTTAAACTTGCCTTATAAGAAATGGCCACTGGCCTCTTCTACAGCCATGTAAATTTTCTTATTTTGATATAATATAATATTCTCTTACTTACAATAAAAATTGATAATCAACCATTCAAAAATTCAAATTGAAACTTTTAAATTAATTTACATTTCTTTATAAATTTAATATTGAAAATGTTTTATTTTTTATTTTTTATATTTTAATTTTTAGAAATTAACTTTTTAAGATAGACGTTTTAAAATGGGGTGGAAAGTGCAAGGATTTTATTTGATCTCGACAAGAAATAATTGAAACCTTTGCATGGGATTTGGGAGTGGCCACGAACAATCAAGTTGAGAGCTATGCATTTTTTTATGGGCTTGGAAATTTGGGTCTCTATGGGCATGTCAAATGTGATCATTCTAGGAGATTAATTGCTCATTACTTCACAAGCTCGAAAGCAAATTATACCTTAGGATCCGCTCCAAGGAAGGATGCAATCTCACATTAACAATTTGTTGAACCAAATTCCAGAATATAGTTTGATGCATGTCAAAAGGGATAATAACATTGAGGAGGATCGATTAGCTAACCTCGCTACCTATTTGGATAAAGGGATAGTGGAACAAAGAGGGGGCCACTAGCATTTATGATGGCTCCCCTAATGAACGCTTCGAGCATGTCTTATCACCCTCCCTCCATTTGTAGCATGCTTTTGAATTGTCACCTTTCAGTTGTTTGAAGTATGATAGAAAATGAACAATTAATGCAGCTCACACAAAGGTTATCTTGATGCTTCTACAGGGAGTTTAGCTTGGCTTTGGAGTTACAGTTTATGGAGTTCTTTGTAGTTTCCAAGTGTGATAGCATTATTCAGCTTGAAGATTTTATTTGGAGTGAAGTTTCAATCTCATATATGGTAGTGGCGAGATGGAGAAGTGCAATTGAAGTGGAGTTAAGGCCAGGTCTTCTTAGTCACATCCCCTAGGATCCTCCTTTGGATTTGGTAGAGTGGTGAGAAGGGGTGGTTTGGAATTTATGAGTAGAGTTGTGTGCAACCGGAATTATGAAGACCTTGGATAACATGGTCTTGGAGGAGTCGAGTTGGGGGGGCATTTTGGGGGATGTTAAGGCTGAAAGTGCAGACTTGAGGGCCATTGTGAGGCGAATCTATGAGAAATTGGAAGGCGTGGTTGCATCTATAACACAATTGACAAGTCATGTTTCGAAATGGACTATCGCTTGGACGATTTGGAGGGACAAGTGCAGGTCCAAGGTGCACAATTGGAGCAGCTCACCCTTGTCGTGGATAAACATCAGGAGCTGTTGCAAGAGGAGCAACTGTAGGATACTCAATGCGAAAATTCTAAGTAGATCAAGGAGGATTCGGTGTAGCAGAAAGACAAGGTCTATGTGGACATCTCCAACACTATTGAACCAGATTTTGAGCCCATGAAAACCCAAGAATGACTCAATCTCATCTTGGTTATCTCCTTATAGTTTATGGTCTTTTTGTGTGTTGTTATTAAGGCAGTTTGTTAAGGTTTACAACTTCCAGGTTGTGGTAATGGTGGATATAATAGTTAGTGTGCTTGTGCTAGATTTTCTCTTGCTTTCTACAGACTGGTTAAACTCAGAGACAATATGGATTTATGTTCTATTTTGTATCTTTTTTACTGATTACACAACAATTTAATATAAAATCAATATTCATTCCTATTCAAAAAAATAAAAATCTTGGAAAAAAATTTAATTTGATTGAAATTTTAAACTATTTTAAATTAAAACTAAAAAAAACCACCAACGTTTATAAGAATTTCATAAAAATCAACTATAACATTCATAAAATTACTTTTTTCAGCAAGAAAAAAAACCAACACTTTTGTTATTCATTATATGAATCAAAAAGTAAATTGTCCAAACCGGTCATCCATGAAATAGATCAACCCAACATCAGCATATAACATAAAAGAAAACCATGTTAGTAAGTCTATCCCGACAGTCTTCTTGGGAAGGCGATATACAAATATATAAAAAACAGCCCATAAGAAAACATAAGTCCCCAAAAGGACAAAACATATAAGGATGAAAAACAACCATCTACATCAAAAAGATGTTGAGAGATCCACTATTTGTCAGAGTAGAATCTTCAAATTCTCCCCACCATAATATGCCTTCATCCCATGTAAGAGATGCTTTGGATAATTGATCAACTTCCAAATTGTGTTCCCTGTATATATGAGAAATATCAATAGAGGCAAAAGATGATAAGAGTGCTTTTGTTAAAAAACACCAATTGTGGAGAGCAATCACCTTGATTTTAAATTGTTCATTTTCCCATTTAACTACAACCATCGAGTCCCCATAGATTTTTGAGGATTCAATCCCAAAAATGGAATCCAACTTACATAAGCACCACAATGCCAACAATTCAACTTTTGTATTTGTGCTAAGTCCACGGTTCAATTTAAAGTTAAAAAGTATTATGAGTTCAGTTTAAGAATTACTCCAACTGCACAGATACCTCCCTGGGAAGCACCATCAAATAATCATGTTGCAACATGTGCCAAAGAGATATTCACCAACTGATGGGCCTTAGAAGATAAAGCCTTATAAGCATAATATTCAAAGGCATAAAATCCCCCTGCCTATTTCATCCAAAATCAGTTTCTTATCTTCAAATATGAGGGTGTTTCTAGCCTTCCATATACCCCAGGAAATGAAGGCAGGTAAGGTATTATGTTCAGAAACACTCTTGTACCAGTGATAGTAGTTATGTTCAAAAGAGAGAGAGCCCCAGGACTGTGTGATATTAAGAGAATAGCATAATGGCAGCCATAATTGTTTAGAAAGCTGATAGGAAAAAAAATATGCTCAACAAATTCCACATCCATCTTACACAGAGCACACCTATTAGGTCTTATCCATCCCCTATGAGAAAAGTTTTCCGATATCTTCAAACAATTTTCAAAGTCACTATAACATAAACTAAGCTTTGAATAATTATATTTTTTACTATAAAAAATAGATTCTATATTTTTCCTTTTCAAACTTCCAAACTCTTTTTTTCTTTTCAAACTCCCAAACTCTTTTTTTCTTTTCAAACTCCCATTGTGGTGTACTTTTTAACTCTTTTGTGTTTTCAAACTCCCCCTATATTGTTTTGTCCTTTATTTACATTATTCATTATCATTGCATTTTTTTATTTGTAAATAATTTCTTTTATATTTTTTATAATAATAAAAAATTCAAACTTTATGATGATGATGATGATGGTTAACTTCTATTGAGACCAATTGATGTATCAAATTATAAAAGAAAAAAGGAATTATTTGGATTTCTATAAAATTTTATTCCTATACTCGAAGAATTTAGAAAGAAGCGTTCCTAGTCGACATAGTTTTTACAAGTTTTTTTTAACCATGGGAACAACAACCTCCCAAGGGTATATCCAACAGCCTGCAAGCCATATATACCAGTAACTTGTGACTCAGCAGGGGCTGAGACATCCTGAAGCCCACTGGGGCGAGTCTCTATCCCAGGGGTCGCCTATCCTTTGAGCCTTGTTGCAATGGGCCAATGAGAAACCCTACCCCCTGTTGGTTTTGAACCTGTGACCTCCATAGAGATAACACATGTTCTTAACCATTAAACCCACTCATATGACTCTAGTTTTTACAAGTTAAAAAATTAAAAATGCTATCTAATATGGATATACACTAGATACTCTAGAAAAACGTAACATTCATATTCCAAATCAATTACCATCTATACATAATGCTCCAAATCAATTACCATCTATACATTACACATCATAAACTAATTGAAAAAATAAAAAAAAACGATATTTTTACTATCTTGATACATAACAATAATAAAAGTTGGAATAAATATTATATTCGCTAAATGAGCCTATGAATTGCTTTATTCAACAACATATAAGAGTGTAATAAACACCTTAGCACTCTAGCAAGATCAAATTTCAAAAAATCTTCAATCAAATAGAGTTTAAGTTTATTAATATCTATATTGATAAGTAGTTCAATAATATATATATATATATACATTAACAAGATCAAATTTCAAAAAATATTCAATCAAATAGAATTTATGTTTGTTAATATCTATATTGTTAAGTAGTTCAATAATTTATTAAATATATTATAGTCACATTTAGATAGCTTCTATATTGTAGTAAGATAGAATTTCAAAAAATCTTCAATCAAATAGAGTTTATGTTTGTTAATATCTATATTGATAGGTAGTTCAATATTTGATTAAACTACTATAAAACTCAATAGGTATATAGATATCAAATATGTGAATTTTTTAAATATTAAAGTAAGAAATTATAACAACTAGAGTTAATAATGTAATGTTAAGATTTAAATTATGGATTTATTCTATTTAATTAGATTTGGTGGTTGTTTTGTTAATTTTATTCTCATTTTTTTCTTTAAAAAAAGCATAATTCATTTATATTAAAAATGAACTACATTGTTCATCTGAGGTCAATAGCCATACAAAAATTGTTTATGCTAGATATAAATAAAGTCTAGTAATAATGTCGATAAGACAAAAGATCAAAATATATATGTTATTCTACAAGTGATATATTGCTATATAGGAGCTCATTTATCTCTATCAAATAACAAAAAGGTATATATTTGAAGTCAAGTGATCATTTGTGTATGCATGCTATTGAGTCCATGACCCAGACTCAATCTGACAGAGATCCCAATTCGGTTCCATTGACTAGTTCCTCAGTACCTATCCACTACTTCCAATTTCCTTCATCAATCTGCACACGGTATTTAGAGAGAGAGTCTACCTCCATGTTCCTCTTCCTATAAATGTGATGAAAGGTGAAGGTCCAATACAACCCCATGTATTTGAGTATGTATTCATACAGTGGTATCAGGTGGATATTTTTTGGGGTTTTCCTCAATTTGAATCAATCAATCACTAGTAGAGAATCATCGAATGCATATAGCTTGTCCACCCCTTTTGAATGGGCCAATATTAGAACTAGTTTAAGTGCCTTCAACTTTACAAGATTATTTGTAGCCCTCCCAATCCCAACAACAAACTTATACCAATGATTTTCAGATAGATAAATGATTCCACTTGCCTCTCCAATACCTGGTCATCCTTGAGAAGCACCATCAAAATAACACCAGTTGCCTGATTTGTCAATCACCTCCTCCTTGATTATTCTATGATTACTGGATTCATAAAATTGTGGAAAATGGTTTAGTATGGCCACATTTTTTTAAGAATAGACCATACGAGGGATTTTGATATCCTCAAATATAGCCTTATTTTTGTCCATCCACACCCCCCAAATCATCAACACTGGTAGAGTGCGGAAATCCTTATAATTTTCATTATTTATCCAATCCTGAAGTGCTTCATCTAGATAGTCACCCTGCTAAGCAAATTGTTGGTCAAAGAAATGTGAGGCATAGGTCCACATACTATGTAAATAAGAGCATTTGACAAAGAGATGGGAGAGGGACTTAGAGTCACTATGTCATAGAGGACATCTACTAGGCCCATAGCCTAATATGTGGCTCATTCTATCCCATACAAGTACTTTTCCTACAAGTGCCAACCATAAAAATAGCATGGCCTTTAGTGGACGCTAAAGCTTCCATATATGTTAATTCCACCATGGAGGTTCAAGGAAGTCTCCTCTTCATGTGCCACTCTGTAACCCAAGCTTGGTTGATAAGAGCCAATCACCACATTTCTAGTCCCGTATGAGATTATCTTCTCTCTTGTTGATGCGAATATGAATATCCTGTAAATCATTTATGAACATATCCCACAATACCTTGTGATCATCCTTAAATCCCAGATCATCAACATCAAGCCATATTTGACATATACGGGTAGTGTTTAAGAGATCATGTATTTGATACAAGTAAATAAGTTCGCAACCACATAGTGACTCAATCATCATTTCTAGAAGTCTGTAGGTAGATGAGCATCCCACCCACTGGTCTTGTCTGATTTTAATTCATCAGCCATTTCCAACATCCCATGTTAACCAATCCCTGATGATGTTAAAATATTTGATGATAACTTTCCACATGTTAGACATGTTCCTGACAGAATGATGTCTGGTCTTGAGCCATTCTTTTGTGGAGAGCAGATGAATATACTTATGTTGGATGACTTGTACCCAAAGGCCCTCACCTGTAATTAATCTCCAAATAACTTTCACAAATAGGGCTCTTGCAAAACTAGGGTAATGCTTTAAACCCCATCCTTCAAATTCTTCTAGGATAGAGGGTTTCCTCCATGAAATCCACGAGAAAGCTTTCTTTTCCTCTCCACCTATCCAAAGGAAACTAAAACATATCTTCCTGATGTTATTCATTATGCCTGTGGGAGCATATGCAATAGAATCCCAATAGACAAGGATGGCTTGAAGTACATACTTCACCATCACCGGTCTACCTCCTCTAAATAACCATTTATTGCACCAGAGATTAAGCCTACTTTCAACTCTACCTATCATCCATACCCAGTCTTTCCTTAGATAATCGTTGGGTTTGATGATAAATCCCAGGTATTTCATCCCATAGTTAATATCAACCAGTGTAAAGGCAAATTGATCTATAATCCATTATGTATCTTCTTGGTCCATATTCAAAATATAAATAGAATATTTGTACACATTGATGGTCATACCCGTGGCTATAGAAAAAATATGTAAAATCTCCTTGATCTTCAATATATCCCTTCTTGAGCCATCGATAAATAAGAGAATATCATCTACAAAAAGAAGGTGAGTGATGGTGACCATGTCACCGTTCCGAACCCCTTTCAAGACACCATTAGATATGACATGGATAAGTGATATGCTAAGATCCTCCACAATCAATATAAACAAGAGAGGTGCAAGAGGGAAACCATGTCTCAGGCCTCTGCCCGGTCTAAAAAGAGATGATACGGACCCATTGATAACTACAACAAATGTAACCATTTGTACACACGAGATGATCCAATTCACCATAGGAAGGTCAAATCCCACTTGAAATAGCACTAGATGAAGAAAGGTCCAGTTGAACCGATCATATGATTTTGATAGATCAACTTTCATAACCACAGCTGGAAGATGTTTCATTTTTGCAGTATGAGCAACTTATTGTGCAATTCCTATTGCATCATGAATTTGACAACCCTCAAGAAAGGAAAATTGTTTACCTGAGATGCCCTTAGATAGAATACTTCTGATCCTATTAGTAGTAATCCTTGTTGTTGGTTTATAAATGTAATTACATAGTGATATGGGCCTGTAACGGTCAAGAGAAGAAGATTTGTCCAGTTTGGGTATAAGGGCCATGAAAGTAGCGTTGAAAGAAACTAGGATTGTTTCCTTGACTCTAGACTCTTCTACCACAACAAGGAGATCCATCTGAAAGAGGTCCATGAATACTTCAAAAAATTCCATAGGAAAACCATCTGGACCCGGGATTTTGTCATATTGCATGTCCTTCACTGCAACTATGAGTTCTTCCAAGGTAAATTCTTCATTAATAGATATGCTTTGTTCATTGATGACCATGGATGGATAATGACCAAGGATGTTCATCATAGTGTTAGATTTTGCACTTTAATTCAATTCTAATTAGATCTTAACTGAAAGATAGATAAGCACAACAAAACACAAGAGACACAATAATTTTCCTCGGGGAAACCGTAAAGGAGAAAACCACGCAACTTCCACAAAAATAGATTAGTCACTAATACAATATCAACCAAGATAGAAAACCAAAATGTAAGATGTCTTCTACAATTCTCTCTCTTTCTCCTCCAATGAACTTGTCTTCTCTCTCTCCTTATGTGAACTTTTGTGAGTGAGTGGTGTGTACAAATGAGAGAGCAAGCTCTCTATTTATACTTTATGTGTGGGTGACCTTTTTTCTAATGGGGTCGACCTCACTAACCTAACTGGGTCGATCTGTCCTAGGGAGACTCAAAAATACACTTTACATTTATTCTTTGGGGTGCTATTGCCCCGACTTACTATGGAGGTTTTAACTCAATAACCAAACATACTAATGACATCCCTGAACGGAGGAAAAACATCTCCGTCGGAGGTATAAGTAAAATACAATAATAATAATATAAATAAAATACAATTGAATATCTTCTGAAGTTACATTTACAACAACACTCCCTCTTAACTAGGAAGGTATTCTCTCGCCACAGTCATCATCACTCTGGACACAAATTCTAGACAACATCAACATCGCTCGATCATCTTCGATGCTGGAACATCATCATCAACAATGGATCATTATCGTCGCTGCTGCAACAATCCTCATCTTGTTGATCATTGATTAGTGGCATATATAGAATCTATTCATCATGAGAAGTTATACAGAGCCGACCCTTTTTCATGCTGGATGTAGGCCTAGCTCTCATATAGGTCTTCATCATCTCTACAAGCAAGCCATCAAGTAGGTACAAACCAGGACCACACATTACATTGCCACAGTAATCACCTGCGTCTCCTAATATCATCTCATCATATCTAGATCATCTCATCATCATACACGAAGAGTATCCCAGATGCATATCTCATGTCCAACAAACCACATGTGTCTCCCACCTAGTGGGTACATCCCAGGAGCACCGCAGGTGCTTTACGTAGCATGGACCACCTGCGTCTTCCACCATGCGAGAACCAGCCTAGGCGCACCCTAGGTGTCTTTGTGACTAATAGACCTCTCAACGACTCCAACTTGTGGATACAACCCAGGAGCACCCCAGGTGCATTACATCCCAAAGACCACCTGTGTCTTCCACCATGTGAGATCTAGCCCAAGTGCATTTGTGTCTTCTGGTCTCATCACTCCCTCTTTCAAGGAACCTCAATATGGATAACACCAAGCCTCTTTCTGAAGTACTCGAAATTCACTCTGGCTAACGTCTTGGTTAACACATCGGCTATTTGCTCATATGTCGCCACATACTGGAGCTTTACTGCTCCTCTCTGCACCATATCCCGGATATAGTGGTACTTGATCTCAATATGCTTCGACTTGTCATGGAACACCGAGTTCTCAGACAACTTCACGCAACTCTGGTTGTCACAGAAGATACAAGTCACCTCAAGCTTGAGATCAAACAAATGTGACAGTAGCTTCCAAAGCCATACTACCTCACAAATAGTCGAACAAGCTGCAACATACTCTGCTTTGGCTGTACTCAGTGCCACACATGACTGCTTCCTGCTAAACCAAGAGATCATACCGGATCCCAAACTGAAGCAGCATCCCAAAGTGCTCTTCATGTTTGTGTCATTTCCTTCCCAATCTGAATCAACATAACCATGCAGGTTAATCTTCTGATTCGCCTCATACTTGAGTCCATACTCAACTGTACCCTTTAGGTAACTCAGTGTATGTTTTGCAGCCATCAAGTGAACATGTCTCGGGTCCGTCAGGATCTGGCTCAGGGTGTTCACAAAACATATGTCTGGTCTCGTGTTCATCAAATACATCAACGAACCAATCATCTGCTAGTACATCATGGCATCAACTGTATCTAATAAAGCATCACACAGTAGCTTCAAGTTTGATTCCAATGGTGTGGCCATTGCCTTGCAGTCCATCATTCCGAGCCTATTTAGAATCTCCACTACATACTTTACTTGACCAAGGAAAATTCCATCTGCACTCTGCCAATCAGAAGATTAACCGGATCCCAAACTGAAGCAGCATCCCGAAGTGCTCTTCATGTTTGTGTCACTGCCTTCCCAATCTGAATCAACATAACCATGCAGGTTAATCTTCTGATTCGCCTCATACTTGAGTCCATACTCAACTGTACCCTTTAGGTACCTCAATATATGTTTTGCAGCCATCAAGTGAACATGTCTCGGGTCCGTCAGGATCTGGCTCAGGGTGTTCACAAAACATATGTCTGGTCTCGTGTTCATCAAATACATCAACGAACCAATCATCTGCTAGTACATCGTGGCATCAATTGTATCTAATAAAGCATCACACAGTAGCTTCAAGTTTGATGCCAATGGTGTGGCCATTGCCTTGCAGTCCATCATTCCGAGCCTATTCAGAATCTCCACTACATACTTTCCTTGACCAAGGAAAATTCCATCTGCACTCTGCCAATCAGAAGATTAACCGGATCCCAAACTGAAGCAGCATCCCGAAGTGCTCTTCATGTTTGTGTCACTGCCTTCCCAATTTGAATCAACATAACCATGCAGGTTAATCTTCTGATTTGCCTCATACTTGAGTCCATACTCAACTGTACCCTTTAGGTACCTCAATATATGTTTTGCAGCCATCAAGTGAACATGTCTCGGGTCCGTCAGGATCTGGCTCAGGGTGTTCACAAAACATATGTCTGGTCTTGTGTTCATCAAATACATCAACGAACCAATCATCTGCTAGTACATCGTGGCATCAACTGTATCTAATAAATCATCACACAGTAGCTTCAAGTTTGATGCCAATGGTGTGGCCATTGCCTTGCAGTCCATCATTCCGAGCCTATTCAGAATCTCCACTACATACTTTCCTTGACCAAGGAAAATTCCATCTGCACTCTGCCACACCTCCATGCCTAAGAATTAATGCATCATCGACCCCAAGTCCTTCATCTCAAATTATGTGGTAAGCCTTCTCTTTGCATCTGCAATGAGCTCATCCTCTCCTGTCAAAAACAGGTCATCTACATATAGCATAAGTATCACTGGTCTTCCGCCTTCAACCTTGAAGTAAAGGTTGGAATCTGCTTTACTCTTGGTAAATCCTAAGCTCATCAAAAAGTTGTCCATCCTGTCATACCATGTCATGGGTGCCTGCTTCAATCTGTACAAGGATTTATTCAACTTGCACACATGATTTTGTCTATCATGTGTCTCAAATCCTAGTGGCTGCTCCACGTACACTTCCTCTTCAACTACACCATTCAGGAATGTTGTCTTGACGTCCATCTGGTGTACCTTCCATTTCATTATTTCAGCCAATGCAAGTATAGATCTGATGGAAGTGTATCTTGCTACAAGTGCAAACGTTTCCTCATAGTCTATGCCTTCTTTCATGGAGAAGCCACGTGCCACAAATATTGCCTTATGTTTTTCAATGCTACCATCTGCATCATGCTTGATCTTGTAGATCCATTTCGAAGTCACAACAAACTTCCCTATTGGTCTTGGAACTATCTCCCAAACATCATTTTTCATAATCGACTTGTACTCCTCAATCATGGCATCCTTCCATTCCTTCTTCTTTGTTGCTTTGTCATAGTTGGAAGGTTCTTCATCAATGATGTCACATAGTAGGGCCACATAGCTGGAGTATGGTCTAGGTCTCTTGCTTTCTTTATGTATCCCATCTGTAGCACCATACTTATCCGCATCTTGTATTGCTTCACGTGCCCATGCTAGTCTTATCTTGTGGGAGTTCTTCTCACGAGGTGGATATACAAGTTCTTGTGGTTTTTCCATGTCGCGGTCTTCATGATCCTCTTGAATTGCTTCTTCCATAACTGTGTCTCTGGTTCTGGGAACTTCAAGTTCTTGATTTTCTTCAATATGTAATTTTCTTGATTTGTTGTAGCTGAATCATCGTCACTTGTTCTTCAGAACAAGTCTCAATATTATTCTCTTATAGATGATGGTACACAATCTTTCCTACAAGCCAAATTCAGTTGTGTGGTAAGAAACATTTCATAATTTTCTAAACAAATTCTTATGCATATAGGTCACGCAGTCATGAAACTATCTTAGCCAATGCTTCAACACAACATTCATCCATATCCCATATTCATACGGTAACTTTCTAGATGCCTTCCATCTCTACCAAAACATTATTAAGAGCGTGCACTACTCTCATCATGTTAGCAAAGAGGTTTCATTCTAGATAAGTAGCGATGGAATTTTGTACAGTACCATAGGCTACTTACCCATTACTTGCATAGTAGTATTTTGTTCATCAAAGCAACTTCTCTAACATGCATAATACACATCCTAAATCTAGGAACATAAGTATGTACACCACTTAACAATATCATGATTAGATATACAAGAAATTAAATACTCATCTTTGTTTGGTTTTTGGGTGGACTCCCTCTTGATCTTTGATTCCTTGAAGGAACTACTGGAGTCTCTGACAGTGTGTTCTTCTTCATCGTCTGATTCTGAGATCCTGTGCCTTTCTTGCTTATGATTGGAAATGTTGGGCAAGTATTCTGCACTTGCTCTTTGTACTGGAGTAGACTTTGTGTGTCCCTTCTTCTGTATCCTAACCAATGCTGAAATGGATGAGAGGTTCTTCCATAGAGCATTGATCTTTATTTGTTTTCCGGAGTCCAACTCTGTAGGAGATCCTAGTCCTTTCATGTAATACTGAAAGTCATCTCTATCTTTACCTTATAAGGTGGAACCTACTGAATGAACCCTTGTAACTGGTTACCTTCATTTATTACAATACATATTCTTCATCACTTGAAGAATCTTCTTTTGTTCTTTTGTTTGTGGGTTCATCATCTTCTGCGGTGTGAGCATGATGCCTCTTCTTGTTGATTTTCTTGGAGGATCTTTGGTTTTTGGGACACTCTCTTAAATAGTGTCCTTTCTCATAACATGTGAAGCACCTAATACTGGAGAGGTCTCTTCTAGATATTTTGTGTCTTCTGTGATGGTGGTCCTCCCTCATGTTGTGATTTCTTCTAGTGTGAGTTGTAAGATCTTGATCATCAATTTGCTCCCATCTTTTCTTCTCTTGACACTAGCCAAACTTCTTCTTGGGTGCATTCTTCCCATAGTTTGCTGAAGGGGATCAATTTCTTCCTAGCACATATTCCTTGAATGAATGAGTCCCATGACCTTGGGAGACCATTCAAGGCGGTCATAGCAATCTCTCCTTCTTCTACTTTGTCTTCAACCGCTTCGAGTTGCTCCTTGATTTGAGAGACCCTTGTGAAGTAAGATTGCATGGTCTCTGAAGGTTGGATCTTCACATTCTTGAGTTGATTCCTTAATGTCATCTTCTGATTGATGTTCTTCCCTTTGAATATCTTTTTCAAGGCATCGAACATCGCCTTGGGTGTCTTCAGGGATGACACATGAGGGATGAGATGATATTTAATGGAGTCTGCAATAATCCTCTTGGCTTTAACTAAGTTCTTCTTGTGGATAGCTTTTGCCTCATCTCCCTTTGGTGCCGGAACCTCTTCACTAACATACTTGTCCAAATCATTTTCTTTTAGGATAAGAGAGATTCTATACTTCCATGCTCGGAAGTTGTCAGCTCCCTCAAGCTTATCCTCAAGCTTGGTGTGGTGAGTCATTTTAAAATGAGAACCTCAAATGGAAATAACAAAGATTTATGTCTTACCAATTTCAGGTGCCCAACCTGGTTCTGGAGCTGGTTGGCCTAGGGGTTGTAAGAGAAACCCTAATTTTCCAAAGTTAGAATTTCGATCTTTTGATTGGACAAGAAGATGCGCCTCCTCAAGGCAAGTTGTCCAATGTACTCCTTTGGTCAGATTGATGGAGGAAATCCCCAAAAGCTTGATGCCCTAGTTTTCTCCCGGCACTAGTGTTTGGGTCAAAAATGAAAATTCTCCAAACTTGATTCTGCTTCTTCCAAAAGATGCGCCCTCCTAGGGAGAGTTAGCCTAGCCCTCTTTTTTCGATGATCTGTGGAGAGAAGACCTTGAACTAGGAATCCCTAGTTTCTCGCTGCTGCACAATGCCTTCTTTTCAGGTTGGCTCTGATACCATGTTAGAGTTTGCACTTTAATTCAATTATAATTAGATCTTAATTGAAAGATAGACAAGCACATCAAAACATAAGAGACACAATAATTTTCCTTGGGGAAACCGTAAAGGAGAAAACCCTGTAACTTCCTCTGAAATAGATTAGTCACTAATACAATATCAACTAAGATAGAAAATCAAAATGTAAGATGTCTTCTATAACTCTCTCTTTCTCCTCCAGCAAACTTGTCTTGGCTCTCTCCTTATGCGAACTTTTGTGAGTGAGTGGTGTGTACAAATGAGAGAGCAAGCTCTCTATTTATACTTTATGTGTGGGTGACCTTTTTCCTAATGTGGCCAACCTCACTAACCTGACTGGGCCGACCTGTCCTAGGGAGACTCAAAAATACACTTTACATTTATTCTTTGGGGTGCTATTGCCCCGACTTAAAATGGAGGTTTTACCTCAATGACCAAACATAATAATGACATTCCCAAACGGAGGCAAAATATCTCCATCGGAGGTATAAGTAAAATACAATAATAATATAAATAAAATACAATTGAATATCTTCCGAAGTTACATTTACAACAACATGTAGGAGCGATAAAAGCTTGCTCGTCTTCCTTGAATAAATTATTAAAGTGAGATACTCTAGCCTTTGTCAGGTCCTTAAATCCACTGATCTTCCTGCCTCCTTCATCTTCCAGATTCCACAACGTGTTAGTATTGATTATGTGTATAGAAGTTGTGAAAAAATTTGGTTTCAACTAAAAAACACTTGAAGCTTAACATACCATAGCATGAAAAACAAGAAATAGCACAACTAAGAACCAACACATAGAAGTTGTTCATTGTAGTTGTTTATGGCCATTAGTTTTTTCTCAATAAAAAATCAATGTTCTTAGGACGTCCAATTCAATTGGATATAATCATGATTGAGCAAAGAGTACCTTATAAAGGCTGTTTTTTTAAACACTGATCGACATGTGATGTTGCATTAACTTATCTAGTTCTGTTCACACAAATCAAAATAGATTCATCTTAAATTTGGATCTACAAAATATCAAGAATGATCAAATTTGTTCATGTGTAATTTTTTTTTGATATGTAAAAAATTTAAGATGAAAAAAATTTACACCTTAATAATAAACATAAATTTAAAATAGATCTCATGGTTTTAATTTTTTATAGCTTTTGTCATGTGACATCTCCTCCATAAATAACTTTAAAGCACCTCCCTAATAAGTTTAGTGAGCTTTTTTTTAAAGATAAATTGTTGGGATTACTTAGGTAAGACCTACCTATAAGTGGACTATTCAAACTTTATTGAAACCTTATCAAAAGATGTCAATACCTCATTGAAAATTTAAAACAATGCACATGCATAAACATAATACAAAGTCAACTTTTAAAAAATCATATCATACTTCTATATAAAATTCAATGAGATATTCCTAGAAGAGGACAAAACTTGTACACGTGAGTAGGATATCCCTTGCCACAGGATATAGATTTGGACAAGTCAGTGGAATATTGCTCACCTAACATAAAAGACGTTTAGGGTATACTTCGCATTTAGTAGGCTGCCTTAAAAAGCCACGTTCAAAACATACCCTCGCTTTCCCCAAAAATAACGTATGGACGTTTTCCCAAAAATAAATATATGTGAAGATATGCTTAGGGTATAGCGGCGCTCCTATATTCATAGCCACATAGTTTTTCTGCATAAATTAAATACATGCAACAACAACTAAACTACCTCTCTCAATGAAACAACACAAACTACAGTTAAGCCGTACAGTTTGGAGACTCTTCAGTCTATTTAGAAACAGCGACCCACTTCCTTGATCTAAACCACTACTGGAGTCGAAGATATACACATATTTCCCCTCGTCTTCGGAAGGAACCTGTGAGATATACACAGACGACAAGCGATAGGAAATGGAGGAAAGCAATGCCCCTGGTGCTGCAAAACCTCACGGGCACCCAATGCTGAGAGGAGGGAGAAGAACATCACACAGCCATGGCCTCTCTGCCTCCCAAATTAAATCTCTTGCATCGATCTGCGATACGTTCATCCCGTCAGTTCCCCCTCCTGACGACCTGCAAGATCCGGAGGTCGAATCCTTTTATCGCCTCTCTGGTTCCCAGAACGGGATTCCTGAACAGGTAATTTCCAGCACACCACAATTATGATTCTATGATTGCCGTTACTTACTGGTGTCAGTATGTTTTTAATGTTTGAAGGTCGCGGAATTAATGTCGAAGCATGTGAAGCCGATCGGGTGGGGTATGGCGAGATGGCTGCTCTGGTTATTATCGACGCGACTGGGGACATGGATGCTTTGCGGATCTGCCAGTTTAAAGAAGGAATTCCCTTATCTGCAAGCATTTTCCGACATTCAGCAGGTCCAGAGGGAGCAGATCTTGCTCGATTGGTCCCGGGGAAAGAGATTCAAGTTTCTCAAATTTGCCTTCAAGCTCTTCAAGATCTGCTCTTTATTTTCTTTCTACACCGTGGTAAGCTTTGCTCAGTAGAAACTGTCATGATTTTTCTGCTGTAATTTTTTTCAAAATTAAATTTTCGAATGAATGTGATGATCGGATTCTCCCAGGCGGATGAGAATGCTGAGAATCCAGCATGGAAAGGCATCGGATACTCTCCGCCGAAGCCTGAAACCGATAGAGTAGCGGGCGGGCGGCCGTTGGAAAAGGGAGTGATCGACTTGTCTTCCGCGCTGGAAAAAGACCTCCCGAGACTGTTTCAAGATAGGGGTTTTAGGGTAACGGAAGAAGGGAATTTGAGTGGGAAAGAAAAAGCTTGGAAAGTAGAATGCGATGCTGTGGTTATAGGCTCTGGTTCGGGTGGGGGAGTGGCGGCTGGTGTTCTGGCTAAGGCCGGTTACAGAGTTATCGTTCTTGAAAAAGGCAAATACTATTCCCGGGACGATTTAACCCTCCTCGAAGGTCCCTCCTTTGATCAGATGTACGAATCCGGCGGGATTCTGTCCACGAACGATGCCAAATTCCTCGTCATGGCTGGTGCCACGGTTGGGGGCGGATCCGCCATAAACTGGTCTGCATGTATCCGCACCCCTCCCCACGTGCTGAAGGAATGGTCCAAACAACACGGCCTGCCCTTGTTCGAATCCCAAGACTATCAAGAAGCCATGAACGCCGTGTGCGGGCGCCTTGGGGTTCAAGACAGATGCGCAAAAGAGAGCTTCCAAAACAGCGTTTTGACAACCGGGTGCGCCAAATTAGGGCTTCGTTTCGAGAAAGTTCCTCGGAATTCAACTGAGGATCATTTCTGCGGCTCCTGCTGTTACGGTTGCAGGACGGGAAACAAAAAAGGGGCCGACGAGACGTGGCTGGTGGATGCTATCGATTCTGGTTCGCTGATTTTAGCAGGTTGTAAAGCGGAGAAGGTCTTGTGCCAAGAAATCCCAGCAAGCAGGAAGCAAAAGGCCGCCGGTGTTGTGGCCTCTTTTGGGCCGCAGCGGAGGAAAATATTCGTGCAAGCCAAGGTAACCGTGGCCGCCTGTGGTTCCCTTCTCACGCCACTGCTTCTCCGCTCCAGCGGTCTCCGGAACCCTAACATAGGTAGAAATCTCCATCTCCATCCTGTCCAGATGGCCTGGGGTTTCTTCCCGGAAAATCAAGAACCAGCGGGTAAACCTAACGAGGGCGGCATCATTACCACCATCTGTAAAGAGGATGCCAAGTGGGAGCAGTCAGGCTATGGCACCATTATCCAGACCCCGGCAATGGCTCCCGGCTCTTTCGCCGCCTTGATTCCCTGGATCTCTGGCCTGGATATGAAAAAGCGAATGCAAAAATATCATCGGACAGCCCACGTGTTCTGCTTGGCCCGTGATCGCGGCAGCGGAAGCGTTGGCAGGGAAAAGGATATCGAGTACAGGCTTGCCGAGTCGGATAAAGATAATTTGAAGGAGGGGTTGAGGCGATGCATCAGGATCTTGATTGCTGCAGGCGCCACCGAGGTCGGGACGCACCGCAGCGACGGTGAACGGCTTGCTGTTAAGGGTGCCACCGATGATGAAATCGAGGAATTCTTGAACCAGCAGGGGAAGGGAAGGAGAGAACTGTGGCCGACATTGTGCTCTGCTCATCAGATGGGGAGCTGTAGAATGGGCACGGACGAGGAGTCTGGTGGCGTGGACTGGAAGGGCCAGAGCTGGGAAGTGGAAGGACTGTTTGTCTGCGATGGCAGCCTGTTGCCAACTGCTGTGGGCGTGAATCCCATGATCACCATTCAGTCTGTTGCTTTCTGCGTAGCCAAGTATATCCGCCAATTCCTGCGTTCAAATTCGTCTCGGCCTTCGACTTGTGGCCACTGAACATGTGTAGTATGATGTGTAAGACATGCATTGAACATTCATAAAATATATGTAATCGGGATTAAATATAGTTTCTAATAATTCACATTTGTGACAAATGTACAAATCGGTCAAACACAACTTTGGCTATTTATTAATTAAATTAAGTTGAAATGTGCTTAATTAAATTAAGATCCAATTAAATAAACATTGACTAAAACTCTTTTTGACGACCAAGGATTTGGACGATATATACGGCGTGAAGTCCAAGATGATTTTGGACGATATATACGGCGTGAAGTCCAAGATGATTTTGGACGATAAATCCGGCGTGGATAAGGGCAGTCATTCTCATACATCTTAAATTTTAATTTTAAATTAAAATAGTTGTTTCCATCTATTTGTGCTGACGAAATTTCAATAACCAATTTTTGCATTTTCAACATTTAGATGAAAAATAATTGAATATAACATGATATTAATATTTCAATAATCAAATTTTGCTTTTACATTATTTGAATGAAAAATAAAAATAATTAAATATAACATGATATTAATGTTCTATGTAATATGTGCTTTTTAAAGGAGTAGTTTATTTATTTTACGGTGGGTTTTGGGTGGAATTCTCGAATACTCTCATGGCACTCAAATTATGTAATTTTGATAGTTAATATATGCATTCTAAGATTTTTTTTTTAGTTGGTAAAATCTAAATTTGGGAGTTTAAATTATGTTTTTGAATCCATAAATAGATTCAACACCCTCGAATATCCTAATGGCACCCAAATTATACAATTTCCATAGCTAATATATGTGATTCTAAGCCGAACTTCGAACAAAAGAAGACTAAAAATATACTAGGAAAATGTTGAAAACTTAGAATATTTAGACTTCACCCTTTTCAAAAGGCTCAAGTTCAAATTTAAAAGTAACACCTCTTTAAATTTTAATAATAAAAAGTTTTAGATCATACTCCAAAATCAAATACAATTTCTTTAAATTTTAGTAGTCAAATGTTTTAGATCACTCTAGAATCAAATACAATTTCATAAATAAACTATATACACTAGAAAGCAAATACCCATTTCATCTTTACTAGGATTAAAGAAAACATATAATATTTCAAAAAAATTATATAATATCCAAAACTATTAGATTGGATTTTTTTTAACGATTTTTTAAAAGAACAAATGATTTTTTATTATTAAATTTTGTTGTTTTTAAAAGTTAAACTATTCATTGCCCACACGGGTGTAGTTCAATGGGTACTTGATATGAATGAAATGTTGTAAATGAAGATCATGAGTTCAAATCATCTTGACTTACAAGTAATTATTAATTTATGATTATACCTTAATTTATATATCCATATAAATTCTTAATAAATTAGAAACAATTTAGATCATACTCTAAAATCAAAAACACTTTCACTAATCAATTGTATACACTAAAAAGCAAATGTCCCATTTAATCATTTACTAAAATTAAAAACAACATATAATATCCAAAAAAATCATATAATATATGGGAAAGCAAATGTCCCATTTCATCATTACTAGAATTAAAAAAAAAAACATATAATATCCAAAAAAAAATCATATAATATATGGATTTTTCATCGACTCTTTTTTAACAATAAACCATTTTGTATATTTAAATAATTCCTTTGATAAATCAAATAGATCTTAGTGAATGCCAATCTTCTTTTTCATCAATTTGTTGTTTTTAAAAGTTAAACTATCCATTTATTATTATACTTTATTTTTTATATTCATAAAATTCTTAATAAATTAAAAACAGATTTAGATCATACACAAAAAAATCAATTAAAATTTAAACTATCCATTTATGTAAATTATACTTTATTTTTTATATCCATATAAATTTTTGATAAATTAGAAACATTAGATCATACTAAAAACAAATTTTTAAGTCAACTGTATATATTAGAAAGCAAATGCCCCATTTCATCATGGAGTATTTTAAATTTTCTATTTTTTATCTTTTCAAGATATATTTTCTATTTTATTTTGTTAAAATTTATAGTTGATAAAAATTGATAAATTCAAAATATAAAATAAATAAACTACTCTTTTATCATTATTAAAAAAAATCATATAAACGGCACCAATCTTTAAATATGAATAGTCAAAATTGATAATATCAACGGATTTAGTGATGATTCAACAACAATTTGTTTCACTAAATTCTAGTCGTTTTCCAACTCTAAATTAGATATGTTTTTAAGTGATTTGGACTTCTAACCTAGAAAGGCAAGGTATCATTGTCATATGCCATGGTAATGGCACATGGCACTTGTAGGTGATGAGTGTACATCAAGTACAACGAGATCGTTGACTAGTTATCCCAATATGCTTTTGCATTATTTGAGTTGGTATGGTGTCATGTTCATATAAATAAGTCTTGGTAATGGCATCTTCTTTTGATGTTATAAGTGTAATTCAATTGGACACATTACATTGCTTTGTTGTTTTTGTTTATAGTATATTAAATATTATTATAGGTGAATTTTAACATTTATGTTAATTAATAATTTTGTTTTAAAATGTTTTTTTTTAAAGTTAATATGGTTTTTTATATTTCATTCATCAAAACAGAAGTTTGTAGGGCTTTCTCGTAAAGAGAAAATAGACCCAAAATTATCAAAGTTTAAGGGGTCTTCCCGTAAAGAGAAAACAAACCCAAAATTAGAGCAAATACTGTAGATACGAGTTATAATACTAATCCTTCAGATTAACTGAAGTACTAAAACCAAAGTAAAGTCTGAGATGCAGATTAGAAAACAAAGAAAAACAGAGTCCGAAACCAGACTATTGATCTAACCCGTCTTACAGACATGGCAACCGACGAGCTCTATGCCCAGACGCTCAGCAATTTGTTTCTGGTTCCGAATGATTTGCTGGAGGAGTAGGACCATCTCGTCAGGCTGAAGGAGAATTTCGGCATGGGCTTCCTCTCTTTCTGCTAAAGCCTTCCCAAGAACAGCTTTTTGTTGCCAATGGTAATCCAAGGTTTTCTGATACAACGTAGTTCTGCCTCTCGTGTTCTCAGGGTCCGGGATTAAAGCCTCAAATTCATTTTTAATTTCAGTGTCTGACAAACATCCTCTGGAGGCCAAGTACAGAGACTGGTGTTCACGCACGCGGGAGCCATCGAATTGCTTAACGCCCTGTCCAGAGGATGATGATGGCCAGAAGCCCGGACCGTAGAATGGAGCGGGTTGGAGGGGCTGGGAAATAACAAGCCACCCCTAGTTGGGTGTATTAGATGCATGAGTAAGGTGGGTGGATGCGTGGTGTGCATGGGCTATGAGCTGGTTGGGATGGCGCGTGGGCAGGCCAGGTGGGAGGATGTAGGAGTTGGGTGGACGTGTGGATGCATGGGTTCGCTGAGTGGTCACGTGCCTGGCCTCATGGCTGGCGACAGTGGGAGTAGTCTCAGGGTTGGCGCTTGTCATCACCCACAGTGGAGTTTTAAAAGGTTGAAAGAGTAGTTGATAAAATAAATTCATATTTAAAGTTGTTTAAAAAATTATGTTAATTAACAATTATGTTTGAAATGTGTAAAGATTAATTGATATAAATAGTAGTCTAAATATTCAATGTTTTTAATCTTTTTTGGATATATTTTTCGGTTTGTTTTGTTTGGATTTAGTTGAAAATCTTAAAAAATATTAGCCACATATATTAGTTGTGAAAATTGCATAATGTGAGTGTCATATGGGTATATGAGGGTGATGAATCCATTTATGCACTCAAAACCACAATTTAAATGCTTCCAAATTTGGATTTTACCAAATAAAAAATTACAGAATTCCAATAAAAAACCACTGAAAAGTAAAAAACTTAGAATAAACAGACTACTTAGTCACATTTAATAAATATTTTATTGGGAGAAGTATGTTGTTAGGTATCATCTAATAAGAAATCTATATATGTGATTAAATTGTTTGATATGTTGTTAGTTCTCAATGAATAAGGAATTTATATTTTTGTTTAGATGTCAATTAATAAGAAATCTATATATTTGATTAAATTGTTTGATATATCCTTAGTTCTCAACTAATAAGGAATTTATATGTTTGGTTTTTATTATTGATTGTCACAAACTTAAATTGTTTGATTAGTTGACTCTTAGCTATCAATGCTTTTCCCAAATGCCCAATGTTCTTCTATCTCATCCCCCTAAAGCTTTAGACTTGGAAATCCTTTGCCACTTGACCAAAGAGATATCCCCTTTTTCCTTCTTATCCTTTTACAAAAAGTTGAGACACTTCCTTTTTTTTTCTTCCAAGATACCTACTAGGGTGTATGCTAAGGAATGCCAATAGACTGGGATAGCCTCAAGAATATATTTTATAAGAGTTAAATTCCCTCCAATAGACAAACACCTTGTGCCCCAACCTATAATTCTTCTTTCCATCTTCTAGTAAAGCCACACCCAAACGCTAAATCCAAAAGGTCTCAACTTGAAATGAAAGAATCTAAGTTATAAATATGTTTGCCTCTCATGCAAACTATTACAACAAATAGAAGATTCATGCTAGTTGTCAATCCATGAGATTCAGGGCTTCCTTTAAGAAATCAACTTCCTTTATAGAACTAGCACTAAACAATGCAACACCATCAACAAATAACAAGTGAGACAAACATATAAGGCCCCCTATTTTCATACCTTTAAGTCTTCCTTCTATTTTAAGAGCTCTTATTAACCTAATTAAACCTTCCACAACAATGAGAAAATGCCATGGAGATAATAGGCATCCTTTCCTTAAAACCCTAAAGGGCCTAAAGAGTTGAGAAGTTAATCCATTAAACGAAATTGGAATGGAAGAGGAGTTGGGACATCCCTCAATCCAATTGACAAATACTATATTGAACCCAATGTGCATAAGATGAGCCTCAAATGCATCCAATTGACCCTACTAAAAGCCTTAGATAGACATAGATTGGTTACCCTAGATGGCATTTTCTTTCTCTTAATTGAATGAATCCCTTCTTAAGCCACACCCATTGCATCATGTATTTTCCTATAAGTTAAAAATCCAAACCAATGAGGAGAAATAACCTCTGAAATGACATATTTTAATCTTCTAGCAATTAGTTTTGCAATAATTTTATATGCAACAATTTAAGGAAATTAGCTTCAAGTTGACAAAGGAAGAAGGTGAATCCATTTTAAGAATAAGTGCCAAAAAGGTTATGAGATCCCAATACCTTCTTAAACACCCTTGACTCTTACACAACTACCATAATACCATTTTCTAATATATCATAGAATGCCAAAGAAAAAACTCTAGACTCCACTCGTCAAGACATTGGCTCTTTTATTTCTGGGAAGAGTAGATGACCCCTTTTAACTTCTTCGTGGAGATGTCAATTGTCACTTCCTCATTAGCTTCATTTTTAGCAAACCTGGGAAAGTGCTTTCTTACCCTTATGATATCAACAATGTTAACCCTTCCAATTTTTATTTTTATAATTGCTTCTTTTGTGTGTGTGTGTAAAACGAAGTGTCACATACTAACTAAAGGACATGACCTATCAACCATAGTTATTAGTTAATGAATATAAACATACCATCACATGGCATTGTATCGCATATTATATCATCTATCATATTCATTCTTAAATATGCATTTATATCCTATATGGATTTTGACCCATTGTCCTTATTATGTTGGATATTCCCTAATGATTCAATTATTGTCCATTTCATTTGGTATTAGAGTCACATTCTGATTCTAGAATTTGGCCACACCTTTATCATACTTTTCCTAATTTGGATTTTGGCCACACTCATATTGTTAGAGTTTTAAGATCTCTAGGTATTTTACCACAAATCGGTCATTGGCCATTTAAAATTCGAAGTTTTTGTTGAAGAAATAAATTGTTCTAGGGGAAATTCGAAGTTCATAGAAAACTAGAAATTAGGAAAGTCAAATTATTAAAAGAATTATCTATGAGCCCGATGGCTTAGCTCAAGTGGTTGAGAGCTGTGAGTTGTAAGCAGAAGGTCTTGGGGTCAAATCCCTGGGTGGCTATGCATTGATTATAAGGGCCTCACTTGATGTCCCCATTGGGTTAGGCTCTATAATCAAAGCCAGTGGAGTGAGGCCCCTTCGGGTGGCCCCCCTATGAATTATTCCCGTGGGCGTAGCAACTCTTGTCCAGGGTTTTGAACCACATTGAAAAAAAAGAATTATCTACAAGCAATTTTAAAAACAAACAAACAAACAATTAAAATTTTTAGAATAATCTTCTTAGACATATTGTTTTTTTTACAAGAATGGTTAGATTTTTATATTAATAAAGGGACTATTGGAAATCTATGCAGCCATAGTAGTACATAAGAGTTCAAAAATCCATACAAAATGGCTATGCAGAGCTTATCCAAAATGATATTGTCTTTCAAAAAAAGAAATCTATTGCATGTAGAGCCTAAATGATTCATATAATGCTTGTAATTATATTGCATAACATATTGTAAATAGCATTAGAGAAATACATGTAAATAACATTAGATAAATTATTCATGAGCAATTTTTGTTGGACATGTATTTTAGTCTTTGTAGGTTCCCATAGTAAGGGGGGTCTAGGTGGGCTAATCAGCCCCTCCCCCCCTGAAAAAAAGAGAAATTTTTGGGGTCTAGTTTTGGTCTGTTTTGAGTTGTTTTCGGACCATTGCAAACTAATTCTAGTTAAGGAATTGGGGTTGTGAAACCTAGATTAGGGTTTTGGATGCTATAATATTGTATTGTAAACAAAAAAATAATACAATGAGATAGAGAGGAGAAACTCTCAGGAATGATGGTTTACCTGGTTTTGGGTTTGCATGTTAAATCTCTATGTGATGCGTGTGTGAAACATTGCCAATTCTTGTGTTTTAGACTATGTTTCGTATTGTTTCTCTTTACACAGTTTTAACAAAATTCTTCAATTTTTTTCCCATGGTGGGCTTCCTCCATTGACACATCATCCCTTTATGGGCCTTGTTCTCCATGAACATTCTATTGTCTTAACAAAACCATTGCAATTTGTTGCATAGTGTCTTCTTCGACAACCAAATTTTTCACTGAACACGTGGAATGTAGCCATTGATTGGGATCTCTGAGAAAATCCCAAGATTATGTTGTAATGCATTTCTGAGTCACTATCCAATTTATCATATTTTAAATTTTGTTCTTTGAACTTGGCTTCCAATTCCTCTTGTTTTCACTCTTGCTTTTCCAAGTGACTACTTAGGTATTCAATGACCTATTTCCTTCCTTCTAACTTCCTTGGCATCTGTCTTAGAATATTTTTTTATCTCAACATTCCCCTCACCATTGTGGAAAATTGAGTTAAGAAAATTTTCCATTATGATAGATAAAATACCTATTAGCACTAGTTTCTAGGTCTCCTCTATGACCAAAATAATTGAGATAGGGTTCCTAAACTGTACCCGGACTCTTATTGAGGAATGACTAAAATCTCTCCCCAAATTAAAGATAAATCCTCTTCCCAATTTGTTTTATAAAACCAAGTGCAATGCTACCTAAAATCCTGCCCGCATGGGTGTGGCTCATTGGCGGTTCAGTTGTTGTGAAGTCATAGTTGTAAATGGAGGTCACGAGTTCAAATCACACCCAGGTTTACCCGTGTCCCATGCTTGCGGGGTGTTTGGGGCACCTGGAGGTATAGTGGTAGCGGGATTGGATCCTTGGACCCCGTGTCACGTGAGTACTAGCCCAGTCTCCAGTTGTCGATTCCACTAGTTACAAAAAAAAAATGCTACCTAAAATCCTATCAAGAATCCAAAGCATGAAGTTTTTCTCAAAGAGGATTGCAAGCCAAGAGGGGCGACTCCACTTACCCTTATCAAGCTATATACTACTAGTACTATGGGAACACACTACAACCAATCCCACATGAAACATAGCTCGTCGAACAGAAGCCACTAGGGAGCATTGAAACCAAACTCTTCTAAGAAATTCTATTGGATGCAAACCATTGGAATCATCTTCCATCGACATTATCCCACCTTTGAACCACATCTCCATTAACTCTACCATAAATTGAACCATGTGCCAATTTGATATCTAGTGGATGAAGAGGTAGTAGGCATAGGGGAGAGTTATATTTACCTTTCTCCCATTGCGATGACATATACCACATACAAACTTTACATTATGCCTTTGACACTTGGATAGTGCCCTTCCTTTGCCACCTTGCATGAGATATGGGTGGTTTATATACTTAGGATTATTTTGGTTAAAAAGTAATACCGTGAGGATGTTTGAAGGTATCTATAACATCTCAAGGATGGATCATTTTGGTTAATAAGTAATACCGTGAGGATGGATTCTTATCTTCAGCATATCATAATCATGTTTAACCATTTAGAAGCAAACATCCTTTAAAGTCCCAAGCATATTTGACCAAAGTTTTTTTTATGGCCAACTATTTTGGACCATAAATACGACGTGGATAAGGGCATTCATCATCATACATCTTAAATTAAAATAGATGTTTTAATCTATCCATACAAACACATTTTTGCAATTTCAACACTTGTAGGAAAATAATTGAATATAACATGACATCAATGTTATCGTTAAATTGGATTTTTTCATTGTCGAATCATTTTTCTTCATTTTCACTATATAATTAATAAATTAATTAATTAATATTGACCGTGAGAATCTAAAATCTCATGTTTCGTGGCCCAGGGCAATTTTTTTCACTCAGAAAAAATTCTAAACTTTGTATTAAGTATATAAAAGATACAAATGTGTCAATTGTCCTCTCACCCAAGAATGGATCACTGATAAACCAACATACCTCATAATTCCAATCGAATTAGACCATAGTACATCGTTAATCCTAAAAAAATCATCTCGATGTCCAACTGTCATCCAGACATCAATAGAATAATAGCCAAAAAATTCATAAGTAAGACTGCTAGTATATCCACTAATTGCGGATTATAAAGTCTATATATAAAGGCAAAAAGATAACAGGAAAAAGACAATTATAGAGGAAAAATGGAGATTGAGCTCGATTCCCGCAGCAATAGATCGTCCCATAATTCATAGAAAATGTTCCCCTCCCTTGCCAAGAGACCCTGCCTGGATAACATCTCTGCTTGATGATTCTTAGCATGATATATGTGATGATAACCGATCCTGTGTTGTTCTTGTTGGATCCTCCTAACCAGAACCATCCATGTTGAAAGAGAGATTGCATGTATAGTGCCAACATCACATGCCCAGTTAATAATAACCAATGAGTCATCCGCTACATGAAGGAGATCGATCTATTTGTGAATAGAAAAATATAAAACAACATCCATATAGCTGCCAATTCCCCCTTTGTATTAGTACCAAAGCCGCAATTCATCCACACATTTATGTGTCTATGGAGTTCCAATGTAATGCATGCTCCCGTGCCACAATGGTTTCCAGATACCTGAGAGGCATCATCAAATCTAGCTGATACTCCCATAAAGCATATAGGAGATGGCCCTTTGAGAATCTGCTTTGGCATATAAGTCCCGAGACCAGAGAACTCCATAAACCCGACAATGGATTTACCAACACACCAAAATGGAGAGAGATGTTTGTTTTCAAAAATACAAAGATTCTGGGACTTCCAGGTCTCCTAGAGAATGTAACAAGCCAACTCCCCTGATCGTCTGTTCAGATTAAACCAATTGTAAAGACATTCTGATAGGGAGTTACCATTCCAAGCCTGAATATTTGAAAAGGAAAGATCCACAACCTACCAACCTGTGTGATATACATGCATTCCAAAAATATATGGAGTGTTGTATCTTCAACGTGTTTACACAATATACAAATATTGGGGCCACAAAAACCTTGTTTTTGCAAGTTTTTCCAAGTTAACACTTTGTCTTCTAGTGCTAACCATGTAAATTTTTTTAACTTTAGTGGAAGACGCCACTTCCAATAAGCCTTGTGCCACCAAGCACAATAGATAGGGTTCTTATGAAATGGAACCTCATAAGCCAATTTAGCAGTTAAAATACCTGTGTGTGTGTTCCACCACCATATTAATCTATCTTCAACATCCGATAATCTAACATTTCCTCTATATAGATCAAGTACATAAGAATTCCATTCCAATGCCATTCCTCCCATAGGGACAATCTGTGAGGCACTCAACCAATTTTGAAAAGGATGGACAATAGGAGCCACATAGATAGCGTGCTGTAAAGAGTAAATACCATGTGAATGTAGCATAAATAAAAAATCCTTTGAAATCCTATGACAACGTGGAACACCAATTATGGGGTCTTCCCCCAGCTGTATAAGACGCCCACTCCCAGGAATCTATGCTACCCATTCTACCACCTCCCAATAGGCCAATAACAAGCTCACCCAAACATTGGATATGTTTTTTGTTTGTATTTTGGAAGAGCGAAACCATTGTGGAACCGAAAGACCCCTGAAATACTTATCTTTGATCATGGATCCCCATGTACCTTTTACCATGAGAGCACGCCATAGAATTTTGGAAAGAAGTGTAGTTGAGAATTCATATATATTCTTAATTGACTAGCCTCCATTGTTGAATGGCCTACCCATCTTATGCCACTCCACCAGATGTAATTTGTGGTGATATTTTCCGGACCAAATGAATTTATGAATTCTCCGCTTGATACCTATAAGCATAGATTTAAGAAACTTACTCATAGACATCTAGTATACCCCCAGGTCTTGTAAAAAAAATTTGGCCAAGGTTACTCTGTCTCCAATGGATAACCAACGCCAACACCATTGATGAATCATGCGGTCAAATCTCTTGAAAAGCCAATATGAATCCTTAAAATAATATGCATTCAGTTTAATGAAATAGTCTAGATAACTGGTTCCATTTACCAATTATTTCATTTCAAATGGCATAAGTAACAATATATCCACCTTCAGAGCCAAGTCCACCTTATGTTCCAAGAAAATTGATTTCCCACCATTAATATCCATACATGTTGTATTGCAGAATAGCTCCGAAATTCTCTTAATACATTCCCATTCTGATTTTTTTGCAGCCCCAAATATCATCACATCATCAACAAAGAGTTAATGTGTGACTGCAATTTGTTGAGTTACCTTTATTCCAGAGATACTATCATTAGCCTTCGCTTTGATGAGCATTCGACTCAATCCTTCGATGACAATCAGAAAAAGAAATGGGGATGAGGGACGACCTTGTCTAAGGCCACACGAACAACTGAAAAACTCCGTGGGACTCCCATTTATCAAAACAGAGTATTTAACAGATGATACACATGCCATTATCCACTTCATTGCCTTCCATGGAATATCGATTTGATTAAGTGCCAGATGTAGAAATCCCTAGTTAACTTTGTCGAACGCCCTAGACAAGTCCAATTAGAGAATGAGAGCCTTGAGATTCCGAACCTTTATACTATGAAAAGTTTCTCGGGCCACCCCTATTGCATCGAGTATCTAATGGTTGTTCAGGAAGGCAAATTGTTCTTTTGATAATACCGGCTTAATATGATTTGCAATAATATTGGCTATAATTTTATAATCCAGATTACACAAGGATATAGGTCTAAACTCATTGTATGATTCCAGATTAGATAATTTTGGAATCAAAGCAATGGATGCTGAATTTAGAGACTCCGGGATCGTTCCATAACTCTAGTGTCTTCCACCATTGCTAGTAGATCTGACTCCATGCAGGGAAAATTTTAAGAACCCCCCCTAAATTTCTATGTATAATAATTGGGCTAATCCCCATGATACATAGGAAAATATGAAGGCTATTTTATCAATTAATATAATTTTTTGGCGAATGTCACACCAAATTATATAATCTTGTAAAATCTAGGCGAATCTTTTATTGAATTATAAAATCTTGTAAAAACTTGGTGAATCTTTCACTAAATTATAAAACCTTGTAAAGTCTTGGCGAATCTTTTATTAAATTATAAAACATTATGAAGACTTGGCGAATTTTTCAATAATGCATAAACCACATATAATAATAAAACAACATATTCATTAAACTATAATATTCTAGAGAAAGAGCCATTATCTAGTACTTGTTAAATTAAGATAATTTTTATTTGATTTCTTGCCTATTCACATAGGATTTCTTCAATCAATTCCATTATGATACAATTATATCAAACTAGGTTTGGCTAAAATCCATGTTTTTCCATTCTCCTAAGTAACCAAAAGATCAAGTCATTAAGCTAAAGAAGGGTGATAAAATTAAAAAAAAACCACGTGGAAGCTCAAAGAAGGGAGTAGAAACTAGAAAGAACAAGAGTTGCATGCAACTTGGTCACTGCCTTGTAGAAATACAAACAATAATAATATTATAAATATATATAAAACAATACTAAACAATAATAAATTGATGTCTATATTTAGCAGAAGCATGTGCAAGCTTCTAGCTAACCTTCTTAGTAAATGATGCTCGAGATGGAAATGTTAAGCTGGTGGTAGCTGTCCACTTCCACTTATTAAACTCTCTTCTTTTTCTTGGACTCATATACACCTTTCGTATTAAGGGGGGATTTGTTGGAGACTGATCCTTGGTGTTATGATTGGTGTGCAAATACACATGCAAAGAATATCAATAGTTGTGAGGGTGGACCAAGAGTCACCAGAGAGTCCAAGAGTCCACTTGGGAATATGAAACCCAAGGGACAATTCTCATTGTATATATACATTAATTAATGAAAAGAATATGTGCTTTCATGCCTATTTCCTATGTCTTCATGAGTTAATTGTTTATGTGCCCGTTTGGGCACCTTACAAAATCTATGCATACTCCTAATATTAGTTGCATTTGTCACTGAAATCAATGCATAATCTTAATCTTAGTCATTTGTCAGTGAAATCAATGCATAATCTTAATCTTAGTCATTTGTCACTGGAATCAATGCATAATCCTAATGTTAGTCATTGCATTTGTCACTGAAATCAACGCATAATCCTAATGTTAATGCATAGAAAAACACATTTATATCATAAAAGTATAAAAAACCCCATTTATATCCGAAGCTAAATATAATTTATAAAATGTTATTAAACTAAAACATTAAACCATCAAACTAAACAAAAATATTAAATTAAACCTTCATTAAATTTAAACTAATATTCAACTAATCTAATATTACTAAACTAAATTATTATTAAAGTAACCTAAATGTTTTAAACTAAACTATCATTAAACTAAACCAAATATATTATTTAGTTTATACAACTAAATACTATTAAACTAAACAAAAGTATTAAAGTAATATTAAACTAAGCCTTCATTAAATTTAAACTAATATTCAACTAATCTAATATTTCTAAACCAAACTATTAATAAACTAAATATATTATTTAGTTTATAAAACTAATACTATTAAATTAAACAAAAATATTAAAATAATATTAAACTAAACCTTCATTAAATTTAAACTAATATTCAACTAATCTAATATTTCTAAACTAAACTATTATTAAAGTAACCTAAATGTTTTAAACTAAACTAAATATATTATTTAGTTTGTAAAACTAAATAGTATTAAACTAAAAGTCTATGCGCTAAACTATTACTCCAAGTCTATCAAACTAAATACTATTAAATTACATTTATAAAGTTGATTAAACTAAACTAAACATATTATTTAGTTTATAAAACTAAGCTAAACTCAATACTATTAAAAGTTCAAACTATTTATTGGATGTAAAAAAATTTCAAATCCACTTAAAAAACTATTTAATATCAAATTATTTATTCAATGTAAAAAAAATTCAAATTACACGTTCATAATATCAAACCATTTATTTCTTAATATCAAATTGTTTATTTGATGACAATTTATAAAAGTCTTTCTAGTAAACTATTATTCCAAGTATATCCACTAATTTTTTATGAATTTTGCACCATTTATTTCTTAATATCAAACCGTTTATTTGATAACAATTTATAAATTATAAAAGTCTATCACTTAAACTATTATTCCAAGTATATCCACTAAATTTTTATGAAGTTTGCACCATTTATTTCTTAATATCAAACCGTTTATTTGATGACAATTTAAAGTCTATCCGCTAAATTATTATTCCAAGTATATCCGCTAAATTTATATGAAGTTTGCAGGTCCTGGGGTTTCAAGTATTTCAAGAAAGCAGAATGCAGTCTACAAATAGATTTAGGTTTGATCTACAGTAAGAAACTTATATTGAAACTCTGGAGAAAAGCGAATCCTATGATGTTATGTGAGAGTATGGAAAGAACGCAGACTCTAAAAAAGGACCGTGTAGAACATAGAGTATAAAAAACAGTCTATTACAATGCAGTTAAACTGAGTAAAATCCAACCTAATGCCAATCCAGTTTCTATTTAGTTGCTTAAATTCAATCCCAGCATATTAATCCAACAATTGCGTCTCTTTATTATTCTTCCCATATACATATTATAATGGTTTTTATTTGTTGAATTTTATTTAGCCGATATCTAATTAAAATGCTTTGTTTTTATTTTTTTAAATTGAGCTCACATTACGTTACATTATCACATCTCTTCCATACTGAGCTGTAGAGCTCCTCTCGACGCAAAAAAGTCTGACTTTGCAAATTAAATTTATTAGATAATAAAAAAACTACAGTGATTTTACGGACTTTGTGGTGACTTTTTTTATAAAAATGAGAGAAAGTTTAAGGAAAACATACATAATACAGTCACTAAGGAACACTTAACACTACCTATATTTATCTGTTGGATGATATGGAGGACTAGAAACAAGGCAATTTTTGAAGATTCTCGACCGATGGTACAGTCTGTGTATAAGAATGTTATCAGCTACTACTCTAGTTATTTGGTGAAGCAAAAGGCAATGGTACATCGGAATATTGGGCAACTTAATTTATCCTTTACACGTCCCATTTGTTTCTTTGATGGTGCAGCTGCTGGTGGAGAATGTGGGGCTGGGGGTATCATATATCTCAACGGTGATCATTATTTTGCCTTGAAGATGAAATGCGGTAAGGGCACTAATATGAAAGCTGAAATTATGGCCTTATGGTGTGTGGCAGTGGTGGCAAACTGTTTTGGTCTTATTGATGTCCTTATTTATGGCGACTCCAGAGTGACTATTAAGTGGGCCAGGGGAGAATATGAACTTAATGTCTTACAGCTGACCTATTGGGGTGACAGAGTCTTGGAAGAATTAAACAAGTTGGGACAGATCACGCTGATGCACATTTATCGGGAACATAATGTTCGGGCGGATCAACTTTGTAAATTAGCTTTGGATTCGCCTGAGGACATCATAGTGTGGGATGAATACTTGGAGAATCAATGCATTGATTCTGGTACATGGCATTATTTGGGATAAGTTATCTGTCTTTTGGTTGAGGTTGACATTTGCTGGGCAATGGACCTTTGGTCTGATTTTGGAGCTTATGTATATTTTGCATTTTGTAAATCTGCCCCTCGAGGGAGATAATATCTCAGACTCTGTTATGAGGAATATCTTGTACTATTTGATTCAAGTTTGAATAGCAATAGTATGTATTTTTTCACGGAAAAAAAAATACAGTCACTAATAATGCTACTACGAATGTCTTTTTATCTTGATTGTTGATTTTCAAGGAAAAAATACATAATACAATCACTTATTATGTTGTGAATGATTCCAAAGGCAGTCCTGGGATGTTTCCAAGATTGAGATGCCTTTGCCGAGTACTTTACAAAAAACACAGAATCCCTCAAAGAAAGACACGTGAAATTGTCAGGTAAGGAGCTTCATAGTATTGGACCCTTTGGGGGGCACTGTACGCTGTGAAAGTCACTAAATGCCAGTTTTCAAATAAGAAAATGAAATGTCAGGACCATTTGGCTTCATCAGCTGTGTCTCTTCTCCCTTCATCACCATTCATTCACTTCTGGCCTTCATTTATTTTATGTAGTATTTATATCTGCACATAGATAGTTTTGGCTTATAGCCATTGTAGTCCCAACTTTTCTTGGTAAAGGGACTCCAGTGTTAACTTCATTTATTCTAATGATCCTAAGAAGCTTTGGTTTCCCAACTTGCTACAAAGGCTACAAACATGTATTATACTATTATATGTTCCATTTTAATTTTGGTTGTGATTTTAATGAAAGAATATTCATCATGGCATTTTGGTTAAGTACCCATCCATAGGTAGTTGGTTTTGAGTTTGATTCCTCGTAGTACCCATGCACCACTACAACTTGACATACATCTCCATGGGTTGAATTTCTACCAATGAGGTGGGTACCTTACCAGATTCCCTAGTTTGACATTTTGGTTAAGGACCCATATGCACAGATGGTTCCAAGTTTCAAGTTCTAAGTCGAAAAATGGTACTGGATTCCATATACCTTGAAGTATGGTGACCACCCATCCATCTTGATAATAGATCAACAACCACATTTTCACATGTTTTAACTGGTATATAGCTTAGCTCACATATGCAAGTTCCTCCTAAGACGAAAAAATCCTAGTTAAGTGGTATTGTGGTTTCGAGTTTCAAATTCTAAGTCAGAAAATGGTACTGGACTTCATATACCTTGAAGTATGGTGACCACCCATCCATCTTGACCATGGAACAGAAACCACATTTTCATGTGTGTGCTCGCTGGTGTATAGTTCACATATGCATGTTCATCCTAGGACGAAAAAATCCTAGTTAAGTGGTATTGTTCTAGAAGGTTTGCTAAATTAGGCTTAGAATGATTACTTTCTGGATTTCTAGTGAAAGTCATCGCTAATTATGTATCTTTTTAGCCTATAGACGAAGATTCTATGCAATCCTTGAAACTTTCCAGGAGGGAGGGATTGTGAATGGGGAACTAGGGTAAGAATAATATGGTTTAAATTGGTAAATGTTGATTTCAAACATAAATTTTATTTTGGAAAACCAGAGAAGAATTCCCATGCTTTGCAAGTTTTTCCCCAAAGACCCAATTACCTAAAAAGAGCCTGAGACCCAAAACTCTTGGAGGATACAGGTATTTGAAGAACCATGCCCTATGATAGTATTCATGCAAACCCTTTACTCAACCTCAAATTAAATTGCATATATATATATATATGCGACAACAATAACAAATTGGATTGAAACCAACCTGATTATTTGGGTGAACCGGAACCACCCTCCTCATCGTTATGATCCTCCTCGCCATTGGAGTCAACGTCTTGAAATTGGTCGTCAGGATCATAATGAGGATCGAGGGACTTGTTCATGGCATTCTTGCCTTTATCCAGAAAAGGTTTGCAAGCGACCTGAGTTGTTAACAAGGCCAGAGCCAAGCCTGTGACTACTATAATAGTGGATTTGAGAGAAACCATGGTTGTTTTTTTTTTGTGCCTTTCAATTAGTGCCTCATTTCAGTAAACTACACAACATTCGAAGGGAAAACCAGAACGAAAACACAATTTGAAGCCAAATATATGAAACTATGGATGATGTTGCAGCTATATACAAGTGCGCTAGCACAAACCATTAACATCGACGGGATTCATAACCAGACTAACCTGGATCAGACCATTTTCTTGGAACAACTTGATTTCTTGATCCAAAGACCCAAAATTCTGATATTTGACCAAGAAAACCCAAAATCCTTTATTGCTTGCTCCACAGTCCCGAAATCCTGAAATTTGAAAAAAAACCAAAATCTTCTTAGCTATGATAAAAAATAAAATAAAAAATAACATATATATAAGGTGATTTAAAATTGAAAATTGATTTCAATCCATAATATGTGGACGGAATTACCAAAAAACTGGATTTCCATGATGGAGGGCGAATTTACCCTCAACAACTGCCATTTCTATAAATTTGGGCGAATTAGAGCAAGCAGGTTATTTTATTGGGCGATGGGAGCTTGAAATCGTATCAGAGAGGGGCGAAATGGTTCAATTTAGTGTCCCCTTTATATATTTTATGGGGCTAATGTGCCATTCAGTAAAAATAAATACATAAAAATTGGGCTAATCATAGTAAATGCTGGTTTAATTAAAAAATAGCCCACTAAAAAATTAAAACCCCTAAATTTAGCCCATGGGCTAAGATTAGCCCCTAAAATTTTCCCTGTCTCCATGATGTTGATGTATATGTAACTTCGGAATGTATTTCACATATATGTATATTGTATTCCTATAGAGATGGTATTATTCCTCTATAAGGAAGTGTCGTCATTTATATTGTAAGTGTCGTAACTTATACTTGATGGGTTATTAGACCACCTTGTTTGGGGTCGGCCCTGTATAAGTCATGTGGGTCAAAGGGTTATTAGACCACCCTATTGGGGGTCGGCCCACTCAGCATTATGTTATGTGGTTAAGTTCGAGCCGACATGAGTTAGGTAAAAAGGCAAGTCAAGTCAAGTATAAATAGAGTGCGGGAGGCACTCTATTTACTCACTCACTTCTCACACATGCACTCAAGGAGGAGTGGCGCACTTATGGAGGAGGAGGATCTGCTGCTAGGTTATGGCTATCTCTCTTGGTTGGTTGTATCATTGCTCTATCTATCTTTGAGGAAGTTATTGGGGTTTTTCACCTTTATGGTTTTCCCCAAGTAAATCTTTGTGTCTCTTGTATGCTTGCATTATTGTCTCCATGATTGATATGCTGTAGATATGCTGTACATGTTGTTCTCTCAGTTAAGATCCTAGATCATATTGAAGTAAATTCTGAAAATTTAACATGGTATCAGAGCTAGCCTGAAAGAAGGCATGATATGGCATGTATGACACTTGTTGCACTTACGATGCTAGGGCTTGATATAGCAAAAACCAGTCATCGTAGCACTTTCGCTATAAATCCGTTTTGGCGAAGTTTTCGGATCTGAAATTGTTACAGGACGAACATTAAATCTCCAGGTATCTTGTGTCCAAAGGACAACCTCTAATTCGTTGTACTTTGTGATTTATGATCTGTACAATATAGGGTTTCTGCCTCTTCCAGATCTGAGTCAAAATCAGGTCACCTTGGGAAAAAGGTCATATCTTGGGCTAGGAAGCTCCAAATGAAATTTCGTAAAAAGTGACAGGTAGTACACAGTCTGTACTATCTCATAAAACTTTGTCAGAGGCCGAAGTTGAACCAGTGACACGTGGAACGCCGTACAAGTTCTCTCTCCTGTATTATCCCATAAACAGGTCACGTTGCGACATTTGGCATAACTCTCTCTCAGAGAGTCCAATTGAGGTAAGACCTATCAGGATGGAAAGGTAACAGGCCGAGCTATCGCAGAAAACTTTTTCAGAGGCCGAAGTTAAAACAGTGACACGTGGCACGCCGTACAAGTTCGCTCTCCTGTTTTATCCCAAAACAGGTCACGTTGCGACATTTGGCATAACTCTCTCTCAGAGAATCCAATTGGGGTCAGACCTGTCAGGATGGAAAGATAACAGGTCAGGATATCTCAGGAAACTTTTTTCAGACCCTGTGGATCAAAAATATTGGAGTTACACCAGAAACAATCGGGTACATATTTCTGTCAAAACAGAATTATTTTTTGGTACCTTCATTCATGGCTTCCGGAATTTAGGGCTTTGGAGAAAGTTGGAATTTTTGTAATCGGAGATCACGGCTGGATGCTACTCATCAAAATAGAAATTTAGAGACCAAGATCAGAATTTTTGGTTGGGCAGAAGGCCGGGCTTGATTAGACCCTAGTTCGGGACTTTGATCAGAAAAGTGGAAAATTAGGGCTTCTGTAAAAATGGGAATTTTTGAAATCTGTGACCACGGCTGGAAGCTCCTCAGAAAAATAGAAGCTTAGAGCTTTGGATCAAACATTTTGATGGGGCAAAAGAGTGGGCTTCATCAAACCCCAGTTCAGGATCATGTCCAGTGAATCCGGGAGTTTCAAAGGCAAAATTGAGGAGTGAAACTTTGCAGTTTTCAAATTCTGAATATACCAGTTTGATCAGCTCATCAAGGCGCATATTTCTATCCTTTCGAAAGTTTGAAATTCAAAGTTTGAATTTTTGGGGTTTCTCTGACAAACCCATATCCAGCTCCAGGTCCAGTTCTTGCAAATCAAGTGGATTGGGTTAATCCTAGAAGAAGATGGATTGATCATCTGCATGAGTGAAGAAGTTCCTGTTTCAGAGGGAGATGAGGCTAAGGTCTTACATAAGAAGATTACAAGCAATCTCGACAGGTATGTCTCATCGAGGTATGTTTCGATATTTGTCCATGATTAAGTTTATGGTATGTTTGTCTTCATGTTATTACGGTTAGTACAATTTTGATTTTAGATTTGTCGTTTCACCTTAACAAAATTATGAATGCATGATAGAAGATATTCATTGGTTAGGGTATTGACACTTATGATTGTACTAATGCATTATGGTGTTGTATGAGGTTTATGTTGTCTACTAACATGAAAGGTACACCAAGAAAGACAGATCATGTTCTGGTCCAAGAACATATGATCATGATAACATGAGGACAAAGATTCATCCATTGTCATGGATCTCATACAAGATCCATTCACGAGGTATGTATAACTTGGTTTTATAATGGTTAACTTATGAGACATGCAGGTTACTAGCACAAGTCACTGAAGAGAACCAAAAGACATTATGCGGGTATGTTAGACATAACTAGCTAACATGATAATCCAGGTATGTTTTTCCTATATCAAGCTAGATTCCTACCTTGGGTTAGGATCTTATACTATCGCGTTGTTGATTATGATTATTCATGAAGTCATAGGTTTGAATAATCATGATTGTATGCATATTATGTTTCTTACCATAATTGATGATATGACTAACCAGAAGAATCATGATGGTATAGCTTTGAATAATCACAGGTTTTATGCATTTTATATCTCTTATCTTGATTGATGATTCAACTAATCTGAAGAGTCATAGGTTTGAGTAATTACAGGTTTAGACATGTTATGTTTCTTATGATTTGACGAACCATAAGAATCCTACATAAACCTTGAATGCTAATGCTTATTATTTCTGTTTGAAATGATCATGACTATACATGCTTGAGATTATTGTGTTTTAATAGTATACTAATGAATGTATGATTTTATATGAGATCACAAGGATAACACATTCATGATACTAATAAGCATGCATAGGGATCAAGGATGAATATGAGATTCAAGAACAGGTAATCCAGGAAGCAAAGATCAAGAGGGAGTACACTCCAGTGGTTTATGCAAGGATGCAGATATTCAGAGAGAGTTGACCATCTCTCTACATCCCACAATAGAAAGGTGTAGAAGAAGCTACTTCAGATTAGGACTCCAGCAGCTCCTGCAAGGAAGCGAAGACTCAGAGGGAGTCCACCCAACGAACAAACAAAGATAAGTATTTGAATTGTCATTTCTTAAATAATACTGTTCAATAATGTATATACTGATGTTCCTAGAATTAGGTTGTGTATTATGCATATTAGAATAATTGCATTAATGAACAGTATACTCCTAATATGCATGGGTAAGTGGCCTATGGCACTGTACAACATTCCATTGCTACTTATCTAGTATGAAACCTCTTTGCTGACATGTTGGGAGTTGTGCACACTCTTAACAATGTTCTGGTAGAGATTGGAAGGCATCTAGAAAGTTACGGAATATGGATAAATGTTGTATTGAAGCATTGGCTAAGATAATTGCATGACTGTATGGCATATTTCTTTATGTGTAAGAATTTGTTTTGAAAAACTATGAGATGTTTTCTAATCATGCAACTTAACTTGTTATGTAGGAAAGATCGTATGCCATCTCCTACAAAAGAAGAACTACAACATTTTGTTCCAGCAACAAAGATATCTATTGAAGATATTGAAGATATTGAAGTTCCCAGGATCTGGGATGAAGAAATGGAATGCCATGATCCATAGATCATGAAGAAGATGTTTGGGATGCAGTCCCAAGACCTGACAGGGAGTCATATGTATGCAGATTGAAGAAAGCCTTGTATGGCTTGAAGCAAGCTCCCAGAACTTGGTATGGTGAAGATAGATTGATTGCCGACACGCAGCGGAAGCTTACTACCGAGTTCGAGATGAAGAACTTGGGGATGATGCACTATTTGTTTTTGGCATGGAGGTGTGGCAAAGTGCAGATAGAATCTTCCTTGGACAAGGGAAGTATGCAGTAGAGATCCCAAAGAGGTTCGGGATGATGGATTGCAAGGCCATGGCCACACCTATGGCATCGAATCTGAAGCTTCTATGTGATGCTTCATCTGAGTCAGTTGATGTCTCTATGTATCGTCAGATGATTGGGTCCTTGATGTACCTGACGAACACGAGACCAGACATTTGCTTTGCTGTGAACACATTGAGCCAGTTCCTGACGGATCCGAGAAGTGTTCACCTGGTTACTGTAAAGCATGTTCTGAGGTACCTGAAGGGTACAGTGGATTATGGGCTCAGGTATGAGGCGAATCAAAAGTTTAACCTGGAAGGTTATGTTGATTCAGATTGGGCTGGCAGTGCTGCAGACAGGAAGAGCACATCTGGGTGCTGCTTCAGTATGGGATCAGGTGTGATCTCTTGGTTTAGCAGGAAGCAGTCCTGCGTAGCACTGAGTACAGCTGAGGCAGAGTATGTTGTAGCCTGTTCAGCTAGTTGTGAGGCAGTATGGCTACGGAAGCTACTGTCTGAGTTATTTGATCTCCCGTTGGAGGCTACTGGTATCTTCTGTGATAACCAGAGTTGTGTGAAGCTATCCGAGAACCCAGTGTTTCATGACAGGTCGAAACACATAGAGATCAAATATCACTATATCAGGGATATGGTGCAGAGAGGAGCTGTGAAGCTCCTGTATGTTGCGACGGACAAGCAGATTGCAGATGTGCTGATGAAGCCACTAGCCAGGGTGAAGTTCGAGTACTTCAGAGAGAGGCTTGGCGTGCTTCAGATCAAGGATACTTCGAGGAAGAAGTGATGGACACATTTGCTGAAGCCATTCCAAGCATGTTGGAAGGAGGATCCTTCACATGGCTGTGGATGTAAGCGTTGGATGATGAGCATCAGGATGATGTTCTGGTTTCTGCTTGGATATGATCAGTTGGATCATTTTATGTATGTATGTATGCATCATGTTGGATGCTTGGACCATGTATCTGTATATGTATCAGGTGGATACATTGTATGATCAGGTGGATCATGTATGGTGATATGTATCATGTATATGTATTTGTATCAGGTGGATACATTGATGATCAGGAGGATCATGTATGATGATATGTATCAGGTAGATACTTGGTATGCATCAGGTAGATGCATTGATGATCAGGAGGATCATGTATGATGATATGTATCATGTATTTGTATCAGGTGGATACATTGATGATCAGGAGGATCATGTATGATACTTGGTATGCATCAGGTAGATGCATTGATGATCAGGAGGATCATGTATGATGATATGTATCATGTATTTGTATCAGGTGGATACATTGATGATCAGGAGGATCATGTATGATACTTGGTATGCATCAGGTAGATGCATTGATGATCAGGAGGATCATGTATGATGATATGTATCATGTATTTGTATCAGGTGGATACATTGATGATCAGGAGGATCATGTATGATACTTGGTATGCATCAGGTAGATGCATTGATGATCAGGTGGATCATGCAGCAGGATGTTGCAGTGATGATCAGGATGATCATAGATGACGAGCTTCAGGATGTTGCTCCAGATGACATGCAGCAGGACGTTGCAGTGATGATGATCAGGATGATCATGGATACATCAGGATGATGTATGGTGAGTATCAGGTTGATACTCTATGGCCGTGGATCAGGTTGTGCAGATGAGCATGTAATTCGTTGCCCTGGGAGATTTGCAGATGGTCTTTCGAGGTTTTGCCTATGGCATGTAATTCGGTGCCCTGGGACATCTGGCAAATGCTCTTTCGAGGTTTTGCTCTGGGAGGACATGTAATTCGTTGCCCTGGGAGATCTGCAGATAGTCTTTCGAGGTTTTGCCTATGGCATATAATAGCGCCCTGGGATATATGGTAGATGCTCTTGCGAGGTTTTGTCCTATGGCATGTAATTCGTTTCCCTGGGAGATCCGATAGGTTGGGCTGTGTGCCCGTAATCAGTCCTGGGATGCTCTTGCGAGGTTTTGCCATGACCACATGTAATTCGTTGCCCTGGGAGATTTCAGGTCGGAGTTGTGTACCCGTAACATCCTGAGATGCTCTTGCGAGGTTTTGTGGTGGGGTCACATGTAATAGCGCCCTGGGAGATCCTACAGGTCGGAGTTGTGTACCCGTAACATCCTGGGATGCTCTTTCGAGGTTTTGTGACGCACGTAATAAGTCCTGAGGATTCCACAGTATGGCCAGTGATGACGAAGACCTGCAGGTGGTGGGCCTACATCCAGTATGAAAAAGGACTGGCTCTGTAGAACTTCCTATGACGAGTAGATTCAGAGATTGATTGAGATAGCAGCAGCAGTGACGATGATGATGACTCGATGACGATTATCCAGTGACGATGATCCAGAGAAGATGACTTGTGCTAGAAGAACTGTGCTGAGAAATACCTTCCTAGTTAAGAGGGAGTGTTGATGTATATGTAACTTCGGAATGTATTTCACATATATGTATATTGTATTCCTATAGAGATGGTATTATTCCTCTATAAGGAAGTGTCGTCATTTATATTGTAAGTGTCGTAACTTATACTTGATGGGTTATTAGACCACCTTGTTTGGGGTCGGCCCTGTATAAGTCATGTGGGTCAAAGGGTTATTAGACCACCCTATTGGGGGTCGGCCCACTCAGCATTATGTTATGTGGTTAAGTTCGAGCCGACATGAGTTAGGTAAAAAGGCAAGTCAAGTCAAGTATAAATAGAGTGCGGGAGGCACTCTATTTACTCACTCACTTCTCACACATGCACTCAAGGAGGAGTGGCGCACTTATGGAGGAGGAGGATCTGCTGCTAGGTTATGGCTATCTCTCTTGGTTGGTTGTATCATTGCTCTATCTATCTCTGAGGAAGTTATTGGGGTTTTTCACCTTTATGGTTTTCCCCAAGTAAATCTTTGTGTCTCTTGTATGCTTGCATTATTGTCTCCATGATTGATATGCTGTAGATATGCTGTACATGTTGTTCTCTCAGTTAAGATCCTAGATCAGATTGAAGTAAATTCTGAAAATTTAACACATGATGTCAAAAATTTCCAGAAAAAGATCCATAGTCCATCCATCTGGACTGGGGAATTTTTCTTTAGCAAAAACCTGTAAAACTTTTTGGATTTACAATCATGTTACCGGATTGAAGACCTCCTCTCCCTCCTGGATCGAGAAGACGTGAGGCATTTCTCTGATCACTTTTATTTGTTCACCCACCACAACCACCTCAGGATCAAGATAGTATTTTTGGAAATGACTGATTGCTTCAACCTGTAAGTCCTCGTGTTTGCTGATCCATACCCCTTCAACAATATTTAAAGACCAAATAGTGTTATGAATCCACCTACTTTCTACATACTTATGAAAATATTTTTTATTATTATCTCCCAATGATATCCACAGAGCACGACTCTTCAGGCGCCACGTTTCTTCATCCGATCTTAGTATTTTTAGTTTTATATGCTCTAGATCTTGAAGGGTTGTGTTTAGATGAACAGGTAGAATCCCGCCTAGATAATGATTGTGGATATCATCAATATTCGATTCAATCTTTGAAAGTTATGTTTTTAGACCTTTTTTCCTGATTCTTTCCCACTTTAAGATTGCAGATTTAAAATGACTTAGTTTTTTGACAAGATAATATGACAGTGGATCGTTGGAGGAGTTCTCAAACCCCGTCCATTCCCTCTGAACCAATGTGATGAAGCCTTGTTCCTTATTCCATGTATGATTGAACTTGAAGGGGAAAGAGTTCCTTTTATCTGTAAAGTCCAATTCTAGAAATATCAGTTTGTGATCCAATATATTTGAATTATCTATCCAAGATTGATATCTATGAGCAACTTCTACTAAAGAATCCCCCATCAAGTAACGATCCAATTGCTTGGATACCCTATCAGGACCTTGCCTACAATTGCACTCAGTAGAACCAAGTGGAAGTGGTTCGATATCAGTTAGACCCGCTGCTATAAAGAAATCCATGAAAAAATTACATAGAGGATCTATTCTAGCAGAGGATCCCCATATTTCAACAACAGATAATGAAAAATTTAAGTCTCCCACGAGCACCAGTTTTTTAAAATCTAGTAATCCCAAGTCGCCAGCTGTTTCCCAATAGTACTAATGGTTTTGATATGGTGCATAACAATAAATAAATTTCATAACCCTTGCAATACTAGATAAACAACCTGTTAACTTGATTCGTAAAGCATATACATTTGCTGAGAGGTTGCAGGTTTGGTGTTCTAGGCCGATAGAATTCCGCCTGAGATACCCACTGCCTCGGTTGAGACTACTGCCTAGTCACCCTTGAGTTTGCAAAATAAATACCAAGCACAATCCACTGAGACCATTGTTTCCTGTAAAAAGATCATATTTGGTTTCTCTTTCACCAGTAAATGCTTGAGGGATAATATTTTCTGAGGGCCCCCAATCCCTCTAATGTTAAGGGACATAATAATCATTTCTTAACCCTCATGAGGGCTTTCATATCTCTAAGTTCCCTCTTGGAATTAGTAGATAATGATATATGTTCCATTACAGTAGATAGATTGGGGTTTGATCCATCGACGACCAGTAAATTATTCTTCCTGACACTCCTCGTTTTTATAGGGGAAAAATTATGTGCCAGTCCACCCTGACATATCCATTTTGAAAATTGCAAATCATTTGGAGGAGGATGCAAGTCATCAGATAACTGAACAGGTTCAGTGTCCACGGGGACATTGCCAATGTAGGTGATAAGTGGAGGGTTTTTGGAAATCTCACGGTATGAAGGTTTAAACTATGAGGACACAATGGCCAAGGAATATGGGTTATGTGCTAGTTGAGGGCCCTCCCCATTGTCATTAAATGGATTTGTTGATAGTTCATGAAGACTAAAGGTTTGATTTGGATCTCTGCCCAACTCAAAGGATGGAGTCCGAGGGAAACCTGTAGGGTTTTGTCCCATAGTTTTAGGAATTTCTGGCAAGGTCGATGATGTGATTTGGGGAATCATTACTTTTGGATTAGTTTCCTGGGACTGTGTTGATGGATGTGAAATAATCCCCTGTATGGTTTCCTCACAGGTCCCCAATTTTGTAGTATTAAGTTCCATGGAATCCACCTGTACCCCCTGATAAAAATATGGACCCCCCCAATGATTTCATCCCCAATCCTAGGACCCTTTTCCTCTAGAGCCAACAAAATTTGCTTGTCTACATCTGATAATGTACCAACAAATTCAAGAACCAAGTTTTGAAGCTTACCGATTAAAGAGGACGAGTCAGTCACCTTATCTAGCTTATCAATGGACGATGAATGGTCACGCATAACTTGTGCTTCATATGACCCATCTGATCCATACCCGCTATTTAATGTCCATGCAAAGATGTCATCTGAGGATCCATCTGCATCCGATTATGTTCTTGTCTTTGTGCATTTCCTCCACAAATGACCCACAACTATGCATCGAGAGCATCTGAACGATAGCCCCCAATAGTCTATTATTTTAATGAATTTCTTCCCTCGCCATTCAATTTCGATTTTTTCCAATAACCCTTTAGACATGTCAATCTCCACCATTACACACCCAACCCTATGGTCCATATCTTTAAGGGAATCATCACTAATGTGTAGAAATTTTTCGATATGATTGGCTATGGCCACAAAGGCCTCCTTGTTTCAGAGAGCTAATAAGAAGCCCGGTAGGTGTTGGAACCTAATTCGCTCAAGGTCTGGGTTGAATCCTGTCTGCCATCGATTGAGCATGAGGCTTCCGTTCCCTCTCATCCAAGTTTCCCATAGAATAAGAGATGCATGCTCTTCTAGCCTAAAATAGAAGCCATACCGCCCATTTTTCAGGATTAAAATCTCAGGTTTATAACCAATAAGTGTGGACCATGAAGCAATGACCCAATGGTTTATATTGCAGGGGTTCATTTCCCTATAACTAAACTTCCCGAAAAGACCTTTTAGGGATAAAGCTGCTATCCCCTCTAGATCTATATTACTTCCAATGGTCATACTATCACTCTCTTTGCGTAGGTGCCACTTCCTGCATCTGTGGACTAGACATACCCGCCTTAAATAGCTAGACCGATGGTAACGGTCTATAGGTTTACCATTGTTTGGAATATTAACTAGAGCCCCAGAATTGTCATGGGGAGCCACGTTAGTGGCCCTAGGAACTTGATTCCTAGATAGCAATGTGTCTCCACTTATTACATTTCCTTGAGGCTTAACACCTATTGTGTTAGGTTTAAGGATGTCCTTTGTAACTTGTTCCTTCCATAATACCCTATAATCTTCATCTGTCTTTTGTAGAATCTCCCGTTCCCACTACTTGTCAGCTTGACATTTTATGTCTACAATAGAACCCTCCCCCACATAAAACCCACGATTGTTTTCCATTCTCACTTCCACCCATAAACAACACGTGTTCTTTTAGAACCCCTCTGTTTAGTTCCCCCAATCTATCAGGTGAAACACACCCATGGTTATGTTTACCAAGTGGGTAGAAACCCCTCCCTAAAACATATCAAAACCGGGAAGATAATAAATCACTATCATCGTGAATATCCTGTGAGGAGTTCACAACGCGCCTTGATTCTTACCTGGGTATTCAGATAAAAGACCCCATTTTTAATAGGCTATTCCAAGACAAGTTTACTTGACAACTGATACCCATTCATTCCTTGACCTCAATAGAAAGCACCCCCATATGATATTGACCGTCCATTTCAGGTGATTTATTGCCGAGTTCTGAACCACCTACTAGCTTCAAGCACCAATGTGGCACAAGGCATTTACCACACCATTGAGACAACTAACGATTTGGCATTTGGCATTTGTTATGCTTAGAGTTTTTTAGAAGTTAACTAATCTTTTTATTTATTTAGAGGTTAAATTATCTTTTTATTTGTTTAAAGGAAAAATAATTTAGATGTTTTTACTATAATTTTAAGATTTGGATGTCTAACTATATTATTAAATTTGATTGATGAGTAATTCCGATGGTTATACTTCATTTCTTTATATCTATACAAACTCTTAATAAATTAGAAACTGTTTTAAATCACACTTTATAACCAAAAATTATTTTAATAAATCATCCTTATCAACTGTAAACCAAATGCCACAATTTAAATAGTATCCACTACCAACCAAATGTCCCATCTCATCATTACAAGAATTACAAAAAAATCATATAATATCCGGAACCAAACCACCTCAACCACCAAAACTTTAGCCAATCTTTAAATATGGATACTCAAAATTGATAATATCAACGGATTTAGTGATGATTCAACATCAATTTGTTTCTCTAAATTCTAGCTGTTATCCAACTCTAAATTAGCTATGTTTTTAAGTGATTTGGACTTAAACCTAGAAAGGCAATGTGTCGTGTCATATATAAGCTATGGTCATCGCATTTGCTTTTTGATCAGTCATCTAAGATATGTTTTTGGATTATTTGAGTTGGTATGGTGTCATTTTCATATATAAGCCATGTAATGGCATCTTCGTATAAATCAATTACACACATTACATTACTTACTTTGTTGTTGTTGTTTATAGTATATTAAATATTATCATATGTGAATTTTAAAAATTATGTTAATTAACATTTTTGTTTTAAAAGGTGTAACGAGTAGTTGATATGAATTTATATTTAAAGTTGTTTTGAAAAATATGTTAATTATTAATTGTGTTTGAAACTGTACAGATTAGTTGATACCATAAGTACTTCATTGTGAGAAGTATGTTGTTAGCTCTTAATTAATAAGGAATTTATATAATAAGTATTTTAGTGTTAGAAGTATGTTGTTAGCTTTCAACTAATAAGGAATCTATATATTTGATTAAATTGTTTGATATGTTGTTAGTTCTCAACTAAAATTTATATGTTTATTTTTTATTATCGATTTTCATAAAACAAATTGATTTGTTTAATTAATTTTGTATTGTTAATGTTTTTCCAAAATGGTGAATGTTATTGAACCTATCTCCTATTTTAGAAATCCTTTACCACTTGATCAAAGAGATATCTCCTTAGTCCTTCTTGTCCTTCCACACAAAGTTGATACACTTTATATTTTTTGGGGAATGTATGATAAGGAATGCCAATACACTGGAGTGGCCTTAAGAATAGATTTTATAAGAGATAAATTCCCTTCAATAGACAAACGCCTTGTGCCCCAACCTATAATCCTTGTTTTCACCTTCTAATAAAGTCACTCCCAACCCTAAACCTGAAAGCCCTCAACTTAAAATGGAAGAATCTAAATTATCAATATTTTTTTCCTCTCATTCAAACTATTACAATAAATAGAAGATTTTTGTAACTTGACTTCCATGCCAATCCATAGAGATTCAAGGCTTGCTTTAATATTTCAACTTCCTTTATAGAAATAACACCAAACAATACAACATCATCAACACACAAAAGTGAGACAAACATATAACACCCCCTATTTTCATACCTTTCAATCCGCAAGAGATCTTATTAACCTAATTAAATCTTCAATAACAATGAGAAAAAACAATGAGATAATGGGAATCCTTGCCTTAAAATCCCAAAGGGCCCGAAGAATTGAGAAGTTAATCCATTAACTGGCATTGGAATGGAAGAAGAGTTGAGACATCCCTCAATCTAATTGACAAATAATACACTAAACCTGGTGGGCATAAGATGAGCCTCAGATGCATCCAATTGACCATGTTCAAAGCCTTATATAGGTATAGCGTAATTACTCTAGTTGGCATTTTCTTTCCCTTCGATTGAATGAAGCCCTTCTTAGGACACACCCAATGAATCATGTATTTCCCTATTGCATTATGTATTTCCCTATGAGCTAAAAATACAAACTAGTTAAGAGAAATAACCTTTGAAATAACATATTTTAATCTTCTAGCAATTTGTTTTGCAATAAATTTATATAACCCTTCCAAGTTTTTTATATAATTGCTTGCTATAATAATAATAATAATAATAATAATTATGGACTGACACATACTAGCTAAAGACATGACCTAACCAAGGGATATGACCCATTAACCATAACGATTAGTTAATAAGTATAAGCATACTGTCACATGGCATTGTATCACATGTTATATCATCCATCTTTTTTTTTTAACAGTAATGAGAAACAATATTGTATTAAATAGAGAGTAATTTACAAAAATCCCTTCCTTGAAGGGTGGACCATATCTTGGACAATGAGATTTCCAGAATTGAAAAAATAAGTTGTTCAGTCATGGATATTGTTACTTCTAACTCTTCATATCTACTATATTTTACCGAGTAAATCCTGACAAATTGGTTACATATATAAACGCAAAAAAATAATAATAAAACAAAACATGAAAGTATGCATCGTCATTCCTAGAATTAAGCAGGAGGGATTCCTTCATGTGTCTACGAGTCATCTTCCATCAGAAAGCCGTCTTCACGTTGATTTTCTGGGTCCCCTGGCTCTAAATGATTCTCGAGTTCTTCCTTTAGGTCCCTCAACGAGTCTTCCATTTGAACCAAACGAGCCTCAATCCTGTCATTTTCGCTTTGCAGAGTATCAAATAACTGCCCCTTCAGAGAGAACAAGAAGTGCTTAAGGCCTTCAAAGTTGGCCTACTGATGGTCTTTTATACCCTTGACATCTTTCTGCATTTCTTCCAGCTCACCGGCATGGACGCGGACATTGGTTTCCACATCCTCCAATATTGAGTCCATCCGAGTAAGGTCTAGACAATTTGTCTGCTTTCTTCCAGAGCAGCTTTGGAGACTTCAAAGGCGTTGTGAGCATTCTTCCTGATATCCTGATGAACCACCTTAATCTCCCGAAGATCCTTCATCATATTAGCCATATTCATCCCCCTGTTATCTGAGATAGACCAGGGAGGAAATTGCAGACTGGATTTGAGAAACACCTCATCGCAAGTGAGAGTTTCGATACCCAACACCACCGTTTGAAAGATAGTACCTTCTCCCAGATATGAATCGTGCGAATGAGAGCCTCGAGAGTTCGACATAACTTCGCATGCTTCCATATCCCCGCCACAACTACCTTGAGTAATACGAATGAAGGTTGTCTGAGGGAGAGATTTAAATCTCGATCTGTGGTGGATTCCACTTGTCCAAAGAAAGAGAGGGTACCTTTCATGCTCGCCCCCTTAAAGTAGGTAGAAGATTTGATCAAAATCAAGGGGACCATTTGGTGTGGGGGGGGGGTCTTGGTTCAAAACAATGAGCCCTTCTCTTATCCTAACACCTTGGTTTTCCATAGTGTCAGCCTCCACATTGTTGTGCCTTAGAATGTGATAGAACTGGATTGTGGAGATGTCGCTAATGACAGAGACAATTTTGTTTTGAATTCTATTCAGATTTTTGGTATGGCCTTTTTGAATGTTTATCATTTTTTGGATAACAATCATGGAGTCTTCGAGGATAGAATATTGTTCTATATGTAGGGAGACCATTATTTCAATCCCCTAAAGGAGGGCCTCCCATTCAGCTTGGTTTTTTTTTCTCCTTCCTAATCCCCACGCATACTGGAATAGCTTGTTACCTCCAGGGTCATAAATGACCCCTCCCGCACCTGCCACCCCTTATCATCTATCTTATTTGTTATTAAATATGTGTTTAAATCCTATATGGATTTTGACCTATTGTCCTTCTTATGTTGGATATTCCTTAGTGATTGAATTATTTTCCGTTTCATTTGGTATCAGAACCATATTATGATTTTGGCCTTTGACCACACCTTAATCAAACTTTATCTAATCTGTATTTTGGCCACATTCATATTATTAGAGTTTTCTGATTTCTAGGTCTTTAACCTCAAATTAGTCATTGGTAATTTAAAATTCAAATTTTTCAGTGAAGAAATACTTTTTTCCATTGGAAGTTTGAAGTTCATATAAAAACATAAATTAGGAAAGCCTGAATTATTAAAAGAATTAGCTACAAGCAATTTAAAATTCAAAACAAAAAACAATTAGAAAAAAATAAGAGTGATCTTCTCAGACACATTGTGTGTGTGTGTCTGTGTTTAGAATGGGTAGATTTTTATATTAATAAAGGGACTACTAGAAATCCATGAAACCATAGTAGTGCATAAGAGTTCAAAAATCCATACAAAATTTCTCTAGAGAGCTGATCCAAAATGATATTGTCCTTCTAAAAACGAAATCTATTGCATGTAGAATGCATTATTACTATGCATGTAACTATATTACCTGATATATTGTCCTAGAAGAAAAATACAAGTAAATAAAATAAGATAAATTATTAATGACAAAATTTATGCCTACTGTGGGCTTCATCCATGGGAAAATCATCCCTTCTTAGGCGTTGTTCTTTATGAACATTCTCTTGTGCTAGCAAAACCATTGTACTTTGTTGCACAATGCCTTCTTCAATAACCAGATATTTCACTAGATCCGTGGAGACATTTGGAAATGTAATCGTTGATTGGGAGCTCCAAGAAAATCACAAGATGATGTTGTAATGCATTTGCGAGTCACTGGCCAACTTATCATATTTCAAATTTTGATCCTTGAAACTGTTTTCCAATTTCTCTTGTTTTGCTTCTTTCTTTTCCATGTGAATAATTAGGTATTCAATGGCATATCTCATTCCTTCTAACTACCTTGAAATCTGTCTAAAAATATTTTTTTTATCTCAACATTCCCCTCACCATTGTGCCAACTCGAGTGAGGAAGATTTGCCATCATGATAGAAAAAATACCAATTAGCATTAGCTTTTGGGTCTTCTTTATGACCAAAAAATTAATATAGGGTTCCTATACTATACCCAAAATCTTCTTAAGGAATGACTTAAATAACTCCCTAGATTAAAGACAAATCCTCTTCCCAATGTGACTTTAAATATAGGTGCAATGCCACTCAAAATCATATCAAGAAACCAAAGAATGAATTTTTGTGAAAAGAGGAATGCAAGCCAAGAGGGGAGACTCTACTTACCCTTATCAAATATGAGCCAGATATGGCTAGAATAATGGGAACACACTACATCCAATGCCATAGGAAATGCAACTCGTCAACTAGAAGCCACCAAGCAGTGTTGGAACCAAATTATTCTTCTAAGAAATTATACCAAATGTAGACCACTATAACCATCACCCATCAACATTATCCCACCTTAGAATCACGTCTTCATTATCTATGCCATAAATTGAACATGTTCCAATATAATATTGGGTTTACTAGGTGGTAGCATGCATGGGAGAGAGTTATATATTTATTGTTCCCATTGAGAGAACATCTATGGTATGCAAAATTCACATTGTTCCTTTGACACTTGGATAATGCCTTCCTTTTCCACCTTGCATGAGATATGGGTGGTTGATATACTTAGGATTATTGGGGTTAATATGTGATACTGTGAGGATGTGTTAAGGTATCCATAACATCTTAGGGGATCCACCATTTTTTACTAGGAACCCCCCTATCCATTTCTGCTTCATTAGCCATGCTAGTTTTCTCTTCCGACATGTATTGTTTTAAAAAATATGTTAATTAACAATTGTGTTTGAAATGTGAAAAGATTAGTTGATAAAATAAGTATTTCATTGTGAGAAGTATGTTGTTAGCACTCAACAAATAAGGAATGATCTATATCTTTGACACGATGGCTTCACTTAGTGAACCTCTCACATAGCACATGTGATTGTGGGATATTAAAGAATACCCTTAATTTTAGTAGATATTGACCCACAATCCTTTTGTTGAAACCCCATCCCAATACCTAAAACCTCCTCCCCAACCATTTTTATACCGTAATCCTTATAAACCCCCCTACCCCCACCCTAAACTCATCATCCCCCCTCAATACATGCAATATATTGGCATGATTTTTGACAAATTTAAAACTCGCAATTTGAACTCACGTGTTAGGATATTGGTCAATAAGTGAAGCCCCCATTATCTCTCAACTAATAAGGAACCTATATGTTTGATTTTTATCATCAATTGTCACAAAACAAAATTTGATTAGTGGACTCTTAGCTATTAATTCTTTTCCAAAATGGTGAATTTTCTTCAACCTCATCCTCTTAATAGATTTAGACTTATAAATCCTTTGCCACTTGACCAAAGAGATATCCCCTTTGTCGTTCTTGTCCTTCCATAAAAGTTTGAGACAATTTTTCCTAAAACATTTCCAAGATACCTACTAGGATGTATGCTAAGGAATTCCAATAGATTGGAGTGACCTCAAGAATAGATTTATAAGAGTTAAATTCCCTCCAATAGACAAACTTTGTCCCCCAACCTATAATCATTTTTTCCACCTTCTAGTAAAGCCACACCCAATCCCTTAACCCAAAAGGCCTCAACTTGAAATGGAAGAATCTAAATTATCAATATTTTTGTAACTTGAAACCATGCTAATTGCCAATCCATATATATTCATGGATTCATCTAGGAATTCCACTTCCTTTATAGAAATAGTACCAAATAATACAACATCATCAACAAATAACAAGTGAGACAAATATATAACACCCCTTATTTTCATACCTTTCAATCTACCTCCTCGTTTAAGAGATCTTATTAACCTAATTAATCCTTCAACAACAATGACAAAAACCAATGGAGATAATGCACAACCTTGCCTTAAAACCGTAAAATGCCTAAAGAGTTGAGAATTTAATCTATTAAATGACAATAGAATGGAAGAGGAGTTGAGACATCCCTCAATCCAATTGAAAAATAATACACTAAACCTAGTGTGCATAAGATGAGCCTCATATGCATCCAATTGACCTTGTTAAAAGCCTTAGATAATAGTATAGATTAATAAATCTAGTTGTCATTTTATTTCTCTTGATTGAACGAATCCCTTATTAGGCCACACCCATTGCATCATGTATTTTCCTATCAACGAAATATCCAAACCAGTGAGGAGAAATAACCTTTGAAAGAACATATTTTAATCTTCTAACAATTGTTTTGCAATACATTTATATACAACGTTGTAAGAAAATTAGCCTCAAGTTTTCAAAGGAAGAAGGTGAATCCATTTTAAGAATAAGTGCCAAAAAGGTTGAGTTAAGAGATCCCATTACCCTCTTAAACACCCTTGACCCTTGACCATTTTCTAATAAATCATAGAATCCCTAAAATACCTCTAGAGTCCACTCATAAGGACATGAGATCTTGTATTTATGGGCATAGTAGATGCCCTATTTTGATTCTTTGGATATCTCAACTGTCAATTCCTCATTGGATTCATTTCAACAAACCTAGGAAAGTGTTTTTCCACCCTTATGATATCAACAATGTTAAGCTTGCAAGTTTTTTAATACAATTGCTTGTTATATAACTAAAGGGCATAACCTTAACAAGGGACATGACCATCAACCATAGTGATTAGTTAATGAGTATAAGCATAGTGATACATGGCATTATATCACAGAATATATCATCTATCTTATTTGTGATTAAATATTTATCTATATCCTATATGGATTTTTACCTATTGTCCTTCTTATGTTGGATATTCCTCAATGATTGAATTATTGTCCATTTCATCTGGTATTAAAGCCACATTCCGATTTTTTCCTTTGGCCACAACTTTATTAGACTATTTAATCTGAATTTTGGCCACACTCATATTATTAGAGTTTTTTTTTAATTTCCAGGTCTCTGAACTCAAATCAATGATTGGTGATTTAAAATTCAAAGTTTTCATTAAAGAAATAAATTGTTCCATTGGAAGTTTGAATTTCGGAGAAAAACATAAATTAAGAGAGTCAAATTATTAAACGAATTAGCTACAAACAATTTTAAAAACAAACAAACAAACAACTAAAAAAAATCAAAGCAATCTTCTCAAACACATTGTGTTTTTTTTAACAAGAAATGGTAGACTTGTATATTAATAAAGGAACAAGTTGAAATCCATGCTACCATAGTAGTACATAACAGTTCAAAAATCCATAAAATTTTTTTGCAAAGCTTATCCAAAATGATACTATCTTTCTAAAAATAAATATATTGCATGTAGATCCTAAAGCATTCTTTCTATGCCCGTAACTACACTGCCTAACATACTGTCCTAGAAGAAAAGTATCAATAAGTACAATAAGAGAAATTATTCATAACCAAAGTTATGCCCACTGTCAGATTCCTTAGTGACAGATCGTCCCTTTTTAGGCCTTGTTCTCTATGAACATTCTAGTGTCTTAACAGAACCATTGCAGTTTGCCGCACAATGTCTTCTTTGATAACTAGATCTTTCACTGGACCGATGAAGACATTTGGAAATGCAACCATTGATTGGGAGCTTAGAGAAAATCCCAAGATGATGTTGTCATGCATTTTTGAGTCATTGACCAACTTATCAATATATTTCAAAATTTGTTCCCCGAACTTGGCTTGCAATTCCTCTTGTTTTTCCATGTGAATACTTAGGTATGAAATGTCTTATGCCATTCCTTGTAATTCCCTGACATATGTATTAGAATATTTTTTATTTCAACATTCCCCTCATCAATGTGCCAACTTGAGTCAAGAAGATTTTCCATTCTTATAGAAAAAATACCCATAAGCACTATTTTTTGGGTCTTCTTTATGACCAAAAATTTTAAGACGGGATTCCTGAACTGTACCCAGAATCTTCTTGAGGAATGAATAAAATACCTCCCAAAATTAAATAAAAATCCTCTTCCCAATGTGACCTTAAAACCAAGTGCAATGCCACCCAAAATCCTATCAAGAAACCAAAGCATGATGTTTTGTGCAAAGAGGAATGCAAGTCGAGAGGGGAAACTCTACTTACCCTTGTCAAAGATGAGCTGGAGACCACCATCAGAATGGGAACACACTGCAACCAATCCCACAATAATTGCAACTCGTCGACCAAGATCCACCTGAGGGAGTGTTGAAACCAAACTCCTCTAAGAAGTTCTACCGAATGTAGAACCATCACCCATTGACATTATCCCACCTTCGAATCATGTCTCCATTAACTCTACCATAAATTGAACCATGCACCAATATAATATCAAGTGTATGAGGAGGTATAAAGAATAGGGGAGAGTTGTATCTCCCTCTCTCCCATTGTCAGGACATATATGGTATGCAAACTTCACTTTGTGCCAAGTTGGCACTTGGATAGTGCCCTTTATTTGCCACCTTGCATGAGATATGGGTGGTTGATATACTAAGGATTATTGTGGTTAATAAGTGATTCTGTGAGGATGTACTAAGGTATCCATAACATCTCGAGGGGTCCTCCATTTTTTACCAAGACTTTCCTATCCATTACTACTTCAGTAGCCATGTTATTCGCCAGAGAATTGTTTTCTCTTCTAACATGTAGAATCTGAACATAGTCCAAGGAAGAAAGAATGATATGGATTATTTGAAACATTCTTGATAGTGATTTTCCTTTATTAGGTTGTCCTTTCCTTCTTGATTGATTATCATAGAGGAGTCACCAAAGATCATGATAGAATGAATTTGTTGGGACAGAAGGAGTGAGATTCCAAGGAACATGGACTATATCTCAGCTTGGTTATTTGTTGCTATCCCAAGTCCCTAGGCATATCTTGGTTCAACCCACCAAACTCCCAGCCCTTTCTAAAACACATTTCTATTTTCTAAGTCAAGATGTAATTTATAGTTGTGAGTATGTTGTAGTAGTGATTAATGGATATATCATAGGAAGAAGAGACTTCATGACCTAAAGTGATCCACCATTGGTAGTGTCAAGACGTTAGTTTCATCATATCAATTCAATTCATTTTATAATAGCCGAGATCATAGAAATTCATGACATATTTGGGCACTAGATCAATTAAGAATGGTGGTTAGTGGATACAACACTAAAAGTGGTAAATCCAATGACTATAAGAACAATCATCTTCAATACCTAAAGGTTTCCTTGTTGATATTGACTCAACATAGTATTCATAGGTTGAACTGTTGTGGAACTCATTAAGACTATGCCTTGAAATACCCATTTGTTATCGTTGAGGGTGGATCTATAATCACTAACACCCAAGGCTAAATGTTTGAGGATATTAATGAGAATATTAAATCCAATTGTTGCAAACATTAATTTAGAAAAAATAAAATAAGAATTTGCTACTCATACCTACAAGTTACAAGATATAACTCTTACTAAAGACTTCATAACTATATATATATATATATATCTATATATATATATATATATATATTTAATATTAATTTGAAAGTGAAACTTTGGGATCCAAAACAAGGAAATGTCACCATAAGTGATCATTTTTGAAGGGACACTCTTAATTTGATCGTGGCATGCTAGAAGGGTGTAACCTCCCCCCAATTTTTTTATTATTAAATACTTAAAATGAGTGCCACAACATAAGGATCATCTAGCCATTCGAGAGATGCATTAAAATTAATTTCTATTATTGATAAAAATAAATTCATTTAATAATGGGAAAGATTAAAGATTAGGGTGGACGTCATACCTTAAATTTGCAAGGAAATTGACTTACAATCAAGGTTGTAATACCCCTAGACCCTTAGTTATAGTTTAAATGCTTTGTAATAATGTTTTTAATTATTGTTGAACAATTATTTGACCAAGTGTGGTCAAAGACACATGTTTGAGGATATTGTATTATTTTTATTATTTAATAAATAAAACAGGAGAATCCAATCTGAAGTAGCTGTTGAAAGAGTGTTTGTTGGCCCACAAGGAGGAATGACATGTGTTGGGATGAATGTCCATAGTGGTGAAAACCACTAATTAATATCTCAACAGATGCAGGAAGCATCATCCCTATTTTAAGGTCAGAACTCCAGGTGGAGGTTCTAGAGCAAGAGGCTCATTATAGACCTAAGTCCTAGTCAATGCTTTATTAAGTTATTCCCATCAGACAAACATGAGGTTTTGGATGGAAGAGGGAAATTATTTTGTTGAGTTGAGAACTGAGTGATAGTTCTGGTTGCCTCCGCTTGTCTTTGTCCTTGTGGTCCAGCAAACAGGCGTGGGGGTTTTAGTATCAACAAGTTGGATGTTCTGGAAGATTGGTTGGGAGGAACGATGAACTTCAGATTGGATTCGGTCTGTTCCTTTGGTCAGGTTCTTTTAATGTTTATTAGTATTTTGTATTTCATTCTCTATCCGATTAAGTAATTACTGTGTAGATTTTATGGTTAATAATGAGTTGTGTTTTATATTGTTTTTTTATATTCTTCTGATGATTTTATTACTGAGATTTATATACTATGTTTATACTATCTACACTCTGCTCATTTTATTTCAGATAGGAATATTATTATAAAATAGGAAAGTTTCACATTCTGTCCTATTATCAATGTTAATTGCATCTATGATTTTTATTATATTACTGTAGAATAATATTTATTCTGTGATAAATTCCCTATCAGAATATGGTAGAACAAAACCATGGTTTACATATTCATAAGTGCTGTTATATTCATTAAATAGAGCTAGTATGATTATTAAGTCATAATATCCAGTTTAGTAAACACATAGAAATAGAGTCATTATATTTTTCCAAGAAAACTATTATTGATCATGCTAAGACAGAACGTTATCATAAACAATATTTTTTGTATAATCAAGTAAAACAAACATACAACCAAGATTTCAAATACGATTTCATGGAAAAACAATAGAGTTTAATAGTATTAAAAAAATAATGCAATAATATATCAACATAGCCATGATTTTACCTCTGTAGGTATTCATCATTTACAACAGAGTTGTATAAATATTAACAACCATCAGCATACGAGTGGAAGGTTAAGAACCAAGCCGTGAGGCTAGTTCGAATAGAAAACTAGATTAACAAAACAAATGCAAACGCATTTCTGTAGCAAATTTTAAAATAAAGCCGTGAGGCCATACCAAGAAATAACATGAAAACTATTCACCAAGGTTAATTTGATATTTGAATCCACAAGCTAGGTTAATACTTAGCGAAACATAGATATGATTTCGCCATTGGTGTTTGGGTTAAGAACAAAGCCGTAAGGATTGTTTGTACAAACAAGTAAACTGGGGTAAACAAAGATGACAGAGCCGTAAGACTCACACGACTAGGAACCAGGTTAATAAACAATTACAAAGTCGTAAGGCCATACATGAATTCAAAACATATAATGCTTTACTTATTAAAATACGCTTTGATAGAGCCGAATGGCTTCACATAAATAAGGCGAACATAAAAAGCCGAATGGCTTCAACACGAAATCAACATAGGTTTTGAATTCCGAAAGGAACTAAGATTTTATAGACACATTGCATTCAAACAACAAGGAATTACAAATTAATAAACATTGATTTCGAATATATATATATATATATATATTACAGAGCTTAAATATTTATAAACCAAACGCCCACAAGCTTTCGTCAACACAGTTAGAACAAGCTGAAAGGAATCTTGTAATTAACCAGTTAATAAATAAATAACAGAGCCGACTGGTTCGATGACTAAACAAGCAAATCATTAATGAAGTCACCATGGCTGTTTCAGCCCACAAGAATGCTTGAGACATTAAACAAGTAACATACTCAGGTGGAAGTCCAGTTACATGTACCGGCTTAAATGCCCAAACGTTAGCCACGATCATGAGACCACCTGTAACACAATGGTTAACGGGTAGTTAGGGTTCAGCAGATAATAAATAAACATTAAAATGTAATAGTGGGAGAATTCTTATTAGGTTATGGTGGCCGACATTGTCCCCTAAGTTCACAGCACCATACGCCTCCCTACAAACATACAATACAACGAAGCAAGGTTATTTTCCAATAAATATCTAACTGTAAAATGAAACGAATACAATGGTATCGTGACTTGTATCACAGATGTAGTAAGGGTTAAACATTCTGCACTTACCGTGAAGGTCGACAAGGATGCTAAGAGAATCCATTTCTCATCTTAGGATGTTAGCAAACCATTCTGGGTTTAAGTTTTAAACCACAAACACTTCTAAGAGCATTGAGATATCCAACGACAAGTCGCAAAGTCAATCTGAGAGCATGAGAGACCTTGCGGTCTGAAGGGAAAACTTTGTAAGCTTTTCTGAGAACGCATGACTGTAATGCTTAACCATGGTGACTGTAGAATGGGGAAGCTCTGCAACAGAGCCTCACTCTACGTCGCAGCAGCATAACGCTGCCTTGAAGAACACCAAATGCACATTACCATACCTTGTAACCGGTTAAACCCCAGAGGGAAGTAGTTACGATCCCAAGGGATTGAGATTGACGATCAAAACTGTGCCACGCTTTTAGAGATGGAATAGTACCAGATACGAGATTAATCCATCACATGGCTTCACCATTGTTTAACCGAGCTGGCAGCCTCTCGTGGTCCCTCGTTAACCAAAGTAGGCCACACATTAATATAGCCTTACATCAAATTAATTAAACATAGATTTTTATTAAATGGCAGATCTTATACGAATTTCTAGTTAGGTTTCACAGCTATGAACTCGGGATTCGATAACATAATCAATGTAATGAATATCGTAGCCATATTTCTACCTTGGAAAATCAAATGCACATCGATCACATTTATAACTGGTTGGTAAAATAATTAATCAAATCATTGGATTTCATAACTTTGTGTATAGTTGTTTCAATACCATGGTTTATGTGATACAACGCATAAGTTTTAGAGCTCATAGCTTGGTTAGCATGGCTTGTAAGAGCATGCTTAACCTAGCTCCCATAGTAATGAACCCTTAATCTTTATGGGTAAGCTAGAAAGAGCATATGTATATGATATATTTACTTATGCATGGTTAGGTAGAATTCCATACATTGATATGTATATATAGTCGTTATGCATTATTTGTTTCTAATGCAATGTATTAATTTATATATAGTTTATATATATAATAACGTTTCCATATCATATGTTAAATCAATGCATTGATATTATCGTGGAAACTTAGCATAAGCTTGTAAGCTTAAAACATAAGCATAGTTTGATAATAAGAGCATAGTTTAAGTAGGAACATGCAAGCATAATAAACATAGCAATTACGCTAAGTCTAATCCATAAGATCGTGCAATCATTTATAACAACGTTAATACAAAGCTCAAATGAGTATAGATTGCATATATAGTTATGCACAGGATTGTATAAATATCAATGCATAGATATATAGTCATATATACTGTGGTAAAGAGTAAGTAAAGAATGATTTGATCACACTTATAAACAGAGTATGGATTTTGTCGTTTAGAGTCATTAAGTCATAACACTTTGGATTGTGCTTACAAAGCTCGATGAGCATAATTCATGGCGCTTCTATGAATATGAACACATAGAATAAATGACCACAATAGCAAAGACAAGCGTTAACCTTAATCATTATGTATTCGCCAAGCTAAGGCTGGCTCATTTCTGCAAGTAGACCTTTAATAATTATTACGCATGTATAGGACATAAATACATTTACCTTATCAATTGACGATGCAAAGTCACAACTGCATCCTCTTGGTATTTCATACCCGCGACACAAGAAATTATGTCATCACATGCATATATAATTTTTTTTAAAATTGAGTAAAATTGGGGTTGTGACAAATTGGTATCAGAGCATAGTTACAAAACTGGGGCTGTTAGTTTTTCATCATTAAATTCAATGGATCTAGGATCTTAACTGAAAGAACAACATGTACAGCATATCAAGCATAAGAGACAAGAGACACAAAACATTTCACAAGGAAAAACCAAGAAGGTGAAAAACCCCGCAACTTCCTCAGAGATAGAATAAGCATCAATACAAGGATCACAATGATCAAACCCAAGAGATAGATATCTTTAGTAGCATGCTCCTCCTCCACTTGTGCGCACCCTCCTCTTCTCTCACTAATGTGAAGTGCGTGAATAATAGAATGTGTAAAATGAGAGAGACACACTCTCTATTTATACACTAACTTGACTTGCCTTTTAACTCTAACTAGGTCGGCCCCAACTTAACCACTTAACATAATACTAACTGGGCCGACCCCACTAGGGTGGTGTAATAACCCTTTAACCCACAAGACTCATACAGGGTCGAACCCATCAAGGTAGTCTAATAACCCATCAAGTACAACTGACGACACTCCCAATCAGAGGAATAATACATCTCCATTGGGGATACAATAAAGTACAAATACAATATACAAGTGAATATCTTCTGAAGTTACAAATACATCAACACTCCCTTTTAACTAGGAAGGTATTCTCTTGACACAAGTCACCAATACATATAGGCACAAGTCTTCAATTCTGGCGCTGGATCATCATCCCTGGATCACAGAGCATCATCATCATCACTGCTGCTCCACTCGACATCTCGATCACTGGGCTATCTGTGAATTATTCTTGTCATAGGAAGTTCTACAGATCCAACCCTTTTTCATGCTGGATGTAAGCCTAGCCTCCTGTAGGTCTTCATCATCTTTGTGAGCAAGCCATCAAGTAGGTACACTTCAGGACTGATTACACTGCCTCTGCAAAACCTGCAATATCTCCCAGGAATGATTACACTGCCTATGCAAAACCCGCAAGAGCATCTCAAGACTGATTATATGCCTCTACAAAACCTGTGTACCATACTGTCACTTCATCACGTTCAGATCACCACATATTCCACGGAGCACAACCCAGATGCACATCACACAACACTTACATTCACCGGCATGAGAAGACACACTTCAACCATCCATGAAAGGCTCAACACTTATATCTACGCCATGGGAAGACACACTTCAACCATGTGAGAATGGCATCACACTTATATCCATAGCCATGGGAAGACACACTTCAACCATGCTAGGAATGGCACAACACTTATATCGCAGCCATGGGAAGACACACTTCAACCATGCTTGAATAGCACAACACTTATATCGTAGCCATGGGAAGACACACTTCAACCATGCTCAAATGGCACAGCTCTTACATCAACGACCATGGGAAGACACACTTCAACCATGTCGAAATGGTCCCAGCCCTTATATCTGCAGCATGGGAGGACACACCTACCACCATGTGAGAATGGCTCATGTGCATCTGTGTCTCTGGACTCATCACTTCCCCTTAGAGGGAATCTCGATCTGAAGTACACCAAGCCTCTCTCTGAAGTACTCAAAATTCACTCTGGCCAGCGGCTTGGTCAACACATCGACCATCTTATCGTCTGTCGCAACATATAGGAGCTTCACTACTCCTCTTTGCACCATATCCATGATATAGTGATATTTGATCTCAATGTACTTCGACCTGTCATGGAACACTGGGTTCTCAGACAACTTCACACAACTCTGGTTGTCATAGAAGATACAGGTAGCATCCAATGGGAGATCAAATAACTCAAACAGTAGCTTCCTAAGCCATACTGCCTCACAACTAGCTGAACAAGCTACAACATACTCTGCTTCGGCTGTACTCAGTGCCACATAGGACTGCTTCTTGCTAAACCAAGAGATCATACCGGATCCCATACTGAAGCAACACCTCGAAGTTCTCTTCCGATCAATGGCATTGCCTGCCCAATCTGAATTAACATAACCCTCTAGGTTAAAATTTTGATCCACATCATACTTGAGCCCATAATCAACCGTACCCTTTAGGTACCTTAGAATATGCTTTACAACAACCATGTGAACACTTCTCGGATTTGTCAGGAACTGGATCAATGTGTTCATAACAAAGAAAATATCTGGTGTCGTGTTCGTTAGGTACATTAAGGACCCAATCATCTAATGATACATCGTGACATCAACCGACTCAGATGAAGCATCACACAGAAGCTTCAGGTTCGATGCCATAGGTGTGGCCATGGCCTTGCAGTCCATCATCCCGAACCTCTTTAGGATCTCTACTACATACTTACCTTGTCTAAGGAAGATCCCATCTGCACTCTGCCACACCTCCATGCCTAGAAAGTAGTGCATCATACCTAAGTCCTTCATCTCGAACTCGACAATAAGTTTCCTCTTCTTCGTGTCGGCAATCAATCCATCCTCACCTGTAACAAACAGGTCATCCACATACAAAAGTAGTATCATTGGATTGCCTTCCTCAACCTTTTAGTAAAGGTTGGAATCCACTTTACTCTTGGTAAATACCAAACTGGATAGAAAGCTGTCTATCCTCCCATACCAAGTCCTAGGAGCTTGCTTCAACCCATACAAGGCTTTCTTCAATCTGCACACATATGACTCCCTTTCATGTGTCTCAAACCTGAGTGGCTGCTCCACATACACTTCCTCTTCGACTACACCATTCAAGAAAGCTGTCTTGACATCCATCTGGTGTATCTTCCACTTCATCACTACAGCTAGAGCAAGTACTGTTCTGATGGAAGTGTATCTGGCTACAGGTGCAAAAGTCTCTTCATAATCTATCCCCTCTTTCTAGGAGAAGCCATGAGCAACAAACCTCGCCTTGTATTTCTCTATGCTACCATCTGCAACATGCTTGATCTTATAGATATATTTGGAAGTCACAACAGACTTCCCTTCTGGTCTCGGGACCACATCCTAGACATCATTCTTCATGATCGACTGGTATTCCTCGATCATGGAATTCTTCCATTACTGCATCCCGGATCCTGGGAACTTCAGATTCTTCAATATCTTCAATAGATAATTTTCTTGAACTTCATTGCTGGAACAAATGTTGTAGTCCTTCTTTTGTAGGTGGTTGTATATGATCTTTCCTACAAGTCAAATTCAATTGCATGATTAGAAAATTCTCATAGTTTTTCAAAAACACATTCTTATGCATAAATACATATGTCACACAGTAATGCAATTATCTTAGCCAATGCTTCAATGCAACATTTATCCATGTCCCGTAACTTTCTAGATGCCTTCCATCTCTACTAGAACATTGTTAAGAGTGTGCACAACTTCCAACATGTCAGCAAAGAGGTTTAATTCTAGATAAGTAGCAATGGAGTGTTGTACAGTACCATCGGCCACTTACCTATTACTATATTAGTAGTATCTTGTTCTTTAATGCAACTTTTCTAAAATGCATAATATACATCCTAAATCTAGGAGCATAAGTATGTACACTACTGGACAACATCATTTAAGTAATCATAGATATAATAAATGACAGTTCAAATACTTATATTTGTTTAGTTGTAGGGTGGACTCCCTCTCAATCTTTGCTTCCTTACGGAAACTACTGGAGTGTGCTCCCTCTTTATCTTTGCTTCCTTGATTATTTGTTCTTGAACTTATATCCATCCTGGACCACTATGCATGCTTAAGTGTGCACTAGTGTCATCATTGTGTCATCCTCAAGATCTCATACATAATCATACATTCATTAGTATAATCTCAATACTATTAAAACATTATGATTCTAAAATATGTATGGTCATGATCATAGGTAATAAGAGTTAGTATTCAAGGTTTCAGGGAAGACTTATTTTACTCATGCATCTTCTTATTTGACCATAGGATGGTTAGTCATATCATCAATCAAAGTAAGAAACATAATATGCATAACCCCTTGATTACTTCTAACTTCAAGAATAATCATTATCATTCATACAAAAGTATAATATCGTAACATAAGGTAGGATTCTAACTTGATATAGGAAAAACATACTTGGTTATCATGTTTGCTAGTTATGTCTAACATACCCAAACAATGTCTTCTTGTTCTCTTCAATGACTTGTGCTTAGTAACCTGCATAACTCATAGGTTAAGCATTGTAGAACCAAATTATACATACCTCGTAATTAGAGCTTCTATGTGATCCATAAGTCTTTGTCTTCATGTCACCATGGTTATATGTTCTTGATCTAGAACTTGATTTGTGCCTTTCATGTTAGCGGACAACATCAACCTCATACAACACCACAGTGCATTAGTACAATCATAAGTGTCATAACCCTAATCAATGAATGTCTTCTATCATTCACATGCATTCATACTTTTACTAGGATGATGAGACAAGTCTAAGATTAATCAAGATTGTACTAACCTTAATAATATGAAGACAAACATATCATAAACTCAATCATGAACAAATTTCAAAACATACCTGTATCTCTTCAAGTCATACCTGTCGGGATTTCTTGTAGCCTTCTCATGTAAATCCTCAGCCTCATCTCTCTTTGGAACTGAAACTTCTTCACTTATGCAGGTGTCCAATTCATTCTTTTCTAAGATTAACCCAATCCACTTTGATTTGCTGAAACTGGATCTGGAGCTGGATTAGGGTTTGTCAGAGAAACCCTAAAAATTCAAACTTTGAATTTAAAACTTCTGAATGGATGGAAATATGTGGTTTGCTGAGCCGATCAAGTTGGTATACTTCAATTTTGAAAACTGCAAAATTTGACCCCTCAAAATTGCCTTTGAAACTTCTGGATTCATTGGACAGGACCCCAAACTAGGGTTTGATAAAGCCCACCCTTCTTCCTATCCAAAAGGTTCGATCCAAAGCTCTAAACTTCGATTTTTTTGAGGAGCTACTAGCCGTGGTCATAGACTTAAAAAATTCCAACTTTTGTAGACGCCCTAATTTTCCATCTTTTCGATCAAAATCCCGAACTAGGGTTTGATCAAGCCCGACCTTCTTCCCGACCAAAAAATTTGATCTTGGTCTCTGAATTTTGATTTTTTTGAGGAGCATTCAGCCGTGGTCTCCGATTCCAAAAATTCCAACTTTCTCTGAAGCCCTAAATTCCTACAGCAGTGATAAGACAAGACTGAAGGTGCTCAGAATCCAATTCTGTTTTGACAGAAATATGCACCTTATTGTTTCTGGTGCATCTCTGAAATTACAAATCAGAGTTTGAAACTTTGGCCTGTGGTAGCCTGACCTGTCTTCTTTCCAAGCCCACAGGTATGACCTCAATTGGATTCTCTGAGAGAGAGTTATGCCAAGTGTTTCAATGTGACCTGTTTATGGGATAAAACATGAGAGTGAACTTGTACGGAGTTCCACGTGTCACTGGCTCAATTTCGGCCTCCGAAAAACTTACCTGCGAAACTACAGTCTGTGCGCTTACTATCATGTTTTACAGAATTTCATTTGGAGCTTCCTAGCCCAAGTTGTGACCTTTTTTCCTAGGTCACCTGTTTATGACTAAGATCCGGAAGAGGTATAAACCCTAGATTGTACTAATCATAAAACACAAGTACAACGAATTAGATGCCGTGCTTCGGACACAAGGTACATGGGGATGTTATCTAGGACTTGTAAAAGTTTTAGATCCTGAACATTTGCCAAAATATATTTATAGCGAAAGTGCTACGATGACTGGTTTTTTCTATATCAAGCCCTAGCTTCCGATTTGTCGCAAGTGCAACAAGTCTCATAAATGCCATAGCATGCCTTCCTTCAGGCTAGCTCTAATACCATGTTAGTTTTTCATAATTTAATTCAATGGATCTAATATCTTAACTGAAAGAACAACATGTACAACATATCAAGCATAAGAGACAAGAGACAAGAGACAAGAGACACAAAACATTTCACCGAGGAAAACCAAGAAGGTGAAAAACCCCGCAACTTCCTCAGAGATAGAATAAGCATCAATACAAGGATCAAAATGATCAAACCCAAGAGATAGATATCTTCAGTAGCATGCTCCTCCTCCACTTGTGCGCACCCTCCTCTTCTCTCATTAATGCGAAGTTAGTGAATAATAGAATGTGTAAAATGAGAGAGACACACTCTCTATTTATACACTAACTTGACTTGCCTTTTAACGATAACTAGGTCGGCCCCAACTTAACCACTTAACATAATACTAACTGGGCCGACCCCACTAGGGTGGTCTAATAACCCTTTAACCCACAATACTCATACATGGCCGACCCCATCAAGGTGGTCTAATAACCCATCAAGTACAACTGACGACACTCCCAATCGGAGGAATAATACATCTCTGTTGGGGATACAATAAAGTACAAATAAAATATACAAGTGAATATCTTCCAAAGTTACAACTACATCAACAAGGGCTGCAAATTGGCTCAAACACGCATGAACATTTTTAAAACAGAAAACAAAACTGACTTATGTTTTTCTTATGGTATTTCTGGAACATAAATATAATTGTTGTTTTGCAGGAAAATGGAAGGAGTAGAGACATCCATTGAAGAAGATTCACATCACAATGAACAAGAAAATCATGAACATAATAATCCTGAACAAACCATAAATAATGATAATCTATGGGTTGATTTAAACGACAACAGAAATGATAATCAATCTGGAATTTTACAAACTGTTAAGGAATTAAGAGCATGGATTTTAAGTGTTAAAGAAGATATTGACTGTATCTTGAAGGCTCAGGAAGAGTTAAATAATGTGTTGATCACTAGACTACTTTAACAAGAAACGGTGAAGAATAAACCATTAGATGAGGAAAATGAGAAAACTCCATCATATAAACGTAAGGGAAGAAAGTCAACTTTAGTAGATAATGACAGTGATTCGTCAAGTGGTATTTCAGCAAGAAATCATAAACAGAAAGATAATACAAGTGATAGTAGTGATGAAGAATGAATTCCTAAAAAGAGTAAACGTTATGAAGAAATTTCTGGAGAGTTCAAGAAAATCAAACCATCTCTGTTCAATGGTGAAGTGGAAACCGGGGAGGAAGCTGAAGCATGGCTGTCCGGAAAGCATAAATATTTTCAGATATATAACTACTCCATGGAACTTAAATAAAGAATGGCTATCTATAATCTATCAAGAAAGGCGGATATATGGTGGCAAGATGTTAAAAGAGTAAAGAACATAAAGGAACGTAATATTACTTGGAGTTCATTTAAGAAATTATTCAAAAGAAAGTACTTATCTGAACAATACTATGAAGAAAAGGCCAAGGAATGTTATGATCTAAAACTCATAACATTAACTATGAAATAATTATGTAGCAAGTTTCTAAGTTTATTACACTATGTACCTTACATTACTGAAGAGAAACCAAAAGTTCAAAGATTTCTGAATTGTTTGCCTATTATGTATAAAGAGAGAATTGAGTATGATAATCCAAAAACATTGGAAGAAGCCATAAGGAAATCTAATTTTTGTTTCGATCAAAATAAAAACAAAAGAGATAGTTTACTGGTTTGGAAAGGGAAACACTTTGACCAACAGAAAAGAAATAACAAGTTTTTCAGAAGTGATGGAAATAACAATAGAAATTAAACGAGCAATAATTTCAGAAATAAAAATGCAGCAAATTATCAAGGTAATAATTTCATAGATAAAACTCATAATGCAACAAATTATCAAAGAAGAGATACAACTGTTAATTTTAACAAGGGTAATAATCCAAAAGGTCCATTACAATGTTGGGAGTGTGGTGAACCACACTATCTTAAGGATTGTCCAAAGAAGAAGAAAATTGTTAATAATATACATTCTATACAACAAGAAACCACTGTAGGTGATGTGGGCAGAAGTATGCCAAGGATTAGCACAACATTGAAGAATCGATAGGCAGAACATCAATCAACAATGGTCGAAATAGAAGGTATGCTACTAAATAAACCTATTTCTATGTTGATAGATCCAGGTGAAAGTCTAAGTTACATATCTCCTAGAATGGTAGATGCATGTAAACTTCAGCAAAGTAAATTTGATAAATCATGGTTAGTGCAGTTAGCTATAGGCATAAAAAGAAAAGTGACTAGTTTTGTTGAAAACTGTGAATTTTACATGAATGACATGTAAACACATGCTGATTTGAATATTTTACCTTTAGGATCCTATGACATGATAATAGGAATGGATTGGATAGAGAAACGTAAATTTAGTTTGAACTGTTATGAAAAGTCTTTTACATGTAAATATGAAGAAAATAAATCTGTTTTAGTGAAAGGAATTCCTAGAAAGGTTACGATAAGAGAAATATTTGCTTTACAAATGCAAAGGTCAGGTAGAAAAGAGTGTAAATTTTTTGCTGTTCACATTTTAGTGACAGAGATAAAAGTGATAAAATTGACATAAATTTCATTCCCATAATAAGAGAATTTAAGGATGTATTTCCGGAAGAAGTTCTAGGACTGCGTCCTAAAAGAGAGATTGATTTCTCAATCGATCTCATACCAGGAGAAGTACCAACTTCTAAGGCTCCTTACAGAATGAACATTTTGGAACTAAATGAATTAAAAGCTCAAATTCAGGAATTGATTGATTAAAATTACATATGACCAAGTGTGTCCTCTTGGGGAGCACCAGTAATTTTTGTTAAAAAGAAAGAAGGAAATTTAAGATTATGTATTGACTACATACAATTAAACAAGATGACTATTAAAAATAGATACCCGCCACCTCGAATTGATGATCTTTTCGATCAATTCAGAGGAGCAATTATCTTTTCTAAGATATATTTATGCTCAGGATATCAGCAAGTTAGAGTAAAAGATGAAGACATTTATAAAATTGCATTTAGGACCAGGTATGGTTACTATGAATTTGTTGTGATGCCTTTTGGGATGACAAACGCACCAGCAGTATTCTTGTGTTTAATGAACAATGTGCTAAGTGAATACTTAGATAAATCCATTGTCATATTCATTGATGATATCTTAATTTATTCTAAGAACAAACAAGAACATGAAGAACATTTAAGAATTGTACTACAAGTGTTAAGAGAACAAGAACTCTATGCAAAGTTCAACAAATGTGATTTCTCTAAGGATAAGATTTAGTACTTAGGACATGTAAAAACTAAAGAAGGTATATCAGTTGACCCTGATAAAGTAGAAGCAATTATGGATTGACCAGTACCTAAAGACGTATCTGATATATGATCATTTTATGGGAATAACTGGTTACTACTGAAATTTTATTGAAGGGTTTTCAAAAATAACTTATCCTATAAATTCTTTACAGAAGAAATGAAAGAAATTCGAATGGAGTGCTAATGGGAAGAAAGTTTTAACAAATTAAAACATTTATTAACAACTACACCTATCCTCAAGATTGCAGATCCCTATAAAGAGTTTACTGTTTGTACAGATGCATGCAAGGAAGGATCAGGAGGGGTACTAATGCAAGAAAATTACGTAGTAGCTTATGAGTCAAGAAAATTAAAGGAACACGAAAGAAACTATGCAACTCATGACTGGGAGTTGGCTGCAATAATTCATGCATTAAAAATGTGGCGTCATTACTTGATTGGTAGATGTTTCCTATTAAAAACAGATAATGTAATTTTAAAGTATCTTTTTTATCAACAAAATTTGAATGCGAGACAAGCCAGATGGCTGTCCTTTTTAAGCGAATATGATTTTGAGATAAAACATATTAAAGGAAAAGAAAATAAGGTAGCTGATGCCTTAAGTCATCATGCTAACATGTTGTACATGGCTGCAAATAGCAGTTACGAAACTGATTTAGAAACTAAAATAAAAACAACAACAATTAATGATGAAGAATATCTAAAAATAAAATATAAAACAATAGAAAATGAAGAAAGGAAAGTAAAATCAGATTTTCAAATTAGCAGAAATGCACTATTAATTTATAAGGACAGATTGTATGTGCCAAATTCTACAGAAGTAACGCTGCTAATAATGAATGAAATGCATAAAACACCTTATTCAAAACATCCAGGTTATCAAAAAATGATTACAATGTTAAAGAAGGAATATTATTGGCCTAATATGAAAAGAGAAGTTGTTGAACATATATCTAAATGCATGCAATGCCAATAGGTAAAAACTGAACATCAACATCCAGCAGGTTTACTACATCCCTTACCTATTCCAGAGTGGAAATGGGAAGTTATTAGTAGGGATTTTATAACTGGTTTACCTAGAAATAATAAACAAAATGATTCTATCATGGTTGTGGTGACAAGTTGAGTAAAGCTGCACATTTTATTCCTGTTAAATCTACTTATAAGGCTATTAATATTGCTGAGATATTTATGAAATAAATTTTCATATTGCACGGTGTTCCTAAAATAATTGTTTGTGATAGAGATTCAAAGTTTATAGGAAATTTTTGGAAATATTTGTTTAAAGGGTTAGATACTAAACTGAATTTTAGTACATCTTTTCACCCTCAAACTGATGGTCAAACTGAAAGAGTTAATCAGATTTTAGAGGACATGCTTAGAATGTATGCTATGCATAAAACTGCAAAACGAGAAGACTACTTACACTTAGTTGAGTTTTCTTATAATAATCATTTTCAGACTTCTGCTAAAATGATTCCATTTGAAATATTGTATGGTTGTAAGTGTAACACTCCAGTTTCATGGAGTAGACCTGTTGACAGACTAATGCTAGGTCCTGAATTGTTAAAATATATGGAGCTAACTGTGAAACAAGTGCAACAAAGTTGGAAGGTATCTCAAGATAGACAACATAGCTACGCTGAATTAAAAAGAAATAAAAAAGAGGTCCAGGTTGGAGATCATGCTTATGTAAAGGTAAATCCAAAGAAGATTTCCCTAAGATTGGGGAAGTGTGCTAAACTAGCACCCAGGTATTGTGGTCCTTTTGAAATACTAGATCGGATTGGACCGATAGCTTATCGATTGGCATTACCACCTACGGTAAAAGTACATAATGTTTTTCATATCTCTTTGTTAAAGAAATACATACATGCTGCTACTCATGTTGTGGATTGGAATGATATTCGGGTGGAACTGGAAGGAGAATTCCAAGTGGAACCAGAATTCATCCTCGATAGGAGGGAGCTTATCCTTCGGAACCACATTATTGGACAAGTAAAAGTGCAGTGGATACACCTTAGTCTAGAAGATGCTACTTGGGAATTGGAAAGTAAAATGCAGGAGGCATATCCAATTCTGTTTCAAGATGAAACAATGGAAGATTGAATAACACCGAGGACGATGTTATCTTTAAGGGAAGGTGTATGTAATACCCCTTGACCCTTAGTTAAAGTTTAAATACTTTGTAATAATGTTTTTAATTATTGTTGAACAATTATTTGAGCAAGTGTGGTAAAAGACACATCTTTGAGGATATTGTATTATTTTTATTATTTAATAAATAAAACAGGAGAATCCAATCTGAAGTAGCTGTTGAAAGAGTGTTTGTTGGCCCACTAATTAAGATCTCAACAGATGTAGGAGGCATCATCCCTATTTTAAGGTCATAACTTCAGGTGAAGGTTCTAGAGTAGGAGGCTCATTATAGACCTAAGTCCTAGGAAATGCTTTATTAAGCTATTCCCATCAGACAAACAAGAGTTTTTGGATGGGAGAAGGAAATTATTTTGTTGAGTTGAGAATTGAGTGATAGTTCTAAGAACTAAGTGATAGTTATGGTTTCCTTCGGTTTTCTTTGTCCTTGTGGTCCAACAAACAAGCTTGAGAGTTTCAGTATCAACAAGTTGGCCATTCTGGAAGATTGGTTGGGAGGAACAACGAACTTCAGATTGGATTCGGTCTGTTCCTTTGGTTAGGTTCTTTTACTGTTTATTAGTATTTTGTATTTCATTCTCTATCTGATTAAGTAATTACTATGTAGATTTTATGGTTAATAATGAATTGTGTTTTATATTGTTTTTATATTCTTCTAATGATTTTATGCTGAGATTTATATACTATCTACACTCTGCTCATTTGATTTCAGATAGGAATATTATTATAAAATAGGAAGTTTCACATTCTGTCCTATTATCAATGTTAATTGCATCTATGATTTTTATTATATTACTGTAGAATAATATTTATTCTGTCATAAATTCCCTATCAGAATATGGTAGAACAGAACCAGGGTTTACATATTCATAAGTGCTTTTATATTCATTAAACATAGATAATATGATTATTAAGTCATAATATCTAGTTTAGTAAACACATAGAAATAGAGTCATTATATTTTTCCAAGAAAACTATTATTGCTAATGCTAAGGCAGAAAGTTATCATAAACAATATTATTTTTATAATCAAGTAAAATAGACACACATAGAGCCAAGAGTTCAAATACGATTTCATGGAAAAACAATAGAGTTTAATAGTATTAAAAAAAGAATTCAATAATATATCAACAAAGTCACGATTTTACCTCTGTAGGTATTCATCGTTTACAACAGAGTTGTATAACTCTTAAAAACCATCGACATACGAGTGGAAGGTTAAGAACCAAGCCGTGAGGATGGTTCGAATAGCAAACTAGATTAAAAAAACAAATGCAAATGCATTTCTGTAGCAAAGTTTAAAATAAAGCCGTGATGCCATACCAAGAAATAACATGAAAATGATTCACCAAGGTTTATTCGATATTCGAATCCACAAGCTAGGTTAATACTTGGCAAAACAAAGATACGATTTCACCATTGGTGTTTGGGTTAAGAACAAAGCAGTAATGCTTGTTCGTACAAACAAGTAAACTAGGGTAAACAAAGATGGCATAGCCATAAGACTCACATGACTAGCAACCAGGTTAATAAACAATTACAAATCCGTAAGGCCACACATGAATTCGAAACATATAATTCTTTACTTATTAAAATATGCTTTGACAGAGCCGAATGGATTCACATAAATAAGGCGAACATAGAAAGCTGAATGGCTTCAACACAAAATCAACATAGGGTTTGAATTCCGAAAGGAGCTAAGATTTTATAGACACATTGTATTCAGACAACAGAGAATTATGAATTAATAAACATCGATTTCGATATATATATATTACAGAGCTTAAATATTTATAAACCAAATGCCTACAAGCTTTCATCAACACATTTAGAACAAGCCAACATGCATTCTATAATTAACCAGTTAATAAATAAATAACAAAGCCGACTGGTTCGATGAATAAACAAGAAAATCATTAATGAAGTCACCGTGGATGTTTCATCCCACGAGAATGCTTGAGACATTAAACAAGTAACACTCTTAGGTGGAAGTCCAGTTACATGTACCGGCTTAAACACCCAAACGTTAGCCACGATGACAAGACCACCTGTAACATAATGGTTAACGGGTAGTTAGGGTTCAACAGATAATAAATAAACATTAAAATGTATTAGTGGGAGAATGCTTACTAGGTTATGGTGTCCTACATTGTCCCCTAAGTTCACGGCACCATACGCCTCCCTACAAACATCATACAACGAAGCAAGGCTATTTTCCAATAAATATCTAACTATAAAATGAAATGAATACAATGGTATCGTTACTTGTATCACATATGTAGTAAAGATTAAACGTTATGCACTTTAACTACATTGCACTCACCATTGTCCCCATCTTTCTTAGGATTGAAAATTATGGAATGAGGCTAGCCAGCGTGAATATCGGTATGATCCCTTTGCATCATGTAATGAATAACCCCAATGCTCATGTAACTCCTAACTATAGCATTGTGGATGACTTGGCACAGTCCCTTGTCGCCATGTCTACATTATAGGTTCTTCGGAACTATCCTACACAACATAAAGCATTATTTTATGCCTTCGGTGCAATCAATCCTTTCGATTCTCACCTGATGACATTTTATCTCGATCAAGTGGAGCCTCGAATTCCATTTTAGTAGATTTTCATATTTTGGTAACTATCAAGAACTTGGATATTCATTGTTGCATTATCGATGAAGGTGCCTCCACATACGTCATGTCTATGCACGTTTGACAAAAGATAAGTTCTCCCGAACTTGCATCATCCCTCAGGATGTTGTGTGAATATGATGGTCATGCTTCTCAACCGCAAGGTATTCTACAAAACATCCCCGTCCAGTTGGTTGGGAAAATGGTTTTAATTGACGTCGAGTTTGTTAACACCCAATTAGATTACAACCTCCTCCTTGGGTGTAGCTACATATATGTTATTCAAGAGGTCACCTCCATGGTGTTTAGAGTTATGATTTTCCCTCATGAAGGTAATATTGTAAAGCTTTATCAATTGACTTACTATGATCCCAAGCAGTCGACTTGTCCAGATCATGTCTTACCTACAATTGACAGTAGCTTAATAAGTATTTCTATTCCCTCAATCATGAGTGTCACTCTGGGTGTTTTCCAAGATGCTTCTCTAGTGGGATATTTTTAGGCTTTACCTCCCCCACCACCGAAGGTGGAGATATCAGAGTTGTGCACTATCTTCTATGAGAACTCTACCACCCAATCTCAACCTACATAATATCCCAACTAGTTTCCAGGGTTTATGTGGGGGTAAATGCATATTCATCAAATATTGTTTATTTTTCCTCCTTCTAGAATAGTGAGTACTCTCGTCGTGGATACGCTCAACCTTTAGGGATTGACATTAGGCCTTCCTATTTGGTACCTTACTCCACCAAACCCCTCTTCCACGGCATGTGTCATCTTGACTCTTGTACAATAAATTGGTACTTCTAAAAACCTACACCTGGGGGTTATGAAGGAAACTAGACCTACTACCCAACCTTCTATCAAAAACAAGGTTGGGGAAAAATCCAAGAATGTCGCACCACAACCTACTCTGAATCCAACTGTAAAACCTCCTCCCTTTTCCACCACATGAGCACCCATACCTTGCTCTATGTGTGATATCTTGGTTCATGCCACCCATTAGTGTCAAATATTCCCATCTTGCGCACTCATCTTAAAGCCAAAGAGGAGAATACCGATGAGAAGACCCCACCTATCCACATCACCGACGCTCCCAAACAATGCAACAAGGCATTTTGCACCAACCATCCCTGCGTGTTGTGTGGCCTTTATTTTTACTATTCTCATCATTGAACTGATGTCCCCCTATTTTGGTCCACTTTGGTTGATTTGTGTCGACTCTCACTTGAGTTCCAAGTCACCACTATCATGGAAGTGCCCCCTTCTGCATCATCCTTCGACAAGACGACCAAAATATATTACATCTCATCCACTAGAGAGACTTCCTCATCATACTCCCAGAATAATATGGTTGTGTAGAAAGACACAGATCCCTATGGTCTATCTTTTCGATCCTTTCGAAGTGATAAATAAATTCTCAAAGCCCTTACAAAACCAGAATTTCCCTAGAATGACATGCACCACTGTGCCTATTTCATTCTGGAGGAACCCTCCCTTCATTCTCCAACTTTGGATCAATTCACCATTGAATCAAAAGACTTTATTCCTCATGGTAACGTTGATTGGTTTAAAAATCCAATACCAAATATAGATTCCTTTGAACAAGGTAATATGGCCAATATCTCTTCCACCATCTAGGTGGACATTTTAGTTAAACCAGGTGTCACCAAGAACATTATTTTAGGTGCTTCTTGTACTCTTGAAGAGATCACCTCCTACAAGGCTCTTTTTCAAGAGTTTCATGATGTTTTTGCTTGGTCCTATGCCAAAATTCCTTAACTTGACCTTTCCATTGTTGAACATCATATTGATACATGGAAATATGTCACCTAGGTGCACCAAAAATAGAGACCTATTCACCCTTCAAAAGAACTGGTGATTAAAGCCAAGATCGTTAAACCGTGTAAATTTTGATTCATTTCTCTGATTGCATATGCCACATGGGTATCCAACCTCGTTCCAATCTACAAGAAGCAAGAAAACTTACGTGTTTGTACTGATTTTTGGGATCTGAATCAGGCATGTCCCAAGGACAATTATCCCACCCCCTTCATCGACTAAGTTATCGATGCATGCATCGAACATGAGGTCCTTTTCTTTATGGATGGATTCTCAAGGTATTACCATATTCAAATCCACCAATAGGATCAGTATAAAACTACCTTCGCCACCCATGGGGAACCTTCACTTACTAAGTCATGCCTTTCGGGTTCAAGAATGTTGGAGCCACTTTCTAGCGCACCATGTCATCTTGTTTCCATGATATGGTCCACGTTATCCTGGCATACCTAGATGACCTCATGGCACACTCCAAGAAATGCTTGTAGCCTCTTGAGGACCTTTGATAAGTGTTCCTTCAATGTTGTAAATATAAAATTCGATTGAAACCTATCAAGTGTGTATTTTGCGTTCCTTTTGGCCGATTGATAGGATTCATAATTTCCCACAAAGGGATCACCATTGATCCTTTAAAGGTTCAAGAAATAATTGATCTTACTCCTTTGAGGGCCTTGCTCCAATTGCAAAGTCTTCAAGGAAAGGAAAAATTCTTACATCACTTCGTACGAGATTAGGCCACGATAGTTTAAGTATTCTTGCATTTGCTTCGGTCCAATGCTCCTTTCACATGGGAAAAATAAGCACAAGCCTCTTTTGACACCTTAAAACAAGCTCTTACTTCCTCCCCCTTGATTTTTCCTCAAAACTTTACAAATAATTTCATCCTTTATATTTCGGCATCCAATCATGTCATTGCTAGAGTGATCATCCAAGAGGATACTACTCATCAAGAGCACATCATATATTACGCAAGTAAGAAATTTTACAGTCCACCTCCCTCATACCCTCATGAGGAGATGCTAGCCTTAGCCATTTATTTTTCTGTCCATAAGCTCTGTAATTACATACTCATGAACAGGACCAAATTCATTGCAAACTTGAACCCTATTGTTTATCTCTCGAATCAATGCCTTATCCAAGGTTGAGTCACCAAGTGGACTGTTATCCTTCAAGAATATGGCCTCAATTTTGTGACCCCCAAGACTACAAAGGATTTGGATTTGCCAGATCTCATCACATATTTACAATCTACTTCTTCCTCATCCCCTATCATTGATAACCTTCCTAATAAACAATCTATATTTCGATGATAGTTGGTATGGGGACATCCCTATTTACTTATGCACCCAGAAGTTCAATCCTCGCCTCAAACACGACAATTGTCATCATATCCATCACCAAGTCCCTTGGTACCCCCTTATGGGTGATGTTTTCTATCGACGAGAAATTGACACCATCTTACGACGATGTCTCACACATGATGAGGTCGAACAAGTCTTAAATGACTGCCATCGGGGAGCTTGTGGTAGCCATATCTCGGGTATGGATACAGCCCAAAATATCATTTGTGTTGGTTATTTTTTGGCAAACTCTTTTTTTATTGCAATGCGGTAGTCAAGCACTTTTGTAATTTGCAACTTTTCACTCCTAAGGATAGAACCCCTCTAGTGCCATTACATCAGGTAGTTATCGTTGGTACCTTCTGCAAGTGGGCCATCAAATTCATGGAATGCAATTCAACGTAAATTGGTATCCATAAGTACATCATTTTGGATGTCGACTATTATGCTAAATGGATCAAAGCCATGCCGACATTCAACTGCACCAACAACACTACGATGTGTTTCTTATTCAACCATGTTATTGCTCGATTTGGAGTCCCTTGCCAATTGGTGTTCGACCATGGTTCTCACTTTGAGGAGACCGTCTGGAAAGAACTTGCGCACCTTTTGAAATTTCAACACTAGTTTTCCTCCTCCTATTACCATCAAGGAAATGGCCAAGTTGAAGCCGTAAAAAAAATCCTCAAAACCATGATCCAATGGATGGTGGATAAGAACAAGTCCAATTGGAACCATATGTTTTTTTCCTCCCTCTAGGCATATTAGAAATCAACCAAAATTGTGACTGGGTTTACTACAATCCATCTATTTTATGGAGTGTAGTCCATTATCCCTATAAAGTGCCAAATCCATTCATTGCACCTTTCCATCGAAATTTTTCCAAAGAACTCCTCTCTATAACAATTTTTGATCACCCTGGAACAAGCGGATGTGGTGCTCCAAACCATCGAAGCCACCAAAAAGTGTTCAAAATTACATTACAACACCCACATCCACCCACACACATTCCTAGAAGGTGACCTTGACCTTATCTGTGACCAATCCCATGATAAAATTATTAATAGAAATTTCAAGTCTATGCGACAGAGACCCTAATTCATTAAACATGTCCTTGGAAAGGGAGAATACCTCCTTGTTGGTATGGATGGATAACTCTGGAGGAATCCTTGCAATGGGTTGTACCTCAAGAAATTCTATGCATAAACCATCCCAACCCTTGTTTGTTGTATCATAGTTTTTCTTTCCTTTTCCTTTTGAAGTGAGCCTCATAGTTTTTTTCTTTGGTATTACCATATGAATCATCATCATGTCATTTATGTCGATTATGTTGACGGCACAAGTAGATATTGTTTGAATCTTGACTCATCTACTTGGTTCCTCTATTCCTCTCCACATGACTTTATCAATATCAGTGGCGTGTGTATTTCTATAGCCACCAATAACCAAGTGGAATATGGAGTTGTGATTGGCCTCTTGGTTAATGTTATCCATATGCGCATTCATCACCTTTGTGTTTACCTTGATCCCAATTGCTTGTCACACCGTTGAATAACTATTATCAGATACATGATCCTTGCCTCTTTTAAAATTTCCTACATGCTAGACAATTGGTTAGACAGTTTGAATCCATTACATTCATTCATGTTCCCATGAGTCTAGTAGTGTAGTAGACTATATCTCTAATGAAATTCTAGACTAGCACATTCATCATCAATAACAAAGAAATAAACCATTCATATGCATTCATCATCATTGTGCATCCACATGTACATAACCATTGCATCATCATCATAATAATAAAAGGATTATGCAAATAAAATTTTGCATCCACGTGCATTTGTATATATATATATAATCATATGTCCAAAATATAGAAGTGTCTATAGTAAGGATCCCCAACAACTTCGTAAAAGTGATACATCAGTCAAAAAATCCCATGCGCATAGCATGGAGGGTATCCCTACAAATTGCCTACTTTTCATCATAATATTATGAGGATTCCTCTAACCCCTCATCATTATCACTAATTTCCCCTATGTAAGGGACATTCCACTGCACCAGGTCTTAGATCCCCTTGTGCAACCACTGCTATACATTGTGTCATTGTACGCCACTTAGGGGGTGCATGGTAACACACTACAATGAGTTCATTATCCAAGTGATACCATGCTTCATCTGATACTCCCTCTAATAGATGTTTGATGTCTATCATTTATGATTTTCTCAGGGGGCAGGATTGACACCCTCGACCCTACCTCACCGACTTTGAAAATCCGCTAGGGGCATTGGACCCACATTTGCACACACATATGACAACTCATCAATACCATGGTTACATTATAAAATCCTAGATATCATCTATACTAGTACTATAAACCCATCAATAGCCATCATAATGCATCAATAATAAATATCGTCGAGTCCCAAGCTTGACCGAGAGGCCGTGGTAGCTCTGCCTCACCTCGAAATTCCATCCCTGCATATGGGTATTCCTCTATGAATACCGGGAGCTATCACCACTGCATGAAGAATCCATGACTAAAGACGTTTCACTCGTAACCGCCTCCTCCTCGCACCATAATTTCTCCCAATTGGTGCACCCTAGGCTCCATAGGTTCACCATCTTGAACTATGATATGAGATCATAGTGTCAGCACTCTCTCAAAGAAGAATGCATAAATGAATATAGTGAACCAAAAACCGCCACCATGCTGACTACAGTGTTTCAACTGGCGTCGAAACACTATCAAGAATACTTGGTCCCACCCAAAGCAGGTCCCATCCAACACCTACTACACGATGAGCATCTAACCACCATATATCTTATGGGTCTCGCTCAACCCCAACACTTGTATGACACCCATTGTCACATCCCATGTCTCTAGGATCCCTATGTTTGCTAGGAATATGGAGTATTTATGTAGTTGTGCACCATCCATGTGTAGTGACAGGCCACGATATCCTCCATCTCCACATATTGTGGACAAACCGGTTGTGTATCACATATGACTCCCAGTCAAGGAAATACTATCACGAAGTAGACATCCTGGAGGGTGAGTGCTATATTTTCACTTCGTATGGAAAAGGCCCCAACATCTCAATCCTTATACTCAATGATCTTGGTCAGTAGCAACCTTTCTAACCTCATTAGGGGGTTCTCAAATAACTTGAGTAACAAGTATCGTGCAAAGCTATCCCGCACAGACTGGTCACTATGGATATCCCCCTAAATATCCACAACATCTCTCTCTCTCTCTCTCTCTCTCTTCAGTTGACCCACATCCTGCATTCCATCATCAATTAGGTTACTTGTACATTTGGTTTCATTTCTAGACACAATTTTATGCTTGGGTATCATTTCCATGTGTACAATATTAGGTTGCGATGGGATCCTTTTATTTCAATATGCAACCGCTCCCTACAGGTATATTTTCCCAGACTGGCATATAGGTGATTCCCCTTTGCAAAACATCATATGCACAAACCTTGTTTGTCCCTCTTATTCCTATTGGACCCCCTCTGTTCGAGTAAGTGGCCCAACCCAACCACATTTACATTTCCCCTTACTCAACAGTACAACCTCCCTCATATGTCTGCCATCACATAGTACCCCTCGCCAGTTGACAACCATGTCATTGTTATCTCCATAGGATTAGGAGTCCATCTAGTTTGTGATCTTTCACTTAGCAGCATATTACTTTGTCATCATCACTCATTTTCCTACCCATGGACTCCCACACTTATTGCTTTTATGGCATTCAATGTTTCATGTTGCACACTCACGAGCCCACCGCTCCATCCATACTATAAAAGTTACATTATTTTTCCACCATTCATCATCCCTCAATGATATTTTCACTAGTGTCCTTCCATCCATCAATTCCATCTGTTATCATCCATTCATTGATTCATTTGGTCATTTACTAGACACTTATCTTCTTTCCTTATTTATATCTCTTAAGTGGCCACATACCTAGGTAAGCATTACGTAACGGTGCTTTTAAGAACCCCCCTTTCTCAAGTGTTCACGCATCTGGGAAGCCATTACATTTGAGTTTTATTTCATGCTCTCTCTCTCTCTTTGGTGTCCATACATTGAGGAAACCATTCAAAATAGTTCTCCTCAACACTCCTACAGATTGTATATGATCTCAATTTTTGGAAACATCCCTTGTTACCTTTATTTAGAGCATTCTGTGACTAGTCACCCATGTATTCATACTGATGCAATCCTCCCTCAAAGTCGACATCAATACCCCCCCGTCTCCCCATGCATGAGTCCCCTCGTTGTAGTTATGAACCCTTATACCCCATTTGTGTCTCTCCCTTGATATAATCATGAGTCCCACACATGCTACCAACTCATCCATACCTTCATGCTTTGAACAAAGGAAGTTTGAGTCCCCCACTCAATTACCCTTGTATCCCCCCCATTGATGTCTCAGTCCCTTATTCATCTCTATACATTCCTTGGTTGTATCCCTCATGCTTCCTTGAAGGAAACATCATTTCCTTATTGGTAGCAGGTCTCCCTATGTTGACATCAACACATCTATTCCAAAGGATAGACCTACAAGAACCATGTACTTTGGACCTATAACCATCATTGATGGGTTCCGTTGGACAAACTAAGGGGAGACCTCAATGCCCCTTACACTAGTTGTTTCTCATGTGCTCGACTTTAGCTCATCATCACATCATTGAGAATCATACAGGTTGATGGCTCTCTCACCTAGTTAGTCGAATACCTCAGATATCCTAAATATAGCCATTTTGTGAGTCTCTTCGGAAGCCCTTCATTCATATGCTTCCCATGGTATTCGGGTTGCGTTGGATATAGTGTTTGGAAGACCTCCATTTCTATGCTTCCTATAGTATCCAGCTCCAGTTGCAGTTTCATGGACCTATTTGATTCAAATATTGGGTTGTTTAAGTCACATGTGATTAGTGACTTTCTTATATACTCTTTCTAGAGCTTGGGCCCCTTTTGTTTCAGTAGGGAATCAATTACTGACATTTCACATTCCATTGGGATGTCATTGTTCTGACATGTGTTCTTTTAATCAACACTGGTTGGACCATGATTATGTATCCATTGTATCTCTAGATTGGGTCCCTCATTGACCCACATTATGTATTCATATTCGATCCCTCTTTGACCCTCATGATATATTGTATCCAATAGTTATTCATGTATTAATCAAGCCCCTCTTGGTATAGACCCCACTTTATATTGAGACATTGATACGAGCATGGTTATTCTCACCTCATCCATATATTTGATTTTATATGCACTTCATCCATTTTGAGTATTGTGTTTGCAGGTGTGGGCCTCTATAGTCTCTCGGGAGGGAAAGTTCCCTCCGATGTGGTCTCCATCTTCTCTACCTCCATCACCCTCTATCTCCTCAAATCATGAAATTCCTATGATGTATTTTGGCCATACGATGAGCTCCCATCCTCACACATCAGGGGGCAATCTTTTAACAACCAAATTTTCTCACCTGCCATGTCATCATCTTCGTCATCCTTATATGTCATCAACGCCCATCATTATCACCATTTTTCCATCTCATTCCATCCATATGACCCAAGGAAGTAATAAAATGACAAAAAATCAAAGTCAAACCTCAAGTTGACCACCCTAGAAGGAGGTCACAGCTTTTCCCACCTAAATTAGTGACCTAAGTCTCAACTTTTCCCCTGATAATCACGACCTAGTCCTAATACACAATTTTCATAAAAAAAATTTATTTCCCACTTCCTTAATAAAGAAGGGGCCAAAAGTGGACACATACCTTGACGTGGTCCAAGTTAGTTACGGATCTAGGGCTAAAAAACGTAACTTCTCCACTTAGAAATCAAAGTAAATGGAGAATGCTCACATTTCTTCTAGATCCTTCTCATGACCACTCTTGTGCCTATAAAAAAATCCTCAAGGTAAACATTCCACACACACAATTTCCATATCACACTCATGCTATCATGCTTCCAAAATTCTCCCAGAACTAGAAGAAATCCATATCTTACTTTCTACTTCACCTAAAGGATATTACCATTGTGACGGTTGGTTGGAAGTTGTGAGGTTGCAAAGGATACAAACATACCTTCCCTTGGATAGTTGCAAAGGCATGATTTCCTCTTCACTATACCAAGGTGCTCATGTATGTACCAATTCTTTGTGATAATAGAAAAAACTATTATTTGATTCATTATGCATTGTCCTGGTATTCTTTATGTGTAGTGTGATTCAAGGATGATGACATTTTGTTAGTTTAGTTTTAATTTTTAATTTTCCCTTATTTCAAATCTCTACCAAGGTTACACAACCCATTGGTATGTTATTTTTGTACATTTGAGTTATTATTCAAACCAGACAATAAGTGGTGTGATGGTAAGTATAATGAGGAAAGATATCAATCAGGTATTATTAGAGTCAACCTAGGGAGGGAAGGGTGGCCCTTATGGGGGTACCAAATTACCAATTATGACCGGTGGTTGAAAGAGAAAGAGAGTCTATGACATGGGAATCCCTAGGTGTATGTTGCTTGTAAGAGGAGGAGTAGTAATCAATGGGTGGTCCTTATCTAACGAGGGAAATGATGTTGAGATAATGAGAGGTTCTCTAACCATATGAATCATGGTGTTGAGAGTAAGTGGTGATATCCACATGGCTAAAAATATAATATGTGATGGTAGAGGACATGATGGTACACATGAGAGAAGATCCTATGTGATTGAATTGGGGAGTTTCACCATGATATCCCACAATTAGTGTGGAATTTTTTAAGATGATAGGGTCAATCACCATTTAAGACAAGAGCTGTTAGGTATCCCTAGTGATAGGAAAAACATTGTTGATATTGGTAGGTGGCATGGGCTTGTAATATGTAAGTTGATCCAAAGTAGTGATATTTATATTAAGGTGAGATAAGATGGAGTGAAATAGTGAGGATGTTACTACCTTCATGGAATACATATACTTATGTCCAAGGATAATGTTGTACTCAAGTGGAGCCTTAACAACTTCTATCATTGTCGATCAAGATGGTTTTGTTTGATAATTCAATAAGGACATTCTGAAAAATTACTTATGGTTGAGAAGGGAATTCATTACAGGCATGGAGAGTAATGGTAGACGGGATTAATTATGTGGATCCCACATTCCTCCAAACCATTATTGACTTGACATATGTGGAAGCACCTTTGTAAAAAATACAATGATGTATGACAAGGTTTTAATCATGATAACTATTTGAAATGCAACTGAATGGGGGAGCCTTGGATTGGATTTGTCTAAGACAAAGTTCATAATACGTGAATATGATGGATCATTAGGGCACAAGGATAATAGTAGTTGTTTCCCAAAACAAAAATTTGAGCATCTTCATGGAGAACAATCTTGCAAGGTTATCATAAATTGGATGAAGAAGGAGGCACAAATTCACAACATCATGCTAAGGTCTATATATGAGGAAATTTGGTTATTGACACTGCATATCAATGGAATTTCATTCATGCACATATACAGGGAAAGAAACTCACTGGCATATCTATTATCAAAAGAGGGATTGCTTTTGGGTCTTCAATATCTGGTCCATGTGCAATATCTGGTCCATGTGCAATAGCAGGAGAATTTATAGGAGAGTGCTTTGGATGGTGGTATTCCAGAGGAAGCATGGACAGATAAAAAGGTAAACTACTCATTTTTGAGAACGTTTGGTTGTGAAGCATTTGTCCATATTGATAAAGAAAATAGAACAAAGCTTGAAGCTAAATCCAAGAAATGTACCTTTATTGGATATGGGGTTGATGAATTTGGTTATCGTTTATGGGATTATGAAAATAATAAAATCATCAGGAGTAGAGATGTGATATTCAATGAAAAGGTCATGTATAAAGATCAGTTGCAGGGAAAGAAACAGGAAAAGGAAAGCACAGAGTACATAGTGCTTGACGAAGTTAAAGAAAATGAAGTTCCGAAGGTGCCAGAAAATCAAGAGCAGCAGCAAGTACCTGAAACTCCTGCAACTGTAAGAAGATCTACCAGGTTAAGTAGACTCCCTGAACGATACTCTCCTTCAATGTATTATTTATTGATGACTGATTCTGGTGAACCAGAATGTTATGAAGAAGCAATGCAGGTGGAAACTAGAAAGAAGTGGGAGCAAGGCATGAATGAGGAGATGGACTCATTGGTAGGAAACCAGACTTGGGATTTGGTTAAGTTGCCTGCTGGTAAAAGAGCATTGCAAAACAAATGGATTTACAGGTTGAAGGAAGAAGAAGGAGGTAAGAAGCGGTACAAGGACAGACTTGTTGTAAAGGGGTTTGCACAGAAGAAAGGTATAGATTTTGATGAAATATTTTCTCCTATTGTTAAGATGACTTCAATTAGGACTATCTTAAGTCTAGTGGCTGTAGAAGATTTGCATCTTGAACAGTTAGATGTAAAAACAACCTTCCTCCATGGGGATTTGGAGGAAGAAATATATATGCAGCAGCCACAAGGGTATGAGGTCAAAGGTAAGGAGGATCTGGTATGCAGGTTGAAAAAGAGCTTGTATGGCTTGAAGCAAGCTCCAAGGCAATGGTATCTAAAGTTTGACAGGTTTATGATAGAACAAGGTTATAGTAGATGTCATTCTGACCACTGTGTTTATTTCAAGAAGCTAGACAATGGAAGATATATTATCTTGTTATTGTATGTGGATGACATGCTTGTTGCAGGGTCTGACATGCAAGATATAAATGTACTCAAAAGGAAGCTAGCTAATTCATTTGCGATGAAGGATTTGGGTGCTGCAAAGCAAATCCTTGGTATGAGAATAATGACAGACAGGAAAAATCGCAAATTGACATTGTCTCAAAGTGAGTACATACAAAAGGTGTTGGAGAGGTTCAGAATGCAGAATGCAAAACCTGTAAGTACACCTTTGGCTAGCCATTTCAGTCTAAGTAAGGAAATGTGTCCCAAGACACAAGAAGAGATAGATTACATGTCCAAGGTTCCCTATCAATCAGCAGTTGGAAGCTTGATGTATGCCATGGTGTGCACAAGACCAGATATTGCACATGCAGTGGGAGTTGTGAGCAGATATATGAACAATCCATGTAAAGAACATTGGAAGGCAGTACAGTGGATTCTCAGGTATTTGAGAGGTACTACCACTGAGGCATTATGTTTTGGAGGTTCAGACACTGTTCTACAGGGATATGTTGATGCAGATATTGCAGGTGACAAGGATAGCAGGAGGAGTACCACAGGGTATGTGTTTACTGTAGGTGGAACAGCAGTAAGCTGGATTTCGAAACTACAGAAGGTTGTTTCACTTTCAACAACAGAAGCAGAGTATGTTGCCATTATAGAGGCTAGTAAAGAGATGATTTGGTTGCAGAGGTTTATGGAGGAAGTGGGTAAGAAGCAGAAGGATAGCAGACTGTATAGTGACAGCCAGAGTGCCATTCATCTTGCAAAGAACTCAGCATTCCATTCCAGGACTAAACATATACAGCTCAAGTACCATTTCATACGCTCTGTTCTGGAAGATGAACTGTTAAAGTTGGAAAAGATACATACTAGCCAGAATCCTGCAGACATGTTCACAAAGGTAGTGACCAGAGAGAAACTGAGTTCGTGCTCGGTTTCAGTTGGCCTTCTAGCATGAAGGTGAAGAGGAGAAATTTTCCAAGTCCAAGTCCAGCAAGTGCAGCAGCGGTGGAGTTGTTGTGATCAGTCTCCAAGTGGGAGATTGTTGGTTGTGGAGCCAGATCTTCTAGTCTCATAGATGATATTGTATTAGCCGTGTTTGTACCCCAGTTCTATATGATATGTAGGTGGACTGTACACTCACCCCAACGGGGGGGTGTGGGGGGGCATCGCCCCCCCACAGGGTTCCAGGGGGTCCGGGGGCAACGCCCCCGAAGAAAATTTTTGGGGCTGTTTTCGCCAGCTGTTTTGCGGGCCCATGGTTTTTTGGGTATCCCGTGGTATTTTCCCATTGTATTTCCCTTATAAAAGAAGGACATTGTAATACGGCTAGGGTTGATGTATTAGGTTTTATGCATTGTAAAGATCTTTGAGATATGGAGAGAGACTGTAAAACAGAGAAGAGGAAGTGCAGCGGTTGTGCTGCAGGTTGTATCCCTTCAACTTTCTGGACGGTAATAATAATAAGGACTGGCAAATTCAGTGTGGACGTAGCCCAAGTTGGGTGAACCACGATATATCTATGTCTCTCTTGTAATGTGTATGTGTGATTATATTTGCATTTCTGTTTATTGTTATTGCTCTGCGATCCTGTTTTTCTAACAGTAACTTGAACTGCTTAACCTTGAAACCAATTAACTCTAAGGAAATTTGATTTGTCAAGTTTGTTGGTGGATATATTCTACCTTATCGGTACTACACCTACTTAATGTTTGTAGAGTCAGTTTTGCTAATGAATCAAGAAAATAATGTTTAGGATGTTTTATTAATCTATGTGTGCTATGTTTTGAGATTATTATTATATTCTGGATGCTATGGTACCTTAATAACACATGTGTTATTTACATATGATGTTATGATAACATGTGATTCCATTTATTTATGTCGATGGCATGTTGTATATTGATAAAGACATGATAAGGTGATAATCCTTATGACGATATTTCATGATGTGATGGAATGTTATAATTTACGTATGGTTATTTTCTGAATATTTCTTTTATAAGGGTATGTGTGAGCATGTGAGGTCTTACATGTTGTACGGAAAATGATGTTATGTTCTCATGGTGGCATGCAATAGAGAGCATGCTGGTTCTTTTTTATGAAATGATGATGTTATGATTATAACTAATGAATTGGTTGCATGATGTGAGGTGGTGATTGACAAGAAACTCACTAATGAGATGAGAGGGTTGGTTCATTTAATGAGCTCATAGAATCCCATACCTATGAACAAGGAAATCTACCAAGTAAAAATATACCTTATGGTTTGGGGACAAACTCAATCGACAAACCTGTGCAAATGGTTCATTTTCCTTGTATAGTTCTTGATGGGATATTGGACCATCTTGAGAAGGCGAGAGTGCTTGATATTGGGGTTGTGATGTTAAAGTCTAGAAGGATGACCGAATTTGTACTCCTTGATGGAATTGGGGAGTTGGTATTTGATGCTTGTGGATGAGTTCATGGTTGGATTTATGGAGGAATTTATGTCATCCTTTTGAGATGCTTGGGATGTGTATAAGTTAGTGTACTAGACAAGATCTCTACTTGAGCAGATGAGGCCAATCCTTTGAGCCTTGTATAGGATGAAGAGGCTTCAATATTGTTCCAAAAGTCAAGAAGAAGGATAAATTTGTATTTTTGCTTCCCCAAGTTGTGACGTGGACTTTAGATTCTTGTTGTAGTCAGTTGGGTGCTTCTTATACTAGTTAAATAGAAGGTGATTGAGAGGAAGGTAAAGTTACTAAAACTCTATAAGTGACATAATAAAAGTTAACTTCAGGACAAAGTTCCTTGAAGTGGGGGAGTATGTAATGCCCCATATAATAATTAATTAATTGTACAAAAATAAATACATGATATAATAATAATAATGATAATAATTGTTGATTATTTGGTTGTCATTGATGTCAACCTTAGTAAAAGGATATTGAAGTATATATAACTCCAAAGTGGTCCACTTATGGAATAACTGTTAAGCATGGCCCTCATGGGAAGACACTTTGGGTTGTACACATATGGGGAAAACCCATAAAGAAGTCCCTAAGGTTGCAACTGATATACATATGTTTATACTTTCATTGTCCTTTGTTTCTAATCTTCAATCCAAGATCCAAAAGACTGCCTCTGCTCCCTTTTATTCCTTCTCTGGCATCTACGCTTCTTTAGATCTTCATGTTAAAATGCAGAGACTTTCTATTATGCTTTTTCCTTCTCTAGAATTTGTTTTATGCTCCCTTAGATGCTCATCTTCAATAACCAAAGATGTCTTTATTTGTCTTTTTAGATTTCCAGAAATTCTGTTACTTCACTTCAATATCTTCATTTCATTGGTCTCTGTCTTGATCTTTCTTCTTCTTTGCTATGTGTTGTTGAGACATCTTCCTTCCATCTCAAATGCTTTCTTATATATTATCTATCTCATCTTTTAACCATTTCATCACTTCAATTGGGCTTGTGTCTTTTCATACTCCTGCCTCTTCAAAAGAATTAATTTTCTGTTTATTAAATAATAAGCCCTGTTTTTTAATTAAAGATCAACTCTGTTTTTTTTAATTAAAAAAATCAATTCTGTTTTATTTAATAAACTCTGCCTCATTTAGTTTATTTTTGTAGCTTATCATCATGCATTTTTAGCATCACACCCTTTCCATAATTACGTCCTTCAAATATGGAAATTGCCCTTTTATCAAACGCACCACTTCATAAAAAAATACTTCTTGATTTAATTAGTTTCCTTTGATAACTAGCTGGCAATTAATTTCCTCTATTTCATAAGATCTTTAATCATTCCTTATTTTTATTAAATTGACTTAGTTGGGCAATTTAAATAAAAACTTGTTAACATATATTTTCAGGCTTATTGTTGGCATATTCACCTACTGTGTAAGAATGATTTTTCATCAACTTGCAAACTCGATTTTTCACACGTGTGACTACCAAAGAGGAATCTGACACCATGGCTATATGGTCAGTTCATCATGGAACATACCCATGCCATTTGGAGAATTTATCAGCACAAGGACACTTTATGGTAGACATTTCCAAATGGCCCTTCAAACTTTATTTAGACAGAAAGATAGACTTTTTTTCTCAATTTGGCAGGCTTGTATTTCGCACGTGTAACCTCCAGAGAGAAATCTGAGCCCATGACTAAATGAAAAGATCATCAAAGAACAAGCTCATGCCAATTGATGAATTTATCACCACAAGGAAAATTTATAGCGGGCATTTCCAAATGCCTCTCAACCATCAATTTTCAACACTTGGACAAATTTCATTTGTTCTTAATATGCAAAACAAGAATTTTCTCACTTTGGCAGATTGATTTATTGCACATGTGACCATCATAAGGCAAAATGAAAACATGACTGTATAACCACTTCAACAAGGAACATATCCATGTCACATTTTGAATTTTTTTATACACAAACATCATTTGTTGGACATTTGAAAATAGTCCTTTAAACTGTTGATTTGACACTTAAGCAAAATTATCAAACCCTAGGTTAACATGAGAAGATTTTTATTTTCATCAAATTGGAAGTATGAGACATCCAATGGATAGAGGCCAACAAGGTGATTCCATCTAGACCAATTTCATCCTTTGAAACCTCTTTCTCTCTCCTCGGTGGGCATTTTTCTGGAGCAGTGCAAATCAAGCTAGGAGGCACTTTTGGAAGATCAATATCTTCACCTACAGATACGTTTTGGACAAACCAATGATATGGTTGGATGAACCAATCAACATTCTAGAGACCCATACCCTCAAAATAATTTAAGACATCAAACAAAGGAAATGGAGGACATTTTACTGAGGTCACTGAGGCATATTTACCAACAATTTTATACTTAGACAATTTGTGCAATCTCTAAGGTGGATTTTTTATTTCACCAAAATCCTGAATCAATGATACTAGATGATGCAGTACATCTCACTGAGCACAAACAAAGTCATTTCACCTTCAAACTCATCTTCCTCTGACTTAGGTGGACATTTTACTTGACTGGTGCAAAACTGCCTAAAACCCTGTTTTGGCAGACCTATAACTTCCTCCTCAGATACTCTCAGGACAAATTGAGACCATGGTTAGATAGGTAGATCAACTAGCTACAACCTGGTGATATGGGGTGGACATTTACCTTAACCTATGAGGTACGACGGACATTTTCCCAAGCCCACTTGACCAAATTTCCAACACTTACCCAATTTCTTGAATTTCTCCAAATTGACAAATCTCTATATAACTAGGTCAAATTGTAATAATGACATCATGAAGGTACTAGAGCACCATTAGATGGATTTTAATCTTCATCAACCATGCCACATCATCATACATGCCATGTCATCACTTCCTTTGTTATTCCTTTGTCTTCCACTGAGTTTGCCCTGCCATCATGTCCTTGGTTATTCCTTTGTCATTACTGAACTCCTTTGACATCAATGACAATCACATTCAACAGATTACCCTAATAAATTTTAGTCCACATTGGACTTTATAACCCCAAATATTCTCACAATGTTGAGATGCAAGATAGTTTATGGTTCTAGCTAACTATCTAGAAACGTTTGTGGACATGTTTCCAAGCATAACAAGACCATTTAATAAATTGACACAAGACAATAGAGTGTTGAAATGAGAAAAATCTAGACATCTTAGTGTGTCAGCATTTAAAGTCGAAGTGCTTCAAGACATGCCCTAGGAATTGTGGTAATGCAAGTTCGACTAGTTGCTTATCATTCATAAACAGTTTTGTAATAACACTAAAATATTTAATAAAGGACAAGGGACATGAAAATGCTCTAGCTAACCTAACCCTAAATCTATTTAATGACCCTCCCCCTCTATCTATTTGTGTGAGCATTATTTGTCTTGGAGCAGCACTGCAACATTCTTGAACAGTGAGGGAGTGATGAGACAATCAACTCTTAACAAGATCGAAGCCTTGGAGTCAATGTATGCATTTAGCTAGTACTACTACTCTACTGCAAATCTATTTAATGACCCTCCCCCTTTATCCCTTTGTGTGACCATTATTTGTCTTGGAGCTGTTGTGTGTGTTATATCTCTTCACATGGTGGCTGCGCGTACACCACGATCCCCTCCCCAGTAGTGAGGGGGGGGTATCCCTCCAGCCCCCCCCCACTTCGTTTCGGACCATTAGGCCACCGGAGTCCGCGCGGAGCGCAAATTTTTTTTTGGGTTGCTTTTTGCTTTTTTTTGCAATTTCAGACCATTGTATTCTATCTAATCCCGGTAAAGGGATTAGGGTTGTAACCTAATTTCGGGTAAATGAATTAGGGTTTTAGATGCTGCGAAATACCATATATTGTATTGTAAATGGTTGAAACATATAATGAAAGGAGTTGTGCGGCTCTAAGTTTTGCTGGTTTTTCTCGGTTAAGGGTTTCTAGGTGAAAATCTCTGTGTTATGCGTGTGCCATTGTGTATTTTCTGTTAATGCTTAAGAATCTGTATGAGTTTTTTAGTACACTGTTAAGGTTTAAAACTTACATTTGGTATGAAGGCATTATTGAGTTCAGAGGGACACCTTTGTTTCCAAGGGTTTGGCTCGATCTTGGATTTGTGATAAACTTGGTTTTAGTGGGAGCTTTGCAACAGTGATTCTTTTGATGAAAGAATGGCGAGCACTTCTAGAATCAAGATTGAGAAATTTAACAGTCAGAGCTTTGAGCTATGGAAGCTCAAGATGGAAGATCTTATGGTAGATAGAGAACAATGGATCGCAGTAGATCCAGGTACCATGCCCACTGGTATGGTAAAAGAAGAATGGGATAAGTTGGAAAGAAAAGCAAGGAGCACCATTCGCCTTTGTCTCTCAGATTCGGTGATGGTGAACGTATCTGGAGAAGACAGTGCAAAGAAGCTATGGGATAAGATAGGAAATTTGTATCAGTCAAAGTCCCTGGTAAATAAGTTATTTCTTCAAAAGAAATTGTACCTTCTAAGGATGAATGAAGGAGACTCTGTGTCAGAGCATCTAAATGCCTTCAATACTCTGGTAAGTCAGTTGACATCTGTTGGTATTACGATTACTAGTGATGAAAAATGTATTAGTTTGTTGTGCTCTTTGCCAGATTCATGGGATAGTCTGGTTATAGCTGTTGGGAGTAATGCAACCAACCTAAATTTTGATGATGTGGTTGCATCCCTGCTATCGGAGGAAATGAGGCAGAAATCCATGGATAGTTCAACCAGGGATGCCTTGTTTGTGAGAGGTCGCCCTGGAGACAAATCTAAAAATAAGTCTTCAAGTGGTAGATCTAAATCTAGAGGGAGATCTAAATCTCCAGGACCTTCTGTACAAAAATGCTGGAAGTGCAGTAAAGCTGGGCATTACAAGAAGGATTGTAAATCCAAAAATATTGATAAAAGCAGAGGATCTAATGATGCTCCATCCGCAGATGGGAAAGAATCTACATAGGAAGGAGGAGATGTGTACTTGGCATCTTCAAGTACACATGCAGAGCATGATTCGTGGTTGATTGACTCAGGTGCATCTTTTCATATGACTCTTCACGAGGAGTGGTTTTCTGAATATGAAAAGTATGATGGAGGTGATGTATTCCTGGGAGACAACTCGGTGGCGAAAATCATAGGTTGAGGAAATATCAAGCTATTGCTCAAAGATGGAAGGGTTAGAACTCTTCCCGGGGTTCTACACATTCCAAATCTGGCTAGAAACCTTATATCTGTAAGTAAGATGGATGATGCAGGTGTGAAAAATATATTTGAGAAGAACACATGCAATATGGTTCGAGGATCAATGGTGCTGATGAGGGGATTTCGGATTGGAACTCTATACAAGTTGTTGGGAAGCACCTTTAATAATGGATGTAACAGTACTATTGTTCCTGAGGGTAAAAATGAAGGAGACAGAGTCCTTATTGTCTCTAGAGGGAAGACAACGATATGGCATCAAAGGCTCAGACATATTGGAGAGAAGGGTCTTCGACTATTACAAGGTAAAAGTATGGCTGAAGGCATGTCTCATTACACATTAGATTTTGATTTCTGTGAACATTTCCTATATGGTAAACATAATCGGGTAAGATTCTCATATGGTGTTGTAAGAGCTAAAGGAATCTTAGAGTTAATACACAGTGATGTGTTTGGACCTGTGCCTATTCCATCACTAGGTAAATCTATGTATTATGTTTCATTCATAGATGATTTCTCAAGGAAAACATGGATTTATTTTCTGCGTAAGAAATATGAGGTTTTTAATAGATTCAAAGAATTTAAGGCTCTTGTAGAGAATCAAACTGAAAAGAAAATAAAAGTACTGAGAACAGATAACGGTGGAGAATTCTGTGGAAATGAATTTGAGGAGTTCTGTAAGACGTGTGGAATAGCAAGGCAAAAGAATACTCCATACACACCTCAACATAATGGGGTTGCAGAAAGGATGAACAGGACATTGATGGAAAAGGCAAGGAGTATGCTCAGTGGTGCAGGGCTAGCACAACAATTCTGTGCAGAAGCTGTTGACACTGCATGTTACTTGGTAAATAGGACACCCACATCAGCGTTGGTTGACAAGACACCTCATGAGGCTTGGACTGGTAAGAAACCCTCTCTCTCACATCTCAGAGTGTTTGGGTGTGATGCTTTTGTGCATGTTCCAAAGGAGAAAAGGAGCAAGTTGGATAATAAAGCGGAAAAATGTATCTTCATTGGTTACAAGGATGGAGTGAAAGGTTACAAGCTGTGGAACCCAGTAAAAAGGCAAACAGTTTACAGTCGAGATGTGATCTTCAGAGAAGTTGAAAACACTTCCAAGATTGAAGATGTACCAAAGGAAAAGGATCTAGAGAAACTACAGTTTGATATTAAGGATGAAAGAAGTGATTCATTTGAGGAACCAGATTCATCTGAATCAGATGAAGAGGCAGATTCGTTTGAATCAGATGAAGAGGCAGAACCATAGACTTCGGCATTGAGGATATCTGACCGAGTAAGAAGGAAAGCTGAAAGGTATAGTCCACCTGATTTTCGTTCTAATTTTGTGTTATTTATTACTGATGATGATCCTAGAACTGCTAAAGAGGCAATGGATTCAGAAGATAGTAAACTATGGAAGAAGGCCATGATAGAAAAAATGGATGCCTTGGACAAAAATGAGGCATGGGATCTGGTTGAGTTTCCAAAAGGAAGAAAACCTGTTGGGAGCAAATGGGTATTCAAGAAGAAGTTAAATGCTGTAGGTAAAGTGGAGAAGTACAAGGCTCGACTAGTAGCGGAAGGTTATTCCCAAATTGAGGGCATCAATTTTGGTGAGATTTTTTCACCTGTTGCAAAATTGACTTCTATTAGATTTCTCTTATCTATTTCCATTGATTTTGATCTTGAAGTAGAGCAGATGGATGTGAAGACGACATTACTACATGGAGATCTTAATGAAGAAATCTATATGAAGCAACCATAACGGTTTATGGTGAAAGGTAGAAAGGAGCTTGTCTGTAAGCTGAAAAAGTCCCTCTATGGATTGAAGCAATCTCCAAGAATGTGGTATCAAAAGTTTGATACTTATATACTGGGACTTGGTTTCTCAAGAAGCAAAGCTGATCATTGTGTTTATTTCAAACTGATTGGCGATAATTTTATTTATGTGATATTGTATGTTGATGATATGTTGCTAATTGGAAACAACAAGGAAATCATCAAGGATGTCAAAAATCAATTGTCATCTGAATTTGACATGAAAGATCTTGGTGCTGCAAATTTTATTTTGGGCATGGAAATAAAAAGAGATTGAGCAAACAGGAAACTCTAGTTGAATCAGAGGAAATATGTTGAGACAATATTGAAGAGGTTTAATATGCAGGAAAGCAAACCAGTGAAGGTGCCCATTCCTGTAGGTGTAAGGTTATCTGCAGAACAGTGTCCCACGACACAAGAAGAGGTAGAGGACATGTCTCATGTTCCCTATGCTAGTGCTGTTGGTAGTTTGTTGTATGCCATGGTCTGTACTAGACTAGATATAGCCCATGCAGTGGGAGTTTTGAGCAGATATATGTCAAAACCAGGAAAGGAACATTGGACTGCAGTAAAGAGGGTCTTCAGGTATTTGCGTGGCACCACAAATTTTGCAATCTGCTACCAAGGAAGACCTAGACTAAACAGAGAGATAGATATACAAGGATTTGCTGATGCTGACTGGTCTGGAGATATTGATCACATAAGATCTACAAGTGGCTACGCTTTTAATCTTTTTGGAGGACCAATCAGTTGGATGAGTAGAAGACAAGCTGTAGTTGCACTCTCAACTACAGAAGCTACATACATGGCAGCTACCCATGCAAGTAAGGAAGCTATATGGTTGCAAAGGTTGTGTTCAGGTATTGGTTTTGTTCAGAATGCAGTGAAGATAGGTTGTGATAGCTCAAGTGCAATTTTTCTGGCAAAGAACCCTTCTTATCACTCGAAGACAAAGCACATTGATGTGCAGTACCATTTCGTCAGAGACATGGTTGAACAAAACAAAGTGTTGCTGGAGAAGGTTGATACTTTGGAAAATGTTGCAGACTCTTTGACTAAGTCTGTGAGTACTCAGAAGTTCTCTTGGTGTAAAGAGAACATGGGAATTGCTACCCTGAACTGTTGAAGTCATAAATTTATCCTGTATGTGAAGAGAACAACAAGTGGGAGAATGTTGGGTGTGTTATATCTCTTCACATGGTGGCTGCACGTATACCATGATCCCCTCCCTGATAGTGAGGGGGGGGTAGCCTGCCAGCCCCCCCCCCCCCCCGTCGTTTCATACCGTTAGGCCCCCGGAGTCCGTGTGGAGCGCAATTTTTTTTTGGGTTGCTTTTTGCTTTTTTGCGATTTCAGCCCATTGTATTCTATCTAATCCCAGTAAAGGGATTAGGGTTGTAACCTAATTTTGGGTAAACGAATTAGGGTTTTAGATGCTGCGAAATACCATATATTGTATTGTAAATGGTTGAAACATATAATGAAAGGAGTTGTGCGGCTCTAAGTTTTGCTGGTTTTTCCCGGTTAAGGGTTTCCAGGTGAAAATATCTGTGTTATGCGTGTGCCATTGAGTATTTTTTGTTAATGCTTAAGATTCTATATGAGTTTTTTACTAGAATGTTAAGGTTTAAAACTTACATTTGGTATCAGAGCATTATTGGTATTCCGCCCATGTTGTTTTGTATTTTGTCCTTGACAAATTGTGCCATGCATTTAGGGTTTGGGAGGTTTCCAAATTGGAGAGTTTGATTCGTTTGCTTTAATCAGAGGGTTTAATTGGTTGTGATTGCCTATTTGAAATAAACATGCATGACTTGTTTCCATTTTAATATTATGGAATGAAAGATGTTGTTTTAAGGCGGTTGACTTAGTTGAAAGGAGCTACAAGATTAGTTTGCAACGGGAGGATAGAGTTACCTTTTGTCTTTATTAGGGATTGTCATGAGTTACCTTTTGCCTTTATTAGGGATTGTCAATAGTAAACAACAAGGCAAGGAACATAGTTAATTATGTTTTAAGTTATATAATTGAACTCGGTACTATTTGTGAATATGTTAAACAAATATTATTTTAATTCACTATTTTGCATACCGTGAATTTGTTAAACGAATCTTCTTTTAATTCACTATTTTGCATACCGTGAATTTATTAAACAAATCTTCTTTTAATTCACTATTTTGCATACTGGCCTACCTCTTTTAGGGATTGTCATGAGTAAACAGTAAAGCAAGGAACACAATTAATTATTTTAACTTTAAGGCAAGGAACATAATTAATTATGTTTTGAGTTATGTAATTGAACTTGGTACTATTTGTGAATTTGTTAAACAAATCTTATTTTAATTCACTATTTTGCATACCGTGAATTTGTTAAATGAATCTTCTTTTAGTTCACTATTTTGCATACCGTGAATTTATTAAACGAATCTTCTTTTAATTCACTATTTTGCATACTGGCCTACCTTTTTTAGGGATTGTCATGAGTAAACAGTAAAGCAAGGAACATAATTAATTATTTTAAATTTAAGGCAAGGAACATAATTAATTATGTTTCGAGTTATGTAATTGAACTTGGTACTATTTGTGAATTTGTTAAACGAATCCTCTTTTACTTCACTATTTTGCATATGTGGTACCTCTAGTACCTTTATTTGGTAAGAAGTATTGTAATGCTATTTTGCATAGGTGGCCCCTCTCCAACCTTTATTTGGTAGGAAGTATTGTAATGCTCAAATCTATTTTAAACCAAGTTATTTTTTTATAGTTTTTCCATTATGCATTCACCTAAAACGAAGGAAGTAATGCAATGCTCAGCTATGTTTTAAAGCAAGTTCTTTTTTATAGTTTTTCCATTCTACATTCACTTAAAATGGAGAGAGTGAAAACACTATTGTTTGGAACCTAGATAAATAGAAAAATATATAGAGAGGGTGAAAACACTATTTTTTAGAACCTAGATAAATAGGAAGATAAATAAAGCTAATGTAACCTATTTAAAGAAAAAGGAGATCGAAATACGATCCAAAACTAATTATAAAAATGAAGACTTGATAGGCTAGATTTAATATCAACATTATAAAAGTAAAGATTACTGTAATGATAAGGTGGTAGGAAAATAAACATAGGTAGTTAGGCATATCAACATTTTCTTAGACCCCCTCACTTTACCTTTCTTGTGGGTATCATGGCCCCTTTAGGTGGTAGGAAAATAAACATAGGTAGTTAGGCATATCAACATTTTCTTAGACCTCCTCACTTTATGTCTCTTGTAGGTATCATGGCCCCTTTAGGTGGTAGGAAAATAAACATAGGTAGTTAGGCATATCAACATTTTCTTAGACCCCCTCACTTTACCTCTTTGTGGGTATCATGGCCCCTTTAGGTGCTCATGTCCATTCGATCTTGGTTCTTTTAGTAAGAGAATAATATTCATGCTTACAGATATTCAAATCACCATGGTAAAAAAAACATAGTGAAATAAAGCATATCTACCCCTCTTGTGGGTATCAGGGCCCCCTTTAGGTGCTCATGTCTAGTCAATCTTGGTTCTTTTATTAAGAGGATAATATCCATGCTTATAAATATTCAAATCACCATGGTAAAAAAACATAGTGAAATAAAGCATATCTACTTCTCGGTGTTAAAGAATAGTAAAATAAAATATCATGTCCAGTAAATCTTAATTCTTTTATTAAGAAAATAATATATATGCTTAAAAATATTCAAATCACCATGGTAAAAAAAAACATAGTGAAATAAAGCATATCTACTTCTTGGTGTTAAAGCATAGTAAAATATTACAAGATGACAATCTTTATGTCATGTTACAATACAATGACAACACAATGATACTGCTGAAAGCAAAGGAAATGCTTTTACCCATTTCTACATACACTTAACTTTACCTACTTATATTATACCCATTTCTACATACACTTAAGTTTACCTAATTATATTATAATAGATATACTGTATCTCTAAAACATTTCTAGACTAAGCTATAATGGAGCATTGCTCAAACCTTGTGGTTTGAGCCAATGGCAAGTGTCAAATTGATAATTTTGAGTTATTTCCAATTATGAATAGAGCTCTTGAGGCAAAGATTTTTTTTTATGAAATCACATTCTCCCTATATTTATCCCCCACTTTATTCCACGGGGGCTTCACTAGAAGGAAATATAATACCACGTTCATTCATATTGCGGTATTAAATATTCATGAAAACCTAAAAATTATATTGCTTATATATTAAGGGGCAAGGGGTTTTTTTAATTTAATGTAACAATACAAAAATACTTTGGGGTCTTTTTTATATGGGCGGGCTGAAAAAATCCATCAAATGGAAATGGTGGGATCACGACCGGATGAGAAATCGGGTTGAGGAAAGGCTCGGGCTTACCAGTACGTAGGGAAATTACATCTTGAGGAGGGCTAGGGGGTTTCATGGTGAAGTGGGTTTCCAGTCGATCATAGTCAAGAGACAATGGTCGTTGTCAGCCAATTATTACCAATAGCACTCAGCCAGTTGTTACCAATATCCTTGGGAGGCTCTAAGCCTCTGGGGCCTATTATAGGCCCTCGATAGGCCTTATGGGATTGACTACCCAACCACTAGTGCCTATTACAAGCCTTGGGAGGTTTAGTCAGCCTCCTAGAGCTTGTTACAGGCCCTGGAGCTTGGATACCTAGCCCACAACAGGCTTAATCAACGATTTGGGAACTGGAACATGCAATCTAAATGTTGTACTATGTGTTAAATTTTGAGCATTAATTCACAATACTCTTGGATCTTTACTGAGAGAATAACATATACAGTATATCAATGCATAACAATCACAATAAGCATGACAAGCATCACAAGAATCAAAAGCATGAGAGACAAGAGACACGGAGTTTCCGTGGGGAAAAACCTAAGGTGAAAAACCCCACAACTTCCTCAGAGATAGAGAGAGCAATGGCTCAACCAAAGTACAACCAAAATACACTTGAGATAGTCTCCTAGAGCAGATGATCCTCCTCCTCACTAGTGCGCCAATTTCTGAGTGAGAGAAGTGTGTCTTTCCGAATGATCCAAATAGAGATCTCCCGGTCTCTATTTATACTTAACCTGTTTTCCCAGTGACCTTATGGGGACGACTTGTCTATCTAGATACATCCACAATATAATATATATTTTAGGGCCAACCCCACACATGGTGGTCTAATAACCCATCAGCAAGTACACATACTTGCGACACTTGTAAATCCACATGACGACACTTCCTTATAGAGGAATAACACATCTCTTATAAGGGTACAATAAATATATATGAAATACATAGATGAAATACAGTCCGAAGTTACATATACATCAACACTCCCTCTTAACTAGAAAGGTATTTATTGACACAGTTCTGCTAGACAAGTCTTCTTCTCGGGATCATCGTCATCATCATCGTCATTGCTGCTGCTATCTCAACCAATCTCTGACTCTACTCGTCATAGGAAGTTCTACAGAGCCAGTCCTTTTTCATACTGGATGTAGGCCCACCACCTGCAGGTCTTCATCATTTGTGCGAACGGTCTGATAGAGGTGGCCTCTCAGGACTAATTTTATGTGCGGATGCAATACCGAAAAGAGTATCCCAGGAACATTTATGTGCCTAAGCACGACCGACAAGATCTCCCAGGACTGATTACATGCATCTCCTCCACAATACCTTTAAAGAGCATCCCAGGAACATTTATGTGCCGTAGCACGATCGACAAGATCTCTAAAGAGCATCCCAGGACTTATTACGAACATACAGCTCAACCTCTCGGATCTACAAGACCGATTACATGTGGATAGACAAAACCTTTAAAGAGCATCCCAGGTTTAATTACGAGCACACATCTCAACCTCTCGGATCTCCAGGACTGATTACATGTCTCCGTAGTAATACCTCATCCCAGGACTGATTACGAGCACACAGCTCAACCTATCAGATATCTGAGGACTGATTACATACTACATAGCAATACCGGAAAGAGTACCCCAGGAACATTTATGTTCCACAGCACGATCGACAAGATCTCCCAGGACTGATTACATGCTATTTGCACAACCTACCACATATCATCTCTGACCTCCAAGTATCAAACTGATACTCATGATCCAACGGATCATCATCGCACGAGGCACCATCCTAATGCCCATGATCATACTGATCATCATCACTTGTACCATCCTGGTACATATCATATGGAGCAACATCCTGAAGCTCATCATCATGATCAACCTGATCATACAATGTATCCACGTGATGCACACCAAGTATCTACCTGATACATATCATCATACATGATCCACCTGATCATACAGTGTCTCCACCTGATACAAATACAAATACATGATACATATCAATATACATGATCTACCTGATCATACAATGTATCCACCTGATACAGATACATGGTCCAAGCATCCAACATGATGCATATACAAATACATACAAATGATCCAACCGATCATATCCAGCATCCAACATGATGCGTGCATACATATAAATGATCCAACTGATCATATCCAACATCAACACGATGCGTACATACATAAAAATATAAATGATCCAACTAATCATATCCAGCATCCAACATGATGCATATACAGAGCAGTAATTGGAGCATCGTCCTGATACTCATCATCCAACGCTTACATCCATAGCCATGTGAAGGATCCTCCTTCCAACATGCTTGGAATGGATTCAGCAAATGTGTCCATCACTTCTTCCTCGAAGTGTCATCGATCTGAAGAACACCAAGCCTCTCCCTGAAGTAATTGAACTTCACCCTGGCTAGTGGCTTCGTCAGCACATCTGCAATCTGCTCGTTCGTCGCAACATACAGGAGCTTAATAGCTCCTCTCTGCACCATATCCCTGATATAGTGATATTTGATCTCTATGTGTTTCGACCTGTCATGAAACACTGGGTTCTCAGATGGCTTCACACAACTCTGGTTATTGCAGAATATACCAGTAGCATCCAATGGAAGATCAAATAACTCAAACAGTAGCTTCCGTAGCCATACTTCCTCACAACTAGCTGAACAGGCTGCAACATACTCTACCTCAGTTGTACTCAGTGCTAGGCAGGACTGCCTCCTGCTAAACCAAGAGATCACACCTGATCCCATACTGAAGCAGCACCCAAATGTGCTCTTCCTATCTGCAGCACTGCCAACCCAATCTGAATCAACATAACCCTGCAGGTTAAACTTTTGATTCGCTTCATACTTGAGCCCATAATCCACTGTACCCTTCAGGTACCTCATAATATGCTTTACAGCAACCAAGTGAACACTCCTCAGATCCGTCAGGAACTGGCTCAATGTGTTCATTGCAAAGAAAATATATGGTCTCGTGTTCGTCAGGTACATCAAGGACCCAATCATCTGATGATACATAGAGACATCAACTGGCTCAGATGAAGCATCACATAGAAGCTTTATATTCGATGCCATGGGTGTGGCCATAGCCTTGCAATCCATCATCCCAAATCTCTTCAGAATATCTATTGTGTACTTCCCTTGACCAAGGAAGATCCCACCTGAATTCTGCCACACCTCCATACCTAGGAAATAATTCATCATTCCCAAATCTTTCATATTGAACTCAACAGCAAGCTTCCTCTTAGTATCTGCAATCAATATGTTATCTCCTGTTACAAATAAGTCATCCATGTACAGAAGTAGAATCACAGGATTCCCTTCCTCAACCTTGTAGTAAAGGTTGGAATCCGCTTTACTCTTGGTAAAGCCCAAGCTATATAGGAAACTGTCCATCCTACCATACCAAGTTCTGGGAGCTTGCTTCAAGCCATACAAGGCTTTCTTCAATCTGCACACATATGACTCCCTGTCATGTATTTCAAAACCGAGTGGTTGCTCCACATATACTTCCTCTTCAACTACACCATTCAAGAAAGCAGTCTATCCATCTGGTGTATTTTCCATTTCATTGCTGCAGCCAGGGCAAGTACTGTTCTGATGGAAGTATACCTGGCTACAGGTGCAAAAGTTTCTTCATAATCTATTCCCTCTTTCTGAGAGAAGCCACAAGCTACGAATCTTGCCTTGTATTTCTATATACTGCCATCTGCAGCATGCTTGATTTTGTAGATCTATTTGGAAGTCACAACAGACTTCTCTTTGGGTCTTGGGACAACATTCCAAACATCATTCTTCATTATTGATTGGTATTCCTCAACCATGGCATCTTTCCATTCTTTCTTTTCCATTTCTTCTTCATAACTGGAAGGTTCTTTGTTCATAATGTCACAGAGTAAAGCAACATAGCTGGTATGTGATCTGGTTCTCTTCTTTGCTCTGTGTTCTTCTTCTGGAATGCCAAATCTTTCTGCATCTTGAATCAGCTCTCTAGCCCATGCAGGTTTCCTCTTGTGAGAGTTATCCTCACGGGGTGGATCTACAGGTTCTTGCGGATCTTCAAACGAACAACTTCTGGAATTGCTTTAGTCATGGTAGTGTCTTGAAATCTAGTTTCCTTAGGTTCTTCATAAACTTTGATAGGTGCCTTCCTTGATTTGATGAATGCTGAGTTTTCATCAAATGTTACATCCCTGCTGACATCAATATTCTTGAACCCTGGAAAGTATATTCTGTAAGCCTTCGAGCTTTCACTGTAACCCACAAAGATACCCTTTTTTCCTGAAGGATCTAGTTTGGTCCTCTTTTCCTTTGGGACATGAGTGTATACTGGACAACCAAATATTCTGAGATGGCTGAATTCAGGTTTCTTACCAGAAAAGACCTCTTTTGGTGTCTTGTTGTCCAATATCTTGTGGGGTGTTCTGTTCTGCACATATACAACTGTTCTAGCTGCTTCTGCCCATAGATGCATAGGTAGATCCTGGTCGTGTAGCATTGCCCTTGCTGCTTCCATAATTGTTCTGTTCTTCCTTTCTGCAACTCCATTCTGTTGAGGATTATAAGGAGCAGTCAACTCGCTCTTAATCCTTGAATCACTGCAAAGCTTCTTGAAGTCACTTGAGGTGAATTCTCCACCATTGTCAGATCTGAATGTTTTGATCTTTTTGTCAGTTTGATTCTCCGTCAAGGTTTTGAATTCCTTGAACTTATCAAACACCTCATATTTGTTTTTCAAGAAGTATACCCAAGTCTTCCTAGAGAAGTCATCAATAAATGAGACATAGTAAACATACCCACTTAGAGAACTGGATGACATAGGACCACATACATCTGAGTGGATGATTTCCAGGATATCTTTTTCCTTGCTTTCACTGCTTGGGAAAGCCTTCTTAATATTCTTACCTTTTGCACATCCTTTGCAAACACCTTCATGTTTGGTCTTGATTTCAGGAAGACCCTCTACAACCTTGCTTGCAATTGGAAGTGCCCTATCGTGCATATGAGCAAGTCTTCTATGCCAAAGTTCACTTGGCTCCATGGATTCATGCACCATGGCATGTTCAGGTTGTCCTTTTAATTTATACAAACCTCCCTCTTGCTCTCCAATCACAACTGCATCATCTATGGTCTTTCCCTTTGGCCACATTAGGACTTGGCCATCCACAAATGCAACCCTCATACCTTTTGTATCCAATGCAGAGATGGAGAGTAAGTTCTTCTTGAGCCCAGGTACATAAAGGACTTCTTTCATCTTCAAAGATTTTCTAGAATCTAGGTTGTAGGAGGCTTCACCACTTCCTTTGATGGGATATTGATAATCATCCCCAAGTTTCACTTTATGGGGTGATTCATGGTCAGACATATTTACAAAGGATTCTTTAAACCCAGTCATGTGTTTGGAAGCTCCACTTTCAATTAACCAATCATTACAACCATGGGAGATAGTACCTGTGAGAGCAGAGATTAGAACATACTCTTCTTCACTTGATGAGTCATCATTACTATCATCACTTTCTGCCCTAGCCTTCTTCTTTGGAGGTTCATCATCTTCGGCAACATGAGCATGGTACCTTCTTTTGTTACCCTTCTTCTTCTTGCTGGAGTTGTTGTTGTTGTGATTGTCCCTTTTGTTCTTGGGACATTCTGAAGCAAAGTGACCCTTCTCATTACAAGTGAAACACCTTAGATCTTTCTTGTCTTTGTGAAAATGATGAGAAGATTTCTTCTTGTGATGGGATGGCTCCCTCTTGAACTTGCCCCTCTTAGTGTGAGATGTGAGAGCTTGATCTTCATTTCCCATCTTCTCTTCTCTTGCCACAATCCTTGCTTCTTCTTGAGAACATTCCTCCCATAATCTGCTGAAGGAGATTAACTTCTTTCTGGCACAGATCCCCTGGATAAAAGAGTCCCATGACCTAGGTAGGCCATTCAAAATAGTCATAACAATTTCACCATTCTCCACCATTTCATCTACAACTTCAAGTTGTTCCTTGATCTGAGAGACCTTGGAGAAATAGGATTGAATGGTTTCTCCATTCGACATCTTGACCCCTTTCAATTGATTCCGCGGGGTCATCTTCCGATTTATGTTCTTTCCTTCAAATAGCTTGGTCAAAGAGTCAAACATAGCCTTGTGTGTCTTTAGGGAAGACACATGGGGTATGAGATGGTTTTTGATAGAATCAACAATGATTGTCTTTGCCTTGACCAAGTTCTTCTTATGCAATACCTTAGCCTCTTCATCCTCTAGGATAGGGATGTCTTCTTTTATATATGAGTCCAACTCATTCTCTTCCAGGATTAACCCAATCCTATACTTCCAAGCTCGGAAGATATCATCCCCTTCAAGCTTATCCTCAAGCATGGTGTGGTGAGACATCTTAAAGAGTACTTTAAATGAAAATAGAAAATATTTAGGTCTTACCACTTGAAATGTTGAAAACTGGATCTGGTCCCGGATTAGGTTTTGTTAGAAAAACCCTAAAAATTCAAAATGTGAATTTCAACTTTCTGAAAGGATAGAAAGATGCGCCTTGATGAGTTGATCAGCCTGGTGTATTCAGAATTTGAGATCAGCAAAGCTTTACCCTTCAGATTTTCCTTTTTGTCCTCCCGGGTTCACTAGGGAGAGCCCTGAATTAGGGTTTGAGTTTCCCGGAGATCTACCCAGCCAAAAATCTCTATCCAAAGCTCTAAACTTCAATTTTTGCAAGGCGATTCCAGCTATGTCTTTAGATTTCAGAAATGCCTATTTTTGTGGAAACCCTAATTTTTAGGTCCAAATCTGAAAAAAGCTCAGAATTGAATTCTGATTGGACAGATAGATTCTCCTTGATGAGTAGAGTCAATCTACTATACTACTTTTCCAAAACCTGTGGAGAGAAACCCAATAAACAAGAAACTCAAGTTTTCGTCACTGCAAAATGTCTTCTTCTCAGGTTAGCTCTGATACCATGTTAAATTTTGAGCATTAATTCACAATACTCTTGGATCTTTACTAAGAGAATAACATATACAGTATATCAATGCATAAAAATCACAATAAGCATGACAAGCATCACAAGAATCAAAATCATGAGAGACAAGAGACACAGAGTTTCCGTGGGGAAAACCCTAAGGTGAAAAACCCCACAACTTCCTCAGAGATAGAGAGAGCAATGGCTCAACCAAAGTACAACCAAAATACACTTGAGATAGTCTCCTAGAGTAGATGATCCTCCTCCTCACTAGTGCGCCACTTTCTGAGTGAGAGAAGTGTGTCTTTCCGAATGATCCAAATAAAGATCTCCCGATCTCTATTTATACTTAACCTGTTTGCCCAGTGACCTTATGCGGCCGACTTTTCTATCTAGATACATCCACAATATAATATATATTTTAGGGCTGACCCCACACATGGTGGTCTAATAACCCATCGGCAAGTACACATACTTGCGACACTTGTCAATCCACATGACGACACTTCCTTATAGAGGAATAACACATCTCTTATAAGGGTATAATAAATATATATGAAATACATAGATGAAATACATTCTGAAGTTACATATACATCAACACTATGTACATTGGCTCTAGTGACATACACGAAGTGATCTCCTATCTCTTCATTAGACCATTAGATGTTTCAAATCATAATGATATGTGGTTGAGTAATTGCATTGTGGGTGAAGTAATGTGCATCCACAATATACATCGAAAGAAGCAAGGTGCATTGTAGAATGCATGTGGGGTCATAAGAGGGGTATCATATCAATATACTAGGTAGAAATATAAAGGGGTATAAAAAATGTTAATGAATAAATTGATACATACAATATCTAGTGAAAATAGGGTTTTTTTTTTTAACTGGGAAGACATATTGGGAGGGGGTTAAAAAAACCGATTTTGGAAGGTATTTTCCAATATTTAGTGAAATTAGGGGTATTGTTTCATATGCCATGAACGAATGTGCTATGATAGCAGTTTATTGAGTGAAGCCCCCTGTTAACACCTAAAAAGTGCTCACTAGCTCATTCCCTTATTCACATGACCCATTTGTCCACTTTTCCACCATCTGAGCCTCTGAAACCAACAAAAGGTCACCAAAAGACCTTAGTACACCCCTTTTTCCCACTCAAAAAGATTATTTTTCCTGAAAAGCATAAAAAACCCTAAAAAATGGTCCAAATTCCCAAAAATATTAAAAAGGGAATTAAAATATTAATTTTATTCAAAAAAGGAAAAAAGGAGGGAAAAGTACCTAAACCATGTTGGTCAATACCATTTGGTTTCCACAAAACCACAAATGGTATTCCCCACCACCAAAACCTATAAAAAGGTGGTAGGGGCTCCTCATTTCAGATCCATCCATTATCTCATCCTCATGCTGCCGAAATCTCCCTTGAGCATTTTTGGCCATTGTAAGCAACCTTGGAGAAGGAGACCTCTTGGAGCTTGGAGCTACTCATCTTGGGAGTTGCTCAACATCAACCTTCACCATTGAAGGTATTATCGCAAGCACTTACTTGCCCCCCACTTTTCAATACAAATTCATTCTTTAATATTTTCTTGTTCTTGTTTTTTAAATGTTTACACTATTTGCTTAAATTATTGCATAGATCCATGATTAGTTTAGTTTAGATTAGTTTCTTGTTTAATTCTATTGAAACTGCTGCTACTAGTTAGCAGGTGCCCATAGCACTAAGCCTGGTTGCAAAACCGGGCCAACAGTTTTTGGCGACTCCGCTGGATTTGAACAATAGATCTCAAATTTTGCTTTTAATTTTAGTTTTTTATTAGTTTTTAGCCTTTAGATCCATAGATCTACCATCCTAGACAACAGATCCATTGCTTCTCTAGTTTTTGGCCCCATATATTGCCATTAACAGCCCGGAATTCTCAATTTTCGGGTTCATTTTTCGGCTTCCGTGCATGGCTTTCGCCTCGCGGTTTTTAGCCTAACAGTCGCGCGGTCCATCGTGACTTTTCGACTTTTTTCCGCGCGGTTCACCGCGGCTTCACGGCCTGTTTCCGCGCTGCACATCGCAGCTTTGTGGTCATTTACCGCGCCGCACATCGCGACTGCGCGGCCATTTTCCGCGTGGTTCCCCGCGGCTTCGCGGCCTATTTCCGCGCTGCACAGCGCGGTTTCGCGGTCATTTTCCGCGCGGCTCATCGCGACTGTGTGCCGAAATACCGCGTTGCACATCGTGGCTTCGCGACTAAAAATCGCGCTGTCCATCGCGACTGTGCGACAGAAACCCGCGCGGTCCATCGCGGCTTTTCTGTCAAAACCCGCGATGCACATCGCGACTTTTAGCCCGAAACCCGCGATGTGATTTTTTGGCCGTGCGGCTCAATTTTCAAACGACCATATCTCCCTCTCCCGAACTCCGTTTGAAACGATTGTTTTTTTCAAATTGGGTGTTTTCGATCAAGGAATCCAAATATGCTATTAGATTTAAGAAATTTTTCATAGAAACTTATCTAATATTTTATTTTAGTTCTATTTATCACTTCAGTTCACCCATTTTGGCCCATATTTTCCAGTATTAAAATTCCAGCATTGTTTACAGCCATAGGAAATTTTGACTATTTAGAATGCACATGTGAAAGAAGTCTTTTTAAAAATTTTCATCAATTGAAAGAAAGATCTATTTTTGCATTTTATCTAGATTTAAAATTTTTTGCTGTTTGCTTCTTTAATATTTTGCCCATAGGAATTATTGAAAACGAAATCCATTTATTTCGAAAGAAGTTTATTATTTGCTTTCCTGTTTGAAAGATCCTTCGTTTTTTGAACAATCCTTGAAAAGCATTTAATTTCCATTTATTGAAAAAGTCATAAAATTTGTTTTTGTTTTCAAAAGATCCTTTTGTTTTTTGAATACTTAGCATTTACTTTTTTCAATTTTCAGTTTAAAATACCACACGTGCACCCAATCAAACACTAATTTTAAACTGAGCCTTAAAACTTACCCTAATTTCAACTCACTTTTAACCCCACTTGGGGAACACTAAAAGAACTTTGTAGCTAGGTAGTATTGGGGGGATAGGTGTTCCAATAACACCCCTCAGTTATTACATCTGAGACATAGTTGTTGTCCTTTAGGGAGCTAAAACCTCTTAGTATTTATTGGCGCGGTCACAACCGATTTGTGGGAAGGCCTCTCCCCTAGGAGGGTTGAAGTCGCGAGGATGGTTCTAGAAGCCTGAGTGGAATACCGAAATCCATTCAGTAACCGAAGGGCTACCATTCGCAGTTCTCGAGATATCCCTGTATTGGGGTATTGCGATCAAGGACCAAACGGCAGATTTACCTTTTCTCAATGTGTCATGAACGGAGTATCCTAGTAGCCATTCTTTAGGATTGATTACCCGGTGTCCCTCCCGGTAGGGGGATATCTAGCTGTGGACTTAACACTCAATATTGTCTGACTTGGATTTCATCACCTTGCAGAGAATATAGTTTGTTGATTCACAATACTTTTAGTTAGGTGTTTGCATGATTCAACCCACCTTTGGTCTAGTTACACCTATTTTTTCTAAAAGCTGTTTGCATGTTGGTACTCTGACCATTTGTTGCATCCCTCCACTTATTGTAGCACAGCTGCTAGAATAAGTGCCTTTTTTGAGGTTGATTTTTTGGCCTGAGAGCCTTCATTTTTACTCCCCTTCTTGCACCCTTGGTTGCATTAGGGTTTTGAGTTTTTCATACATTACCATTTTACACATATAGATTTTTTCACAAAAACTTATTTTCTCACCATTGAGAATTTTAGATGTTCTCGTCGTCTACAGGGCGAACTCCCAGAGTTCAGTCTACTTGGCTCGCCACGTCACGGACGCCGAGCCTTATCCCTTGAATCGACACATCGTCGGTCAACTAGACAGTCATCCGATTCTGACACGCCTCACTTCACTTCTGATTCTGAGGCAGAATCCGAAAACCCCACTGAGTTTTTCCCAACCAACATTATGTCTGGAACACCATTTGATCCACTCTTTACCAGCACCATAGGAGAGACGTCTACAGACCCTTTTACTACAGTGCCATCCATGGCAACACCTACCCCCCTAGGTATGCCTAATATGGCGGACACTCCACATTTAGGAATGCCCAACACAGGGCCACCTCCTGTTATAGGAATCCCCAACACAGGGCCACCACCTGTTATGGGTATGCTAAATATAGGGGTCACACCCCCTCTGGTTTCCACAAACCCTATCCTAGGAATCCCTACTGCTATTCCTAACCCAAGTGCAACCCATGTTGCACTTGGAAGCGCTGGCCCATACCAGACCACACCTATTGGAGGACACATACCTTCAATACCTAGCATACCTTTAGGCGCTACTGGACCCCTACATCATACCACCATGACTAGGCATGTCCCAGTCACTACGCCACATTCATCTGCTAGCTTACCATACATGGCGAGTCTGAACTTGCCAGACTTAGCCAGGCTCACCAATGATCCTATCAGACACGATCCTGCGTGGCCTCACATGCCCACCAAACTCCCCTCCGACATCCCTAAGTTTGAGGGAAAGGCAGGTGAGGACCCCCAGAACCATATCATGTCCTTCCATCTATGGTGTTCCTCCAACTCCATAGTGGATGACTCTGTCCGCCTCCGTCTGTTACAACGCACCTTCACTGGCTCTGCAGCCAAGTGGTATATCGAGCAGCCCCATGGGACACATGCCACCTTTACCTCCCTTGCCTCGACCTTCCTGCAGTTCTTTCATTTACCTGTCCGCTATGATGCGGGCGTCAAGATCCTACTGTCTTGCAGACAGAACACAGCCACCCACATCACTGACCACATTCATGAGTGGCGTCGACACCGAAGCCTCTGCAAAATCAAGTTAGATGACCGTATCTTCCTAGATTGGTTTCTCAAATCCCTCCTCCCTCTCATTGCGAAGGATGTGGCATCCGAACGACCCCAGTCCTAGGAAGAAGATATCCTAAAAAATCAAGAATTCGACCTAATTTACGCCCAGTCGGGTTATCTGTATACCATTATACCAGACGCCCCTCGGGGTGATTCATCCCATGCCGCAGATGGCATCATTGGTCGTATGGCCTCGCATCCCCAACCATTTTCCATTATGCGCAATAATAAAGACCCCGATCGTTTGCGGGCTACATCTCACTCTAGAGATACAACTTCGTATGCTCCCATGGCCCACCCCCACCACACTCATGGACCCTCACGTCCACCACAGTGTTATGGTCATGCACCTTCAGCCTACCCACCTCTAGTTGCACCCCCTACGTATTACCATGAGCAGGCCACACATGCTCCTGTTCACTCACAAGCCCCAACGGCTTATTTCCCACCACAGGTAGTCCTTGCTGCACCACAACCTCCAATCGCTCAGACTTATCCTCCAAACAACATCAACGCTACCCCCGTCAACCAAAACCCTGATCGACCACCGAAACAGGGTAAGCACCCCAATTTACGAACAAACCACCCATGTTCCATATGCGGGGTATACAGCCATTATACACACACTTGCCCACATTTGGGGTGAGCACGCCAACTGTGGTTTGATGACACCCAACGCCAAGGGCACGCAGTACAACCAGCGCCACCTCCTCAACCACAACCCATGGTGCTGCAGAATCCTTTGCCCACACAAGGAGTGATGAACACTCGTCTGTTGGATCCTCCTCAAGGAACCACAGCACCACAATAGAAAATCACATATGCTGCACACACAAACCAACCAATGGATTCAAATACTCATCATCTCCTTATGATGTCATCGTCCGACATGAATCTCCAAACGCGTCGAAACCCATACGCTCCCATTGCACCTACAAATGTTCTCCCTATGATTGAACAACCAGTTCAGAATGCACCTACATCGTTCGTCTCCACAGTCAGACCTGGATTATACTCAGAATCACCTATGACTTCCACATTCCAATCCATCCAACCCCCTTTGAAGATAACCGAGATATCTAATTTGTGCACCCTCTCGCATAACACACAGGTACCAAACCAACAACCGCCTTTACTCCCGCAACCACCCTCAGTGCCAACTCACGTAGGAGCCACACCAATTCATACTATCCCATTTTTATTTCCCCCTTCAGGCACCATCAGCACACCAGTCATGGCTACACTTAATCTCCCAGGATTAACATTAGGACTACCTGTGTGGTACCTACCTGCCCCAACCTCTCCACCGACACCGAATGTCATTTTACAACCGGTGCAACCCATCAATACTTCTAACCGTCCACCCCCTGGTGTAGAAAACATCCAGAATCAACCACCTCTCGGTGTCACTACCCCTTCATCTTCTATGAATCCCCCTCCTCTTATCAAGCCCACTGGGGGCAGAGGCCCACAACCATACACTGCGGTACCTCCTCCAAAAGCAATTAAACCTCCCCCCGTGTTTCGTGCTCCTCCTAAATGCTTGTTGTGTGATGAGTTAGGCCATCCAACTCATCAATGTCCACAATTACCCGCATTACAGGAACACATGCAAATGCTTGACGATGACCCCAACATCCCGGTTGTCAAAATCGACCCAAACACCAAGCCTCGTGATAAATCACTGCGTACCAACCACCCTTGTGCGATATGCGGTATTTACGGCCATTACTCACATCATTGTCCTGATATCCCAGATTACAGAGCAGCTCTCTACGAGATGAATAATTTGGACCTTGAGACGGTGCCCCCCACAATTGAGGAAATTCATCCCCCACCATCTTCCTCCTTGGAAGAAATTAACACCATTTACACTGTTTCCACTAGATACCCCTCTGTCCGGTCAGCCCCTTCAATTGATCCCTTAGACACACATGTTCAACCCTTTCGAATCAACGAGGAAACCACATGTCCACAACATGGGGGCAGGCCCAAAACCTTCCTTACTCATCATCATCGTGATTCTCGTCGGAGATACTGGGGGAATCCACCCCACAAAGGGAATCCCCCATCATCATATAATCACTTCAGTATGCCACCACAGCCCACAGCCTCATGGTATAACACCCCGCCAGCAGTTGCTCAATGCCCTATTGATCTCTCTCTAAGACAACATCTGCACCACATTGACACCTCTGAGTTAGGGGGAATAATAGATTACCTTGACCCCGGGATAGGGGGCATGATCAATCATTTTGAACCTTCCCCATCATCTCTATCTCAACACCTCAATGAGCCCATCGTTCAAACCAACACATATGTGATCCACAATCACAAACCCCATGCACATAGCATGGGGGTAGGTCATTAACCCTGCTCACTTTTTCATATTCGTGATCTCAACCATTTTTGAGGTCACGTGTCACTTGTATATTTGAGTTGATTTTATGCAGATAGTATTTCCCCCCGTGGGTCATAATTTCTCCCCACCACTGCATCATTGGCTTGGTGGGCTCACCTTTATTTGTAGCAATTTTTTAACCTAGTTATTTGCTTTGACCATTCCGGAGTCCTTATGACCTCCATTTTTCGCACCATTTGCACTACCGGATTCAGTTTTCCGCGCTCGTGATGATGCTTGAGATCATTTCTCGCTATCACGTCCTGATTTTCAGGGCATTAATACACCCCTTTTTTTGTTCGGTATAATTTTATCCCTTTTTCGGGCCGAGCAACCACTTTTACAAAAAAGGCACTTAGGGAGTTTTTGTTAAGCTCTTTTCTGACTCCTAAAAACAATGAAAAGATTGCCGAGCAACCTTGCTTCCTTTCATGCTCGTTAAACGTATCTGAAAGGGCGTCTACCTGGTATAAGTTTACCCCTTTTCCGGACCTTGTAGACTAATTACGAAAAAGGTATACTCTAGTCACATCGGCTAGAAGAGTTCTCCATCCGCATCATTTTATGCTTTTTCGGGCCTTGGAGACTAAACTTACGAAAAAGAAACACCAATAGAGTCCACTTACCGTTTTCAGACTCTCTAAACATGAAAGCAACCATGAGCATGAGCCGTCCTAGGCTCACAAAATCCACAGGACCGTACCATTTCAGAGCACACTTTTATCCCTTCTTGGAGCTCATTAAAACTACGAAGAAGGAATCAATGGCACCTCTTGGCGCCACGACGGATCACATCTACTCATTAGGCAGCTTCCCCATTTTGGTCTCCTTTGTTCAGAGTATTCTGCAGTATGTCACCTTGATAATCCCTCAATGGCACCTATCAGCTCGTCCTCCCCCCCAGAGTCAATATATACCATTCAATCAAAGCAATGATCCCCACACCTACAAGTCAGTTCCCCAGGTCAACCATGTTATCATGCTCTGAACAAAGGAAGTTTGAGTCTACCCATTTTTTGACCCAGATATTTCCCATTCCCACAAGTATGTCAGTCCTACCATCAGTACTACAACACTTCAGTTTTACACCTCGTGCTCCTATCAAGGAAACATCATTGCCTTGCTAGTTGCTGGTCTCCCTCTGTTGACGACAACCACATTGATTCCAGAGGATAGACCTAGAGGTCCCTGTGTCTTGGACTCATCACCATTTATGATGATTTCCTACGAATCATTTCGAGAGGAATCTTCAGTGCCTCTCCAAATGGTTGTTTCTCACATGCTCGACTTCAACACCTTGATCGCATCATTGAGACTCGCACAGGGTATTCATCCGTTTCACTTATTAGTCGAAGACCCCGGATACCGCCTGACTCCTCCACATTTGAGAGTCTTCCTATGGATAACACCAGTTACACTTTTTCTATAGATATCCGGGTTGCGTAGGGCGACAGTATTCAGATGTACCCCAGTATGCAGTTACAGATACTTCCCAGAGATGGCTCACAATCATTACGTCCCTACAGATGTTGGACACCTTCAGTTCCAACAGTTCATCAGTTATTCCAGTGTATCAGTTATTGAGATCAGTTATGATCAGGAGTATATCCCAAATAATGTCCCCCCTGGACCATTATGATGTACCAGTAGATTCTTTATATATTAGATCCCCCTTATTGGTACTAATTGTTATGTATATGTCTTGATACGAGCATGGGAATGCCCGCCTCGTCCATTATCAGAGATTATACCTCATTCATATTGAGGCCATGTAATATTTTTTTGTTTTTGCAGCTTCCAAGGGCCGTGGCTGCAGTCTCCAACCGGTCTCTTCTCTCCCTAAACCCCAGAAAAAATACAAAAGAACTATGATGTCTATCGGCCATACGATGAGCTCCTGCCCTCACACATCAGGGGGCAATCTGTTAACACCTAAAAAGTGCTCACTAGCTCATTCCCTTATTCACATGACCCATTTGTCCACTTTTCCACCATCTGAGCCTCTGAAACCAACAAAAGGTCACCAAAAGACCTTAGTACACCCCTTTTTCCCACTCAAAAAGATTATTTTTCCTGAAAAGCATAAAAAACCCTAAAAAAGGGTCCAAATTCCCAAAAATATTAAAAAGGGAATTAAAATATTAATTTTATTCAAAAAAGAAAAAAAAGAGGGAAAAGTACCTAAACCATGTTGGTCAATACCATTTGGTTTCCACAAAACCACAAATGGTATTCCCCACCACCAAAACCTATAAAAAGGTGGTAGGGGCTCCTCATTTCAGATCCATCCATTATCTCATCCTCATGCTGCCGAAATCTCCCTTGAGCATTTTTGGCCATTGTAAGCAACCTTGGAGAAGGAGACCTCTTGGAGCTTGGAGCTACTCATCTTGGGAGTTGCTCAACATCAATCTTCACCATTGAAGGTATTATCGCAAGCACTTGCTTTCCCCCCACTTTTCAATACAAATTCATTCTTTAATATTTTCTTGTTCTTGTTTTTTAAATGTTTACACTATTTGCTTAAATTATTGCATAGATCCATGATTAGTTTAGTTTAGATTAGTTTCTTGTTTAATTCTATTGAAACTGCTGCTACTAGTTAGCAGGTGCCCATAGCACTAAGCCTGGTTGCAAAACCGGGCCAACACCCCCGTGCTTTATTCCCCTAAGAAAGAGATAACTGAGTGACTATAAAAAGCACCATGGTAAAAAACACACATAGTGAAATAAAGAATATCTACTTCTTGTTGTTAAAGCATAGTAAAATATTACAAGATGGCAATCTTTATGTCATGTTACAATACAATGACAACACAATGATAGTGTTGAAAGCAAAAAAATGCTTTAACCAATTTCTACATACACTTAAGTTTACCTACTTATATTATAATAGATATACTGTATCTCTAAAACATTTCTAGACTAAGCTATAATGGAGCATTGCTCAAACCTTATGGTTTGAGCCAATGACAAGTGTCAAATTGATAATTTTGAATTATTTCCAATTATGAACAGAGCTCTTAAAGATTTTTTTTTATGAAATCACAGTCTCCCTATATTTATCCCCCACTTTATTCCCCTAAGAAAGAGATAAATGAATGACTATAAAAAGCACTTGGCTGTAAATAGCTCCCCTACCCTACAAGGCGCACTCAATTTCCCCATTAGCACCATGAATTGAATTCAACTCACATTCTCACACGTTTACAGAGAATTCAACTCTGATGCCAACAAATTATCTAACAAAGCCTTTACACAAAGGAACTTTTTCTGAGCAAGAATTCAAGGGTAGTGAACTCCATCCAGATTATACTATACATTTTAAAATAGAAGGGTATCTATTGCGGTTAAGGCCAGGAAAGTCATTTGTTTGTTCTTTGATACAGAATACATTTTAAAATAGAATGGTATCTGTTGATATGCTCTATACATTTTAAAATAGAAGGGTATCTATTGCGGTTAAGGCCTGGAAAGGCATTTATTTGTTATTTGATGCAGAAAAAGAGGCCTTAAATGGCCCAAGAAAACTATAATAAGTAGACAAACTGTAATAAGTAGACGTAGCATCCAGTTGACAAACCACTACCATTTTGAAACGTCTTTTTAGATGAAGAGCATAGAGTCTTTTAAGGTGTAGAAAGTGTAGAAAAGACATGAAGAGCATAAAGTATTTTAAGGTGCAGAAAGTGTAGAAAAGACAGACCAATGTATATTCTTAGTATCTTCAACTTTGAAATATCTGAAGTAAAAAAATAAATACTATAATTGAGTACTAGAAGCTATGATTTTTAAAAATGCGGGATACTAACCTCTTCCTATTACCGATCACATACTAGACCTAGTCCTAGACCTAAGACCCATATTTTTAAAAATACGGGGTACTAACCTCTTCCTATTACCGATCACATACTAAACCTAAGACCCAGTACTGGACCTGGACCTGGTCCTGGTCCCAAACCCAAGACTAATTTATCTATCATACTTACAATATGTTTAACTATCAAACTTTCAAACAGAACAGGTGCTTATCTAAATGGCCTAATAGGATAGTGTTGACCAGTACTGATGTATCTATCATACTTACAATATGTTTAACTATCAAACTTTCAAACAGAACATGTGCATAGTATTAGAATCTAGATTAGTAGTATCAATATATCCGAGAAAATATACAATATTAGCTATGAATCAGATACTTTATCAGAGGTGTTCATAAAGTACTGATATATGTGACCACAAAGAAAAATAATGTCCTCTCATGAAGTATTAATTACAAAGAAAGGTGTTCATAAAGTACTAATATATGTGACCACAAAGAAAAATAATGTCCTTTCATGAAGTATTAATTAAAAAGAAAATATCAGTATAGTCGAAAATTCCTTTCTTCAGTGATATCATGGTTATGATATCCTTTAAAAAAGCCCATCCCTCGCCAAAAGTCAGTCCAAGTTTTGATAGATGATCTGCTTTGCGGTTGTATGACCTGGCAATATGGCCAAATGATAAAGTAATGACAAAGTATCCAAATTGCTGAGTGGTTCTTGTACCTGATTTTTCCAATATACCAACAGAGGAGTTTGCAAATGAATGGTCAGTCTAAGGTGGTCAATCATGTGAAAATACTCACAGCAGATCTAAGAGATGATGTATACCTCACAAGAGTAATTATGATTAAGCAGGAAAATAGAAGAAGAGTGAACAATACAATATAATGAGAAACAGAATAATATGGTACAGTAGAACTTGGATAGAAGAAATAATACTTCACACACACTAATTAATTAATCACAGTATGGACAAATAACTAGTACAAGCATGAGGATTTGAATGCCTAAGGTGGCAATTCGAATTAGACTTCATGGAGTGATCAAAAGATCACTGGAGTGTCATCGGAGCACAACTAGGAGTCCTCATGATCATCAGTGGAGTCATCAATGCACAAGTAACTGTCAACTGTTAGTGAAACTGAGTCTAACTGAGTGTAGTAGGTGTAACTGAATGTAACTAGCACATGGATACACTAACTGGATGAAGAAGGCTCAGTGGAGGATGCGGTAGGAGCTTACCAGAGTCAGAACAGGCAGTTTAGTCTCACTGGAGGTCCATCAGAGTGATAAGGTCAGTAAAGAGTCAGTTAATCCTTAAATCAAGGGAGTAACTGAAGATAACTGAATATAACTAGACTGGTAGGTGAAGAAGGCGCCTTTGTCATGCAGTGGAGCAAATGAGGGCGCATTAGTCACTGGGAGGGCTGAAACTGCAAGGAAGGAAGCTCTCGGGGCTAGCTCACTGAGGGCTAGGTGCTGGTGCTGATGATTGGAATGCATGCAAACCCTAATATTTGCATGCATGACTGAAAATGCAAACAATGGAAATGTTGCTAGGACTAGGATGGAGTATAGGAATATCCTAACAAATCATACATTGGTTCAATTTTTTATATTGCATAACCCATAAACTTCAATTTTTTATATTGAAGCACCCACAAGCATCCTGTGAGTTGGGTCAAAATCCTACCATAAATATTGTATTATTATAATTGGATGGTATAGGTACATAGAATGATAGATCAACACAATTGCCTACATTTTACATTTTAAACCTTTTTGCAAATTTTCCTAAGACACCATTTACAAATATTGTATTGCTATAATTGGACGGTATAGGTACATTGAATGATAGATCAAAGATTGTATTGTTATGTTATAATTGGACGGTACAGGTACATAAAATGATAGATCAACACAATTACCTACATTTTACATTTTAAACCTTTTTGCAAATTTTCCTTAGACAGCATTTACTTATTGCACCGTACAAGTAACAAGGTAGAAATCTAAATGTATTCTAACACAGTTGGCAAAAAAATAGATTTAGATAAATCATTGTTGCAAACCCTCAGCTTTCAAGTAAGATGAGACCTTCCTATTATTGTTTTAAGAACAGTTCTTAGATAAAATAAGGTAATGAAATATAATATTGTTTTAAGAAAAAGTCTTAGCTAAAATAAGGTAATGAAATATCTGTACGACACAAAGCTTTTCTCTATAAGATTAAAACCATCCTTCAATTTGTAAAAACGTACACCTGAAATAAAATACTGTCATGAGGATTGGACTTTAACAAAATACGCTAATCATATGTATTGTACAAAGATTATTTCCTACAACCTAATGTTCAACCCACCCTACAAATTTCAAGAATTAAAATATACTTAGAATGAAATAAGATACTATGAAGAAAAAAGTATTGAAACTTTCTCAGGATTAAACCTGGGAGTTTATGCCCTTACTGAGCATGAAATATCTGTACAGTAAACGGATTTTTCTCTACAGCCTTTAAACCTACCTTGAAATTTGTCAAAAACTAAAGTAAACATAAAAATTAAATGAAATGCTAAGAAGGAAGTAGTATTAAACCTTTCTCAGGTCACACCATTCATGAGGGAGAAATGTTTGTACAGGGCTTCCCTCTATATCTTTAAATCCATCTTTCTATTTTTTTTAAGTGTACAACTGAAACAAAATACAACGGGGAATGGAATTGAACAATATAAACTAACCATTTTCTCTACCATGTAATGTTGAATCAACCCTACAATTTTTCAAAAACTCAGGAAACTTAAAAAAAGTTAATCTTATGTATTGTGCAAATATGTTCTCTGAAATCTAATGTTAGACCATCCTTGCAATTTATCAAAAACTGAAGCAAACTGAAAATGAAATAAAATACTTGGAAGAAATAAGCAATAAACCTAAACTGAAGCAAACTTAAAATGAAGTAAAATAATTGGAAGCAATAAGCAATAAACCTTTCTCAGGGACACCATTGCTGAGCATGAAACAACAATTAGGGTAGCACAAGGGTGACCATATTGTCTTCTGCCGAGTGTAAGTGCATGCATATCCAGTTTCTTGGGGTAAACCTCCATACTGTCACTCCCCATTTATCTCTATCTTCTGATCATCCAAAAAAGAAAAGAAGAAAAGGCCGACATGACAAACAATGGAAACATCGAGTACCGAAGAAAAGAAGGCAACGGCAAAACAAAAGACGAGCATGCATGCCCATGCGGATAAAACAAATAACACAAGCAAATATAACGGAGAGATACATAGATAGACAGAGTGACAGGTTGTTGAAAATTGCGCTTCGGTTTTTCATTATCTCTGTCCCAATTGACATAGGTCAGGATTTCAAACGGTCACAGGCACTCTCTTCTTGTCCACTTTTTAAAACAATTCCCCTGCCACTGTGATTTTCTTAGCAGTATGCTTTGCTCGCTATTTTTTCTTTTCTGAGCAGTAGCATGTTTTTCTTGTTATTATTTCTTTTCAAGAGCACATCCGAGATTCCGAGGGAGCCTGACCTGAATCTTACCAGAGAGAGTATACCGTCGGTTGGGTTCTTACCAGAGAGAGAACTCCCAGAAACTGCTTTTGGGGAAAGAACGTTAACTTGAAAGCGGTTTCCTCTTGCGATGGGTTGTATGAAGGTGAAAGGGGGTGTACTTGCTTCAATTTAAGTGCGATAAAAAATCGTTGTTAAGTTTAAACCAAATAGACTAGCAAGATCACTGAAAGAAGCATAATCACAAGATAGACACAATATTTACCCTGGGAAACCCTCATGGGGTAGAAAACCCAGCAAAGCTTTCCTCAATAAGATGATCAACCAAAATACAAGATGTGCTCCCTCCTTCTTCTCCTCCTTAGCAGATCTCCCAGACAAGTGCGCCTCTTTTCACAAGTGAGTGAGTGTATCTAATGAGGAGTTCACCTCCTCTATTTATACTCACTCCTGACCACCAAAAATACCTAATGGGGCCGACCTCTCCTGGAGAAGTCTAATAACCCCTAAAACATAACCTCAGGGCCGACCCCCACATGGTGGGTCTAATAAACCTAGTTACCACAACTCCTTGGAGGAATAAACATCTCCGGATACATAATAGAATCACCTCGGAGGGATGGAACATCTCTGGAATAAATAATGTACAAATATAATATTCTTAGAAGTTACAATATTCAACACTCCCCCTTAATGAGAAGGATATTATAACAACATCTGTAGGAGCAAGGAGTCATTGACTACATCATCTATATATCATCGAAAGCTTTCTTAAATTCATCATCATCAGTAACTCAACTAGTTACTGGAACATCATCATCATCAGAGTTGATATTACTCGATCATCAGCATCGTCATCATCATCGTCATAACATGATCATCGGCATCGTCATTGCACGATCATCAACATCATCATCACACGATCATCAGCATCATCATCACACGATCAGCATCGTCATCACACGATCAACATCGTCATCACACGATCATCAGCATTGTCATCACACGATCATCAGCATCGTCATCACATGATCAACAACATCGTCATCACATGATCAACATCGTCATCACACGATCATCATCATCGTCATCACACGATCATATTACAGGATCATCAATCCTACTCTCTTTAGGACATAGGTCCATGGATGATGCAATCAAGATCAAGTTCCAGGATGATCAATCCGGCTCTCTTTAGGACATAGGTCCATGGATGATGCAATCCAGATCAAGTTCCAGGATGATCAATCCTGCTCTCTTTAGGACATAGGTCCATGGATGATGCAATCCAGATCAAGTTCCAGGATGATCAATCTTGCTCTCTTTAGGAAATAGGTCCATGGATGATGCAATCCAGATCAAGTTCCAGGATGATCAATCCTGCTCTCTTTAGGACATAGGTCCAGGGATGATGCAATCCAGATCAAGTTCCAGGATGATCAATCCTGCTCTCTTTAAGACAAGTCTCATGTCTAGGGACAATCCAATCCCGACCACAGTGCCAGTCCTTTTTCATACTGGATGTGACCTAGATCAGATCTAGGATTTACCGCCACAGAGCCAGTCCTCTTTCATACTGGATGTGTCACATCTACAGAGCCAGCCCTGTTTCATGCTGGATGTATCACATCTACAGAGCCAACCCTGTTTCATGCTGGATGTATCACATCTACAGAGCTAGCACTGTTTCATGATGGATGTATCACATCTACAGAGCCAGCCCTGTTTCATGCTGGATGTATCACATCTACAGAGCCAGCCCTGTTTCATGTTGGATGTATCACATCTACAGAGCCAACCCTGTTTCATGCTGGATGTATCACATCTACAGAGCCAGCCCTGTTTCATGCTGGATGTATCACATCTACAGAGCCAGCCCTGTTTCATGCTGGATGTAACCTAGAACAATTCTAGGATTTGTCACGTACATTTTGAACCAAGGTCTAGGGATGATCCAGTCCTATCATGTACCTTTTGAATCGAGGTCCAGGGACGATCCAGTCCTATCATGTACCTTTTTGAACCGAAGTCCAGGGACGATCCAATCCTATCATGTACCTTTTGAACCGAAGTCCAGGGACGATCCAGTCCTATCATGTACCTTTTGAACCGAAGTCCAGGGACGATCCAGTCCTATCATGTACCTTTTGAACTGAAGTCTAGGGATGATCCAGTCCTATCATGTACCTTTTGAATCGAAGTCCAAGGACGATCCAGTCCTATCATTCAATTCTCGGAGACCTCGTGTCTATGGCTCAATTCAAAGGACCATAGTCCGAGGACGATCCAATCCCCTTACCTGTTCATTCAGGATTTAGTTCTCGGAGACATCTTGTCTGCGGATCACTTTAGAACATGTGTTCAAGGATGATACAATCCTCACATCACTATGGGTACAAGTATCTTCATCCATACAAGTACAAACACATATCAATACATCAAGGCATCATGTAACCTCATCATCAAAACATGTATATCAAAACATGTATCCTCATCATCAAAACATGTATATCATCATCAAAACATGTATATCAAAACATGTACCCTCATCATCAAGACATGTATATCAAAACATGTATATCATCATCAAAACATGTATCCTCATCATCAAGACATGTATATCATCATCAAAAACATGTATATCAAAACATGTATATCATCATCAATAGCATCAATGCATATATAATCAAAAGCATGTATACATCTATCAAAAAACATGTATACATTTATCATCAAAAGCATGTATTCTCACTAATACATCTATCATCAAAAGTAAAGAATATAAGAGTCCTAAATCTAAATATTTTTTAAGTAACTAAGTGCAGTAAACAGATAACCTCATCATTGATGAGATAGACTTGTCATCAGATACCATACTACTCCCCCTTTCGAGGAGGGTCCTTTTGAACTACACCAAGCTTGTCTCGGAAGTATTCAAACTTCACTCGAGACAGACGTTTGGTCAAGATATCAACAATTTGGTCCTCGGTGCTTATATACTCGAGCTTGATAGCTCCTCTCTGCACCATATCTCGTATATAAAAGTATCGGATCTCTATGTGTTTTGACTTATCGTGAAACACAGGATTTTCAGTCATCTTGATGCAGCTTTGATTATCACACATAATCACAGTGGGATCCATTTCTAAGTCAAACACTCCAGATAATAGTTTTCGAAGCCATACAACTTCACAGCTGGCAGAGCAGGCAGCTATATATTCTGCTTCAGCAGTACTGAGGGCCACACTAGATTGTTTCTTGCTGAACCATGAGATCATAGCAGATCCAAGACCATAACATCCACCTGGAGTACTTTTTCTGTCTGAGACACTACCTGCCCAGTTAGAATCTGAGTAACCATGTAATCTGAGTTCATGACCTCCGAGATAATATAGACCAAAATCTAATGTACCTTTTAGGTACCTCATTACATGCTTTGCAGCTATTAAGTGAACCTTTCTAGGTTCTACTAGATACTGACTTAGGGTATTTACAGCAAAGCATATATCAGGCCTAGTATTTGTTAAGTACGTCAATGATCCAATGATTTGTCTATATAGAGTTATGTCCACTAATTCTGATGAATCATTAACTAATAACTTCAAGTTGGAGTCCATGGGAGTGGCCATGGCTTTACACTCCAACATATCAAATCTTTTGAGAATCTCCATAGTATACTTACCTTGATTTAGAAAGATTCCTTTTGGTTCTTGCCATACTTCTAAGCCTAAGAAGTAGTGCATTAATCCGAGATCTTCCATCTCGAATTCTGAAGAAAGCTTCTTCTTGCTTTCAATAATTTGTTTCTCATTTCCAGTTAGAAATAGATCATCTACATATAACAACAATATAACTGGTTCATCATACATCACTTTGAGATAAAGATTGGGATCAGCTTTACTTTTGGTAAATCCCATGGTAGTTAAGAAATTGTCAATACTTCTGTACCAAGCCCTGGGAGCTTGTTTCAACCCATATAATGCCTTTTTCAGTTTGCATACATGAGTCCTTCCGTCATTAACCTCAAACCCTTGTGGTTGCTCTATGTATACTTCTTCTTCAATTACACCATTCAGAAAAGCTGTCTTAACATCCATTTGGTGTAATTTCCACTTCATCATGGATGCAAACGCCATGATAGTTCTAATTGAAGTATACCTAGAAACTGGTGCAAATGTTTCTTCATAGTCAATTCCCTCCTTCTGAGAGAATCCTCTAGCTACAAATCTTGCCTTGTATTTTTCAATGCTTCCATCCGCAACATGTTTTATTTTGAAGATCCATTTGGAAGAAACCACACTTTTATCTTTTGGTTTGGGAACTATATCCCAAACATCATTTTTCATTATTGACTGATATTCTTCTGTCATTGCTTCTACCCATTCTTTCTTCTGAGCTGCCTCTTCATAGCTAGTAGGTAGTTGATCCACAAGATCACACATCAAGGCCATATAGTTGGACACTAGTTTTGGTTTCTTTCTTTCTCTAGTGGAGCCTTCAGGAGCTCCATATCTTTCAGCCCCTTGAATAATATCTCTAGACCATGCTGGCCTTCTTTTCTTAGATAAGTCTATAATAGGAGGCTCTTGTGGTTCCAACATGTCATGATCCTCTGGAGAATCATCTTCAGGAATGGGCACAGCCTTTGTGATTCTGGGAGAAGTATCTTCTTCATAGATTTCTTCAAGTTGGAACTTTCTCGATTTCTTGAGGGCTGCTTCTTCATCAAATGTTACATCTCTACTTATTTCTATGTGATGAAATCCTGGAATGTAAATTCTGAAGGCTTTGGATGATTCACAGTAACCAACAAATATTCCCTTCTTACCAGAAGGGTCCAACTTGGTTCTCTTTTCTTTTGGAATGTGGATGTATACAGGACACCCAAATATTTTAAGATGACTTACCTCAGGCTTCTTTCCTGTAAACACTTCTTCTGGAGTTTTGAAATCAAGAGCACTATGAGATAATCTATTTTGCACATATACTACTGTCTTGGCTACTTCAGCCCATAGATACATGGGGAGATCTTGCTCATGTATCATAGTCTTCACAACTTCCATGATTGTTCTATTTTTCCTTTCAGCCACCCCATTTTGTTGGGGATTATAGGGAGTAGTTAGTTCCCTTTTAATTCCAGCTTCTTTACAAAAGTCTTCAAAGTCATTTGAGGTATATTCTCAGCCATTATCTGTTCTGAGAACCTTGATTCTCTTTTCTGAGAGATTTTCTATTAGAGCCTTGAAATCTTTGAATTTTCCAAAGACTTCATTCTTACCTTTTAGGAAGTATATCCAAGTTTTCCTTGAATAGTCATCAATGAATGAAAGATAGTATTCAAACCCACTTAGAGAAGTAGTGGGCATTGGTCCACATACATCTGAGTGTATTAGCTCCAAAATGTTCTTAGTCTTTGTTTCACTCTTTGGAAAGGGGTTCTTGACATTCTTCCCTTTCTTACATCCCTTGCATGAGCCATCATGATCAGCTTTTAAATCTGGTAATCCTATGACTACCTTACTTACATAGGGTAAGGCTTTATAGTTAATGTGAGCTAATCTTCTATGCCATAGTTCACTGGGGCTAGAGATCTCATGGGCAAGGGAAGCTTCTGGATGACCCTTGAGCTTATAGAGACCTCCTTCTTCTTCACCAATGACAACTGCATCTTTAATCGACTTTCCTTTGGACCACATGAGTACTTGTCCATCTATGAAAGCCACTCTAAAACCTTTCTTATCTAGTGCTGAGATAGAGAGTAGGTTCTTCTTTAAACCTGGTACATATAAGATGTCTTTCATCTTCAATGGTGTTCCAGAATCTAGCTTATAGCTAGCTTCACCAATTCCTTTGATGGGATATTGGTAGTCATCTCCTAGAGATACCTTTTGTGTAGAAGACTTTTCTTCAAGATTTGAGAAGGTCTTTCTTTGACCTGTCATGTGCTTAGAAGCACCACTGTCAATGAGCCTTGTATCTTCTCCAGGAGATACAGATCCAGAGAGTGCAGAGAATAGGACATATTCTTCTGGATCTTCTTTCTTCACCTTATATCTTTTCCTTTTAGGCCTTACCTCTACCTCTTCTTCTTCTTCCTCTTCTTCCTCTTCTTCTTCTTCACTATCATTTTCTGCCATATGTGCATGGTGTCTTTTGTGGACAAAATTCTTCTTTTGTGAAGGACAAAATCTGGAGATGTGTCCTAGCTTATCACAGTTGTAGCATTTGACCGTGGAAAGATCTCTTACTGGAATTGGTCCTTTTCTCTTTTTAGGTCTAGAGAAGTGTTGAGATCCTTTGTGGTCAACTTTCTTGAGATGACCCATTCTTCTTCTTTTGGTATGGGTGGCCAAAGCTTGGTCATCCTCTTTGAGAAGAGATTCTCTGTTGGCTACCCTAGCTTCTTCTTGAACACAATCCTCCCATACTATATCAAACTTCATGCTCTCTTTCCTGGCACACATGGTTTGTATGAATGATTCCCAAGGTCTAGTGAGACCATTGAGAGCAGTCATCACAAGTTCATCCTCATCAAGAGTATCACCAATTGCATCTAGTTGTTCCTTGATTTGTGAATCCCTTGAGAAGTAGTCTTGAATGGATTCTCCTTTGTGCATCTTGGTACTCTTCAATTGAGTCCTTAGGTTCATCTTCCTATTGATGTTCTTTCCTTCATACATTCTTCCTAGGGCATCATACATTTGCTTTGGAGTCTTCTTGGAGGCCACTTGGGGAATCAAGTGGTCTTTAATAGAATCAGCTATGATTCTCTTTTCCCTAATCAAATCCTTCCTGTGCTTTTCTTTGGCTTCATCTCCTTCTGGTTCTGCAACTTCTTCCTTGATATAATGAGCAAGATCATTCTCTTCAAGAATGAGACCAATTCTGTATTTCCATGCTCGGAAATTCTCTATACCTTCTAGCTTGTCTTCAAGCTCAGTGTTTGGAACCATCTTCTCTTGGGGGAGTCCAAGAGACAGAGTAGACTTACCTAGAAATGTTACTTTTCACTTTTCCGGAATCTGGGACAGAATTTTATCGCACTTTTGGTAGAATTAGGGTTTGACTTTCCCAGAGTTCTACCCAACCAAAAAGTTCGATCTAGGGCTAAAAAGAATGGTCTTGAGAAGGTCTATCCAGCCATGTAATCAGAATTCAAAAATGCCAACTTTTTTCTGAAACCAAATTCTGACTTATCGCACTTTTGGTAGAATTAGGGTTTGGATCTCCCGGAGTTCTACCCAACCAAAAAGTTCGATCTAGGGCTTAAAAGATTGGTATTGAAAAGGGCTATCCAGCCATGTAACCAAAATTCAATAATACCAACTTTTGGTTGAACCCCTAACTTTCACCGGAGAGAGAGAGAGAGGTATTTTTACCTTGTGAAAGATGTCCTATTCAGTCTAGCTCTGATACCATGTTAAGTTTAAACCAAATAGACTAGAAAGATCACTGAAAGAAGCATAATCACAAGATAGACACAGTATTTACCCTGGGAAACCCTCATGGGGTAGAAAACCCAGCAAAGCTTTCCTCAATAAGATGATCAACCAAAATACAAGATGTGCTCCCTCCTTCTTCTCCTCCTTAGCAGATCTCCTAGACAAGTGCACCTCTTTTCAAAAGTGAGTGAGTGTATCTAATGAGGAGTTCACCTCCTCTATTTATACTCACTCCTGACCACCAAAAATACCTAATGGGGCCGACCTCTCCTGGAGAAGTCTAATAACCCCTAAAACATAACCTCAGGGCGACCCCCACATGGTGGGTCTAATAACCCTAGTTACCACAACTCCTCGGAGGAATAAACATCTCTGGATGCATAATAGAATCACCTCGGAGGGATGGAACATCTTCGGAATAAATAATATACAAATATAATATTCTTAGAAGTTACAATATTCAACAATCGTGACATTATTTTAAACCTATTTTAAGGATTAGAATCAATCTAACTTTTTTTTAGATTAATCTAACCCCCTTTTTTCATAGGAGGATTAAGATAACCCTCTCCTCCTTTTTAGAGAGGAGGATTAATCTCATCCTTAAGACTGCATGGGATATGGGGCACTCATCAAATCATCACTATTTTGTCTAATGGTAACATCCCCATTCCTTATTCCTCTCTATCGACAAAATTCTTTGTTCGTCATTCTTCTAACCTATCTAAGCACCTTGTTCTATGCCTAGACACCTGTCATGTTCCCACTCACCCTCACTCGATCACATCATTGTGCCCTCTGCCACTCTTCATCTTCAATTTTCATTTGTTATCCACCAACAAATGCTCATGTTGAATTCGAGCATAGCACACCCAAGTTGAAGCAAAGCATACCTAGAGGCTGAAGTAGGTTATTGAAGCAAGTTGAAGCAGAGTGTTCCCAAGTTGAAGCAGAGTACATCATGCCCAACTAATTTCTCAAAGCTAAGCATAGTAGAGCGTGCAGGTAGTGTGGATGATTATGTCATACTCACAAAACCCTAAATGAGATTTTGAATTTATTCATTCCATGAAAATGGAATAATCTTGAACATAACTCTGGGAGATAGTGTTATTCCATCCCTTAATATTTCACATATGCGATTGACTCACATATAGGGCATTGGTCATTATCCATGCTAACTGGATCAAGTGAAATGACCAGCTAGCTAGCTCTTTCGTAGATCGAAGCCACTATCTTTTGAAGGTGAGCACCAAGATGTGCCTTTGATAAAAGAGTGCATTTAGAAGCTTCCATTTTTATTTCACAATCAACAATGTATGGTAGTAATAATAGATATATATGTATGGATATTTAGATAGCTAATATTTAGATATTTTTCTCTAGTCATTTAGGATTGGCATTAATTTCATTGAGCCTTACTGAGATAATAGGAGAGATACAAGGTGGACTATGTTTAGAGATTGAAATAGAATTAGTTTAGAATTGCTTTGCCTAAATAGAATCTATTATAAACAAGGTATTTTCTATGGATTTCCCGACCATATTGTATAAGTAATAATGTGATTTCCTCTTGGATGAACAATAGTTTTTCAGATTGTGTTGGTAAAAACACTTGGATATGATAGGTGTGTGATCCATCTATACATAAATTTTTGAGAAGGGAAAAACTAAAAGATCTTCACCCTAATGAACATGCTCACTTGGCTCCATGGATCACTTCTATATCTATGTATTACAAGAAACATTTGGCACTCATTAATGCCAAGTCTCAAGAAACATTTGACACCCATTACTGCCAAGGCTCAAACTTTACATAATGAATTCATTCTATCATGGTTTTGTCCCTTTCCCTTTTGCTTGGCATCATAATTTATATGTATGAAATTGATAGTTTGAAATAGAAAGTTGGTTTTTATCTCCTTGTAAGGTTTCGAGTTACCTCTCTAAGTGTTGAGACTTAAGTATCGACTTGAGAGTGTTATTTTGCATCAAACTGCTATATCCAGCTTGGAATGACATAACAACAACAATGTATGTTAAGGACAACATGAGTGGGTCTAATGGTTAAGAACAAGTGTTTCCTCCTCTAAGCCATCATAAGTTCAAATCCAAAGGGGGTAGGGTATGTACATCTGCATAGACTTTAGAAATCAAATTTTTGTGTGGAGGGGGTGTCATGCACCAATTTGGTGTCTTGCTAGGATGTGACCTTAAAAATAGATTATTATTCATCATCATCATCATTATTATTATTATTATGGACTTTTAAATAACTAGGATTTAGATATTTTGCTATGGTCATTTAGAGTAGTCTTTAATTTCTGCGAGGCAATCCATCTATGCGAAATTTCCCCATAAGGTGCAAAGGGACGTTGAAAGGAAAAAAATGGGAAATAAATTAGATGCAACGAGTGAGAAATAAAGTATTAAAACAAATGCCATCATGAAGAGCTTGTTGTGTGGTTTCCTTTGAGTTGCCTAATGGTGGTTCAATTAATTTTTTTCTAAAGTAGGAATTTAACTCATTTTGCAATCTTTTGGTTCAGTTCTAAAATTTTCCTTTCAAAAGCAGGCAGTTTTATTAGAGTGCATTTAACTATAAATTTTTATTGCAAACAATCAAAACTATATTTTTTGTTAAATATTCAGCAAGTTTCATTTTTAAATTGTAAATAAGAGATTCATTAATAAACAAGGGTAAGCACTAGTACTTGGAATATCAAAAATCAAAGTTATTATATCACTACATTTTAATAATCATGTATTTATTAAATCATCTCCCTTTATTTGCATGTTCATGAGGTTTCCATACATGGAAAATTGTTTTTGTCATCGGTGCTCCTCTTTGGTATGGGTGCATCAATGCTCCTTGTTGGTTAAGGTGCATCAATGCTCATGTTTGGCATAAGTGCATCGGTGCTTCTTTATTGTAGGCACATCGATGCTCCATGAACCATGTGCGCCAATGTGATTTTGGCCAAAAAAACATTGATGCTCCTCTTTGATGAAGGTGCACCAGTGTCAATTGTCCTCTTTAGTTAAGCTGCACCAGTATCGATGCTACTCTTTAATGAAGGCGCACCGGTGTTGGTGGTCTCTTTGGTGAAGGCGCACCAGTGCTCATCTTTGGTATAAGCACATCAGTGCTATTTATTATAGCGCATTGAACCTCCACTAGAAACTTCACTCATCGACAAAAAAACTCTGCTAAAAACCTCAGTTAGTGCCTTTGTTAAAACCTCTGTTACCAATTGCGGAGGTTGTAGCAGAGGTTTTTTGACAAATTTTCCCAAAGCTTGTAAGACTAAAAACCTCTGCTATAACCTCTGCTAAAAGGTGTTCCCCTTGTAGTGCTTGGATAAAAATGAAGCTTGAGATCTAGTTGAGATGCCAGCTAGAAGAAAAATCATTGGTAGCAAATGCTTGTTTAAGAAGTTGAATGCATAAGGTGAAATGGAAAAGTACAAAGTTCACTTAGTAGAAAAGGGATATTCCCAAGTAGAGGGAATTCATTTTGGTGAAATCTTATCTCTTGTTGCTAAATGAACTTCTATCAAATTCCTTATGTCTATTGTTGATGCTTTTGATATTGAAGTAGAACAAATGTATGTGAAGACAACATTCCTACATGAGGATCTTGAAGAAAAAACCTCTATGAAACAATGAAAAGGTTTTATATAAAAAGGAAGAAAAAGAGTTGTTCTACAAGCTAAAGAAGTCCCTTTGTGGTCTAAAGCAATCTCCTAGGATGTGATACCAAAAGTTTGAAACATATTGTTGATAAAAAACAACATGAATGTCATCAAGGAGGTGAAATCACAGCTATCCTCTGAATTTGACATGAAGGATCTTGGTGTTGCTAATTCAACTAAGGATGGAGATTAAAAGAGATCATGCAAACAACAAACTTTAGTTGAATCAGAGAATACGTGTCGAGACAATATTTCAAAGGTTTAGTATGTAGGAATGTGAATAGGTCAAGGTCCACATTCATGTATGTGTAAATTTATCTATAGACCAATTTCCTAAGACACGGGAGGAAGAAGACATGTCACGAGTTCCATATGCTAGTAATGTTGATGATTTAATGTATGCAATGGTATGTACTAGATTGGACATTGCTCATGAAGTGGGAATTTTGAGCATATATATGTCAAAACAAGGGAAGGAGCATTGGACAACTATAAAGAGGGTCCTTAGGTGTTTGTGTGGCACTAGAGATTATGTAATTTTCTACCAAGGAAGACTCAAACAAGACAAATTGATAGATGTATAGGGCTTTGTTGATGCAAATTGGGTTGGAGATCTTGACCGCATAAAATATACAAGTGGGCGTGCTTAACCTATTTGGAGGAGCTATCAGTTGGATGAGAAAAATCTAGGTTGTAGTTGCACTCCTATAGAAGTTGAATACATGGCATCCACCCATGCAAATAAAGAGGTTGTATGGTTACTAAAATTGTGCTCAGGTATTGAGTTTGTACAGAAAGTTGTAAGGTTAAACTGTGACAGTCAAAGTGCATTATTTTTGGTAAAGAACCTTGATTCTAAAATGAAGCATATTGATGGTGCAATACCACTTTGTTAGAGATATGGTTGAAGACAAGCAAATGTTGTTAGAAAAAGTTGACATCTTGCAGAATGTTGCAGGCTCATTGAGGAAGTCTAAGAAGTTGTATTTGTGTAGAGAATTTATGGGAATTCATGCCTTGAACTTGTGACCTTCTCAATACGTGGTCCATAATTTTTCAAAGAAAACAACACGTGGAAGATTGTTGGGTATGCGTTATTTCTTTGAAAGTGGGTTGCGCCCAAGTCATATCCTTGTCGACGGATTCCTTCTTTTCTTATGTTCAAAGAACATAAGTGGGGGGTGGGGCGCTTAACCACCCTATGCAAGCGTCCAAAGAACATTTTGCATGAGGGATACAATCGAGGGGCGTTATCCTTGAGGTGGTGGGGTTGGAGGTAGTGCCATGAAAAAAAAGGTTTTTTTGTTAATTTCAACCAAATGTGTAATTTAATTCCATTTAAGGGATTGAGGCTATCATCTAATATGGGTTAAGGATTAGGGTTTTGGATGTTTCAAAATACCTAAATATTGCATTATAAATGTTTGAGTGAATACAATGAGAAAGAGAGAGGTGCAGCTCTAAGTTTTGTTGGTTTTTTGGAATAAGGATTTCCATGGTAAATATCTATGTATTGTGTGTGCCATTTTTTAATATATGTATTTCTAAAGCATCTTTATGCATTATTTCACTTCATAGATACAAAACGTACACATACTAGCCCTTTCTAGTTGTTCTAGACTTCTTATGCAAAATTGTATCTTCTACTAACTTTGTTTGAGCTATTAAATTAATGTAACTTCGAAGTATATTCTACTTGTACTTTATTATTGTAACTCCGTCGGGGATGTCATTATTACATTTGATCATGTAAAGGTCATGAGGTTAACCCTCCATTGTAATTCGGGTCGTTAGCACCCAAGTAAATGTAATATAAATGGTAATTGAGTCTCTCTAGAGAAGTCGGCCGAGTTAGGATTACTGGGGCCAACCTAGTTGAGTTAAAGTTTAGATCAAAAGTAATGTATAAATAAAAGGAGAGAATCCTTCATTTATTCATTCACTCACTTGTGCAATTCGCATTGTGGAGAGAGAGAGATATCTGCGAAGGAGAAGGATGAGTGGCTTGAGTCCAGAGTTTGGTGTTTTTGTCTCTCTTATTTGTAAGACATATTTTGGGGAATTGTACTTGATCATCTATATTGAGGAAGTTCTTGCTAGGTTTTCTTCCCCTTGAGGGTTTCCCAGGGTGTATTGTTTTGTGCTTTGTGATTGTGTATCTTTCAAAGATCCTGATTATTCTACTATTGTGAATAATGTATTGAATGCTAATGAATTTGCAATCTAGTATGTGGTAGCATATAATCTTAACATGGTATCATAGCTTGCCTGAAAGAGCAACTTTCACAAGGTAAAACTCTCTCTCTCTCTCTCTCTCTCTCTGGAAGTGAAAAATTAGGGCTTTTCACATAAGTGGAATTTTTTAGTGCAATAGGTATACGGAAGTGCGCCTCTCCAAAAGTGAAATTTTGGTACCAAGATCGAAATTTTTGAGTGGGTAAAACTCCCGGAAATTCAAACCTTAGTTTGACTTTAGACCAGAAAAAGGTAGAAAACCACAGATCCAAAATTCGCAAGTCAATTTTGAAGGGTGAAATTTTGGAATTTTAAAAATCCAAGTACACCAGCATACTCACCTTAGTCAAGCACATCTTTTGGTGAGTTCAGTTTTTCATTTTGAGAAATTTTGATTTTTGATTATTTTTTGCTCCCTGAGTTGAGATGGTACCAAACACCAAGCTTGATGACAAGTTGGAAGGCATAGATAAATTCTGTGCTTGGAAGTATAGGATTGGTCTCATTGTAGAAGAGAATGACCTTACCAAGTTTTTTAAAGAAGTTGTACCTGATCCTAAAGAAGCTGATGCTAAGGAGAAGCAGAAGAAGGATATGATTAGGGATATGAGGATCGCAGCAGACTCCATTAAAGATCGCTTGATTCCTCAAGTGTGCTCTAAGAAGACTCAAAAGGAGATGTTTGATGCCCTAACTAGAATGTATGAAGGAAGGAACATAAATTGGAAGATGAATTTGAGAGCTCAACTCAAGAACACAAAGATGAGCCAAGGAGAATCCATTCAAGAATACTTACAAGGGTTTCCCAATTCAAGGAACAACTAGAAGCTATTGGATACAACCTTGACGAAGATGAGTTGGTAATGAATGATCTCAATTTCCTTACTAGACCTTGGGACTCCTTTATCCATACCATGTGTGTAAGAAAGGAAAGTCTACTATTCAAAGTTGTATGGGAAGAATGTGTTCAAGAGGAAGTTAGAGTAGCAAATCGAGAAGCACTACTCAGGGATGATGATCAAGCTCTAGCTACCCATACAAAGAGAGGAAAGGGAAAATATTATTTCAAGAAGGAAAATCATAAGGAGTTCCATCCTCCTAAGAATTTTCAAAAGTATAAGAAGGGAAACTACAAGTGAAGAGACTTATCTTCTTATCTATCTTTATGTTGTGATAAGATGGGACATATTGCGAAAGATTGTCCAGAAAGAAAAGAGAGAAAAGAAGATTACAATAAGAAGAGTAATAAAAAACATCATGCTCATTTTGGAAAAGATGAAGAAGAAGAACCTCCCACGAAGGTTGAAAAAAAAGAATTCGAAGAATATGTCTTATAATAGTGGTGTCTTCAAAGCACTCTCTCTAATCTTGAAGAAAAGGACTCCCCTCAGAAAGATTCACTAAGAGAATAGGAGAAGTAACGTACAAGATTGGTTCAGGAACTCTGATGATGAAGTAGATCTCACCATCAGACATTTCAGTAATCCCTACAAGGAGACTAGGATCAAAAGAGATCCTACCAAACAAACAAAGATAAGTATTTGAATTGTCATTTATATCAAATCGTTTAAATGATAGTGTCGAGTTGTGTACACATTTATTTAGGATGTGTGCTATGCATGTTTGCATTGATATGCATGTGATGGGTAAGTAGCTTATGGTGCTATACAACATTCCATTTCTACTTATCTAGAGTGAAACCTCTTGGATGACATATTGGGAGTAGTGCACACTCTTAATAATGTCCTGGTAGAGATGGAAGGCATCTAGAAAGTTACCATATGAATGTGGGGTATGAATAAATGTTGTGTTATTGATAGAACTATGATAGTGTGACTTATGCTTTATGCATATGTTTTTGGAAACTATAAAATGTTTCTAACCATGCTATTGAATTTGACTTGTAGGAAGTATCGTACAAACGATCACCCACAAATGAAGAACGATGAGACTTGTTCCGTAGAACAAGTGACAATGGTTAAAATATAAACAAGACTTGTGAAATCAAGTAGAGGAAGTCGACTATGACGATATAGCCAGACTCATGGTGTGATCAAAGTATATGAATAAGATGTACCTCCTAGAGTTGCAGAGGTTGGACCCTCTCACGATGATGAGAATCTTGAAGATCATGATATGTTGGAGCCCCAAGAACCTCCATCCATGACTATATTTCTCGCAAGAGAAAACCAGCTTGCGCTCATGAAATTATTCAAGATGCAGAGAAGTATGGAGCTCCAGAAGGCTCCACAAATGAAAGCAAGAGGACAAAGCCATTTTCCAGTTATGTGGCTTTGATGCGTGATCTTGTATATAAAGAGCCTACCTGCTTCGAAGAGGACATTCAAAATAAGGAATGGGTAGAAGCTATGACGGAAGAATACCAGTCAATAATGAAGAATGATGTATGGGACATACTACCCAAACCAGAAGGTAAAAGTGTGGTATCTTCCAAATGGATATACAAGATAAAACATGTTGTGGATGGAAGTATTGAGAAATACAAAGCTAGGTTTGTGGCTTGAGGATTCTCTCAAAAGGAAGGAATCGATTACGAGGAAAAATTTTCTCTTGTAGAAAGGTACACTTCAATTAGAACCATCATGGCACTAGCAGCCACGATGAAGTGGAAGTTACATCAAATGAAGGTGAAAATAGATTTCCTGAATGGTGTGATTGAGGAGGAAGTGTACATAGAACAACCACAAGGTTTTGAGGTTGAAAACAAAGAGAAACATGTATGGAAATTGAAGAAGGTTCAGTATGGGTTAAAGCAAGCTCCAAGAGCTTGGTGTGGAAGGATTGACAGTTTTTTGACAATCTTGGGCTTTACTAAGAGTAAAGATGATCTTAACCTTTATTTCAAGGTTATGGATGATGAACCAGTCATATTATTGCTATATGTGGACGACTTGTTCCTGACAGGTAATGAGAAGAGAATCTCAGAGTGCAAATAGAAGCTCGCTGCAGAATTCGAGATGAAAGACCTTAGCTTAATGTATTATTTTCTAGGTCTCGAGGTATGGAAGAGCCCGGAGGGAATATTCCTTAACCAAGGGAAGTATGCAATAGAAATGTTAAAAAAGATTTGATATGTTGTAGTGCAAAGCCATGGCCACACCCATGGATACCAACTTGAATTTATTATCTGATACTTCGTCAGAATTAGTGGATGTGACTCTATACATGAAGATTATTGGGTCGCTGATGTATCTGATGACTACAAGGCCATATCTATGCTTTTTTGTAAACACCTTTAGTCACTATCTGGTTGATCCAAGACGTGTGAATATTGTAGTTGCAAAGCATGTGATGAGGTACCTAAAAGGTACAAAAGACTATGGACTGAATTATACTCGAGACCATGAGTTCATACTATATGGTTTTACAGATTCTGATTGGGCTGGAAGTGTCTTGGACATGAAGAGAACTTCATGTGGATGTTACAGTTTGGGGTTATCCATGATCTCATGGCTAAGCAGGAAGTAGTCCAGTGTGGCTCTCAGCATTGCAGAGGTAGAGTATATTGTAGCTTGTTCTGCGAGTTGTGAATCCATATGGCTTCAGAAGTTGTTATCAGATTTGCTTGATATGAAGTTGGATACCACAGTGATTCTATGTGATAACTGGATTTGTATAAAAATGACATATAATCCTGTGTTCCATGAGAGATCAAAACACATACAAATACGGTATTTCTACATCCGTGATATGGTGCAGAGGGGAGCTATAAAGCTCCAGTACGTGAGCACGGATGATCAGGTTGCAGATGTGTTGACTAAGCCTCTGTCTCAAGTGAATTTTGAGCACTTCTGTGACAAGCTTGGTATAGTATGAAAGGACTTCCCTCGAAAGGGGGAGTAGTTCTAATGATACTTTGGTGTAGTGGGTTCGATTGTCCCTAGATGAGGATGCTTTAGTGCTGAAGATGATGATGTTGATGAACTTGCAATGATTTATAGATGTATCAATGTTGTTTTGATGCCCTTCTCTCTCTGATGCTGTTGTGTAGAGTACCACATGCAAATGTTGTTGTCAGTAGAATACCCTTCTTGTTAAAGGGGAGTGTTAAATTAATGTAACTTCGAAGTATATTATACTTGTACTTTATTATTGTAACTCCGTTGGGGATGTTTTACCTTCGTCGGGGATGTCATTATTACATTTGGTCATGTAAAGGTCATGAGGTTAACCCTCCATTGTAAGTCGGGTCGTTAGCACCCAAATAAATGTAATATAAGTGGTAATTGAGTCTCTCTAGAGAAGTTGGCCCAGTTAGGATTACTGTGGCCGGACAACTGAGTTAAAGGTTAGTTCAAAAGTAATGTATAAATAGAAGGAGATAGTCCTTCATTTATTCATTCACTTACTTGTGCAATTCACATTGTGGAGAGAGAGAGATATCTACGAAGGAGAAGGAGGAGTGGCTTGAGTCCAGAGTTTGGTGTTTTTGTCTCTCTTATTTGTGAAACATATTTTAGGGAATTGTACTTGATCATCTATATTGAGGAAGTTCTTGTTGGGTTTTCTTCCCCTTGAGGTTTTCCCAAGGTATATTGTTTTGTGCTTTGTGATTGTGTATCTTTCAGAGATCCTGATTATGCTGCTATTGTGAATAATGTATTTAATCTTAACATGATATTTTGGTGCTAAGTCCTCTATGGTAGGTAAGACTTGCTCATATTTTTCTTGGTCCAACATGGAAGGATCATAGAAATTTAGATTCCCCACATTTACTAATGATTAAATGTGCATATATGAGAATAGACAAATTATACAAGCATTGTCACCCATCTTTTCCAACGCCTCAAAAGGACCATACTGTAGAGCCTTGATCCTTTTTCTATGACCCTGTAGCCTTTATTTGTTTATATGTAGCCAAACTTTGTCCCCCACCTTGAATGTTTTCCCAATTTTGTGTTGATCACGTCGAGCTTTGTGCTTTTTCTATGACTTACTCAATATCTCTTACACTTGCAAATGGATCTGCATGATCTTATCAATCATTTTTCCAACTTTCAAGGATTCTCATATGGTTTCTTCCCTCACCCCTTGTTATTCATATACAACATCTAAGGGTGAAAGTGGAAAATTTCCAAAGCAACTTTCAAAAGGAGATCTAAATGTGGAATGCTCTGTTATCTGAGTGTTGAATATAAATCAAATTCTAGGTCCTTACATGCTTCTAGTTGTCACCCCTAAAAATTTAAACCAATGTCCTATTCACTACTTATGTCTACCCATATATATGTGGATATAAAGTTGTAGATCTCTTCAACTTTATGTCCACATTCTCCAAAAGTGTAATCCAAAAGGCACTAAGAAATATGATACCTCTATCTAAGATGATACTCCTTGGTATTACAAAGTGGGACATGCCCATTCCAGAGTAATGATTAACAATGTGAACATGGAAAATGATGATCGATTGTGTCCAACTGTTTACAGACAATCGATTAATGCAGAAAAAAACCGATCTCTCTAGTCTAAATGGTTTAGATCTAGAACAAAACAAATACACAATATAATTATCCTTCTTAGTTAGATTAAATTGCAAGGTAGATTGGAAAGCAAGTTACCTCATAAGCGCAATTCCTTTCTCCTTGTTTGATCTACTTCCAATTCCTCAATCTCCGGCTGCAAAAAAAAAGGAGCAAGTGGAAACAAACAAACAATATGAAATCATATGGTTATGAATCTAACTAGATCAACAATCAAAGAGGTCAATCCTCAACATTATACACATAACAAGTTTATGGAAAGATATTTATATTAAATGCAATTTGCAGCAAATGCAAATTAGGGAAATTACAACCAATGCCTTGATGTTGTAACACCAACTCAAGTGATCTTGCCTCAAATATTAAATCCTCCTATCTTTGTAGCCTCCTTTTGGATGAAGAGGGTCTCCTAGCCAAATTCCACCAGCATATGGATACTTTATCCTTCCTCCTTTAACAATGGAGAGAGGGTCTATATATATAGGGCTAAAGAGATAGGAGAGGTTGAGGATTTAGGGGAGAGGCTTAAGGGATCATCCCACTAGGTGAGGGGATCAAATGCCACCTTCCCAGATATGTAGGGATAAGTCTCCACACCATCCAAGCTTTGAGAAGTCACTCGAAGCTTCTCTTTATCCTTTTTAATCAACAATGACGCACCTTGCACAAGGACAAAATGCGCCAGTGGAAGGGTGATGCACCTTGTGCAAGGGTAGACATTGTCACCGATGCACTTTGATAATGTGCAGAGCGCATCACCTCAAGTCTGACGCAACGTGTTGGAGAGTAGGGCGTGTCGGGGTGACTACACAATTTAAAGGGATGCACATCAACACTTCTATTGGAATTTTAGCCTAGGAACTTTAGGAAACAAGGCATATAAATGACACAAAACCTATCATGACGATATTTTAGTGTAATAGAATGCACCCCAAAGCATGAAGTTGGTAAAATAGAACGGGTGAAATACTTTGCAATATGTAGGATTGAGGAAAAGATCACTGGTTGGAGTAATGAAAAAAGACTTCTGTAGTATAACTGACTCTGAGATACATGTCTCAAATGACTCATAACATGGTTGTCGACCAATACAATGCAGATCCATGGTAGTAAAGACCGAATGAACACAATCATGGCTACTAGACACAAACATAGATCCATGATGAGATGATAACATATCCATGACCAATACAAAGTGGATATGTGTGATATGACTAAAAAAATATCCATCGCAACCTAGGTGAGATACATGAATTAACCCAGGGTCTTCAAGCTGAACCCATAATGATATGAATCTAACCATGTGATTACAATGTTTTGAAGTCGAACATGGTAGAAACCACTTGATTACTGGTCATTTATGTATACCATTAACAAACACGAGGGAAATCACCATTGATGTCAATGATTCCTAAGGTATCATAGTATATACCACTAAATATGAATCAATGAGTTGAGGTCGAACACTCAGTGGAATCTTTCAATCAAAAGTCAATTATGTGAACTTACTATTGAAAGTGAGGTAACCTGCCATTAATGCATGTAGGCCCAAGGTACTTGATTGGTTTCTAGATTTAATTCCTGGATGATGTGTTGAAGTCGACAAGGACAAATCCATCGAAGGAAGGCCATGATGTTTCCCCCTTCATTGAAACAAAACATGATCAAAGATGTTTTGGAGCAAATCAGACTTTAGAGAAATATTTGAGACTGACTCAAGGGTGACCAAAATAATAGAAGGTATAACGAGTGCATAAATGAACTCAATGAATAGACTTCTCTTGAACATGGAATGGCATGACTTGGTAGCATTGACTTGATGAGATTGACACCTAGACCTAATTCAACTGATGATGAAATATTTCTTTGGAAGATTCAAAGGAGTAAAGGAACTCAAGGGATTGGTGATACTCGAGGACAAGCAGATGCCTCAAGTAGTTTGAATGAAATGCAAACAAGCGCCATGTTCAAGAGTGAATAACTGCTGCCATGATTACAAACAATGCAAATTCTTCCCATTATTCTTCATCATGATTGATGAGTACCTCTTTGTTTTTTAACGAGCTTGAGGAGGATAACATATGCTCGTTATAGCTCATAATTCAGATGATTCCAATCTCAATTTTTTTACAAACCTGAGACAGGAGGGGTTCGTCCCAATAAGGGCCCTTCAATGTCAAATTTTAACGAGTCCAGAGAAGGAAAACTTGGTGTCATTTCATATTTAGAGAGTCTGAAAAAGAACTAAAGAAGACTCCATATGGTTTTTTTTTGTAAAAGTTAGTCTCCTCATCTGAAAAGGGATAAAACAATATGAGAGAGAACTCTTCCAGTTAGGATTAACTGGAGTGCTCCTTTTTCGTAAATAGTCCTTTCGGTCCAAAAAAGGGGTAAACTATCACCAGAAACACGATCTTTCAAATACTTTTACAAGTGTGAAAGAATCAAGTTCACTTAACAATATTTTCCTATTTAGGGAGTCTAGAAAGAGCTTAAAGAAGAACTCCTGAGGGATTCCTTTTTCATGGGAGTTTTAAGAACCTGAAAAAAGAGGTAAACCATAACTCGGTAAATTATTCTCATGGTTTTACAAGCATGAGAAGGAGAAAAGAGTGGGCTCGATGTTCGTTAATACTTTATTTTAATGGGTGTGATGATGACCTCAAAAATGCTTGAAGACTCGTTCACACTTGACGACAAGTATGAATAGTGCACGATGGTTACCAACAATGTCAAAATACCACTTTTTATCTACAAGCTCCAGAAACTAAGTTAGAATCCATTATGAGGTTTTAAAACGCAAAAATGACACCAACTATAGTAAAAAACCCATAAAAGAAAAATAAATAAAGGAATATTCCATTTATTTATATATAAAAGGTTGAAATAGTAAAAACTATTTACCAATTGTTCTTTACCATATTGGAATAGTGAATAAACCTCTTTGGAGCCCATTTTTCCAACATCAATCACGGACGCTACGATCAGTTGTTTCACACCCCGTCAGTTGCAGGTAGGCCTTTAACTTATGATTTACCTTTTCAATGGATTGATTTTTTCTTTGAATGTCTTTTTCAGGGTTTTTTGAACTCAAAATGGAGGGGATTGTGTGCACCTTAGGTGACGCACTTTCCCCTTGCGGAAGTGCGTCGAGAGGGGTCTGATGTAATTTCCCCATGGGAGAAGTGCATCGTCGGCGCACTGCCCACAAATGTGGGGTGCGTCGGTGCAGTTCCACAACTAAAATTAAAAAATGGGGTGAAAAAGACTCAATCTAATGCCATGAAAAGGACCTAATGGGTGTTTAATCCATGTTTATGCAGAGTTCAACCAATACCATGGTCCAGTGGAAAGAAAGAGAGCACGAACTAGAAGATTCCCAAGCAGGGAATGATCCACATTCTATGAACGCTTTGCAAGGATGTGGACTCTTAAAATTCTTCCATGTATAGGGCATGAGGGACCAAGTACAATTGCTAGATTACCTAATTAGGCTATGGGATCCAGATCAACAACATTCTAGAGTGGGTTCCCACATCCTCACCTTGGATGTGGAAGATATTTATTTTCTGATAGGGTTATCTCGATGGGGATCCCCAGTCTCACTATCCGGGCCATGTGGTAGTGATGAGTCGACAAAGAGTCTAGTGGCACAGTTTTGTACACTAGGGAAACATATGCTTGCTGGAAAAATTCCCATCATGAACATACGATATTGACCTCTGAGGGTTTTGCTCTTTAGCATAGAGCTGGTGGCGGGAAGCATGGCTGCTCATCAGGCCACCGAGGCCCACATTCTATATTCCATTGAGTGTATGGCACCGATGGTATTCAACTAGTGCGAGGGACTCCTAAAAAATATAAAGGATCAACTCATCAAGTTTCGAATGGGTTAGTTGAAGCAGTTTGGATATGGATCCATCGTGGTCTCGTTCTTCCTAGAGCGAGCTCCACTGCTGAGACCATAAGTCAAGTTGGATTATCTCGATCTACGAGATCCACATATAGTATGATGGTCGAAGGTTATGGACTGCGATGGAGGCGGAGGACCTATCATTAGTTATGGGCCTACCTTCTTCAAGTGGATTCGCAGGTAGCTCCTCATGATTGAGGATTACGTGTATGTAGGTACTAAATTTAGGGGAGACCTGGACCTAGCTCTTGCAGTAGGGGAGCAGTGGGGAGACATCGGTAAGAATGAAACTCTTTGTTTTTTTACGCAGTTTATGGTTTTTTAATGTTTTTTGTGTAGCCCTGATAGTTCATACATGTTTTATGAAGATGTTGGCCCATCCAGACCAATAGGTTATTCTCCTATCGAGAGGAGAAGAGTTGTCCTAGATATAGCAACGACTCAGCATGATGCGGGTGAGGAGTTAGAAGAGTTGGAGGAGAACCTCCAGAGGTTGACAATTGATGTCCTTGACATCTCCATCGATGAACTTCCTCGGTGTTACCAGCATAGTACGACTAGGGTTTTAGGATAGTTTGGTCGACTACTCCGTAGAGTGGCTCGAGCCATTATCTGTTATCACGAGCATCCTCATGGATAACTCTTATGTATGATGTATGTACTGAAGGCCATAAGATTCATATTTTTTAGATACACTTTACTGAAAGCTTGTGAGATTCAAGTTTTTGTATCGATACCATTTTTTGTATTTTACTTGACATGATGATATATATACAAAAACACTATCTACCGGTTTTATATAGTGTGTCTTATATGATGATTTTGGGATCTTTATGGATGTTGGATTATATGATATGGTTAGATTACATGTTATGTCATTTTATACAAAAAATGTTTATGAATGTGCAATATACCAATCTAATATGAAATTAGATAGGGAATCAACAACTGCATTCATGCTTCTCGGAATATATAGGTATTGAATGGATTCAAAGGACCTTTCCAAGAAACATACTCATCGGAATAAATAGAGTAATGTGGGGTCACATATAGTGTAGACACGGTTCGAATGAGATACCACTAACTGTGAATCGAGATAGATAACGATGTGGTCTACACCAAAGGAAAAAGCGTCAGTCAATAACCCAATCATTGCATGGTACTCAATAGCATTGTTGGTGTAAAAACCTAGGCAAGTTCCTCCTAAGCTTATGAGTTCACTGGAAAGGGAATAGAGTACCCATGCCGCCGAAGCGAGGCTGAGGGTGTGTTGGCTAGCGTCGTCTGCGAATTCATAGAAAGTTTCCACCTGCACATCCAGGAAGAACATGGTATAAACGTAATGATGAGATTCTAACACACTAAATAAAAGCGCTACATCAAACAAAAACACATGTCATGTACAGTATATACAAAGTACCTATGCAAAAAGACTTAAGCATAGTACCATTTCAGGTAGAGCCCATTGCAAGGCTCCCCTAAAGGTATCCCATCATAATCAACTAATTCATAGGCTCCCTTCTCCAAGACACATTTGATCAGATATCCACATGGACTCAATTTTTTGTACCCCCAACCTATAGTGTTTGTGGTCATAAGTGAGGACCTATCACCATCATTAAAGATGCGAGGTTTCACGAATTTGTCATACTGGGCCTTGATGCATTTCTTATGTGCTTCGTCAAATAAGGCGGCATCACGGCGGGTTTCATCGAGTTTTTCCAAGTATAGAAAGCATTCTTCCTCATCAGTAGTGTTTAGTAAAAGTTCGACATCGATTTTTAGCGACGTAATATCACACTCAATAGGAAATACTGCCTCTAGTCCATACACCAATTGGAAAGGTGATGAAACTAGTGGCATTTTTAGTGGAAGTCCTATATTCCCAAAGGGATGAAAAAAGAATCACATGCCAATTAGACTTGTGAGTACCTACCATACGCTAAATCACAGTTTTCAAGCCCTTGTTTATGGCCTCTACGTGTCCGTTTAATTGAGGGTAGTAGGGGGTGGAGTTTTCATGATGGAAACCCAACTTAGCGGTTAATTCATCTACCATATTATTCTGGAAATGTGATCCATGGTCAATCATGATGGCTTGAGGAACTCTGAATCTCACAATGATATGGTTAAACATGAAGAGTGCGACAATTTCACCATCTTCTTTGTACGTAGGCATAGCATCGGCCCACTTGGTAAAGTAGTCAACAACTATTATGAAATAACCATGCCCCCCGTCCGAGGTAGGCTTACAATGCATGAATTCGATGCCCCATTTTGTAAAGGGACCAACGACGATAACTAGATGAAGTGGGGCTGGATGTGAGCACTTTTTATATTGAAACAACTGGCAGGAAGGACACTTCTTGACCGCTTCAATGCAATCTTTGAAGATAGATGGCTAGTAGTAGGGCCAATGTGTAATATTTTCTAGACTATAGCCATCCCAAAAATATGACCGCCACATGCCCCTGAGTGACAATCATTCAGAACGTGCTCAGCCTCCTCATGAGTTAAACATTGGCGAAGAATAGAATCAACACCACGACGATATAGTGTATCATCAATGATTAGGTAATATTTTGTGTGGTGATGGACATGACGATGTTCATCGTGGGATAGATGAGGACTAAAACGTTGGGTTTGGAGATATAATGTAACGTCTCCATACCATGGGTCAGAAGTACTAATCAGAAACAAAGACTCATCGGGGAGAGAGTCAATGGGCTCATAATCTTGATCAGTATGGGGAGGATCGCAAATAATATCTGCAAATACCAAATATTTCTTTGCTTGGACTTCTCAAATTGGAGATCGAATTCTTAGAGAATGACGATCCATCGCGAATACTTGCCCCCAAGTACTTGACGTGTAAGAATGTGGTACATGGGGTTTGAGTCGGCAATGCTGGTAGTGGTGCGAAGTAGGATATAATGACGGAACATATGGACAAAAATGACTACTTCCAGGGCTAACTTCTCTACACATGAGTAACGAGTTTCAAAGTCAATGAGACCCTTACTAAGGTAATAAATCACATGTTCCTGCACGTGACTATCTTCCTGTACTAGAACCATAGCAATAGTTGAATTACTGACAGCAAGATAAAGGATATAATCCTTGGTGTAATCAGGTGGTTGTATCATGGGTGCGTGAGTGATCGCATATTTGAGATTGTCAAAGGATTTTTGGGCATAATCATCCCAGATGAATGAGACATCCTTCTTTAACAATCGCATATATCCCTATGTTTTCTCCACAAAATTACACACGAAACGACGTAGGTAGTTTGATTTCCCCTACAAACTTTGAATCTATGTAATATCTGTGGGTGATGGTAAGGATACAATAGCCTCTACCTTGAGGGGATCGATTCGGATCCCATCCTTTGAAATGATGAAGTCTAGGAGGTGTCCGAACTCTACACAGAATATGCACTTGTGGGGATTTAGACAGATATTGTACTGTCAACATTTGAGGAATACAAACGTCAGATGGTCAATGTGGAAGTCATGACCATGTGAATGAGATGGTATATCGTCGAGATAGGGTTCCAAAAAATCCTTCACATCATGGAAAGCGTACGACATGGCCCGCTGGAATGTAGCACCAACATTCTTAAGACCAAAGGGGAGTTTGCGATATGCTCTACCCCATGGGAAGATAAAAGCAGTTTTATGCTGGTCAACTGGGTGGGTCTCGATATGATTATAGTCGAAAAAGCAATCCATGAATGAAAAGACAACACTTTCATCACAGTTTTTGATGATTTGGTTGGTGAATGGAGCAAGGTAATTGTCTTTTGGGAAATCCTTGTTCAGGTCCCTATAATCGACACAAAATCTAATGGTTCCCTATTTTTCAGTAACCGGGATGACATTGGAGACCCAATCTGTAAATGTGACAGGATAAATGAATCCAACTTTCAATAGATTTTCTATTTCTTCTTTAATTGCTCCAGTCTTCCAAGGGTGCACTGGGCGGATTTTTTGTCAGATAGGTTTTGCATCGGGATATGTCTAAATCTATTGCATAACAATGGCAGGATCAATCCAAGGCATTTCCTCGTAGCTCCATGCAAATGCATCACAGAATCGTTTGAATAAGGCTGTAAAAGTTACAAGTTCATCAAACGAACAAGTTTGGCCTATATGGATATTCTCCATGATGCCATATTTGATCAAGATGTCTATAGTGATGGTAGGTGTAATATTGGCCAGATTTCCCTCGTTACCGTGTCCTGGGTCAGAATTAGAGATTGGGGGAAAGAGAAGAAATCCGATGAAAAAATGGTATGAATGGCGTTCTCTACCATATTGAGGGGAGGAAGGAAGGAGGATCGGTGATGAAGGTATTCCCATGGAGGCTCATTCGCGCTCATAATCTCCATAATTGGTTTATCAGAATGAAAGGTTTGGAGTAGAGGATCGAGTATAGATGAAGACCGTTGTAATGGCTGAGAATGAGGGGTAGATGCCACTGAAGAGTGGTAATTGTGTAGATCAAGTGTTGATTGGATGGCCTCGTAAGTGGCCTCAAAAGGGATGAGAGGCATCACATCTCCAATCAGATCCATATGATGAGGTTCGGGCACAATCCTTTGGTCAATTTGTTTGGAAGAGGTTGGTATCATAGAGATCATGACCAAGGAAACATGGTTAGGGGGATCAGGTGTTGGAAATACCCCCATCAAAGATGAGTCTTTGAGGAGTCCTACCCCCACACTCTCATATATCTGCGAAGAGTGGCCCAATAGAGGGACACTATCCATAGGATGAGTAGTGGTGTACGACATAAAAAAATCCAACTAGTCGATAGTGACAATTCACCACTAGTGGGGAAATTGCACGATGCGGAAGATGGAGGATGCGACTGTAGTAGTGGGTTTATTAGACTCTCATAAGGGAGTTTGGCCTAGAGTTAGTTGTGATGGGGTGTTTAAGTCCCCTAGTGGGGTCAGCCTAGTCAGCATTACGTTAAGTGGTTAAGTTGGGGCTGACCTAGTTAGAGTTAAAAGTCAAGTGAAGTAAAGTATAAATAGAGAGTGTGACTCTCTCATTTATTCATTCACACACTCACTCACTTCGCATTAGTGAGAGAGAGGAGGAGTGCGCACAAGTGGAGGAGGAGATGGTGATAGGAGACTATCTCTTGTTTTGGGGTTTCATCTTGGTGATCTTTGTATTGGTGCTTATTCTATCACTGAGGAAGTTGCGGGGTTTTTCACCTTCTTGGTTTTCCTCGGTGAAATGCTTTGTGTCTCTTGTCTCTTGTGTTTTATATGTTCTACATGTTGTTCTCTTAGTTAAGATACTAAATCATATTGAATTAAATGCTGAAAAACTAACATGGTATCAGAGATATCCAGAAGGAAGGCATGGTATGGCATTTATGACACTTGTTGCACTTGCGACAAATTGGAAGCTAGGGCTTGGTATAGTAAAAACCAGTCATCATGGCACTTTCGCTATAACTCAGTTTTTGCGAAGGTTCAGGATCTAAAACATTTACAGGTAGCAGATGAAATGTCCATGTACCTTGTTTCTGAAGGACAACCTCATATTTGTTGTACTTTGTGAGATATGATCCGTATAAGTTAGGGTTTCGACCTCTTCCAGAATGCAGTCCTAAACAGGTGGCCTAGGAAAAAAGGTCATATCTCGGGCTAGGAAGCTCAAAATGGAATTCTGTAAAAAGAGACAGTTAGGGAATGGACTGTAGTTTCACAGGTATAGGTTTCAGAGGCTGAAGTTGAAACGATGACATGTGGCATGCTGCACAAGTTCGCTATACTGTTTCATCCCATAAACAGGTCACATTGCGACACTTGGCATATCTCTCTCTTAGAGAATCCATTTGAGCTAAGATCAATGGGGTTGGAAATATGATAGGTTAGTATACCATAGGCCGAAGTTTTAGACCCTTAGGATCTGAAATTTAAGAGATACATCAGAAACAATATGGAATATATTTTTGTCCAAACAAAATTGGATTCTGAGCACTTTCATTTTTGGTTTGTCAGTGCTGCAGGAAATTAGGATTTCAGATAAAGTTGGAATTTTTGGAATTCGAGACCACGGATGGATGCTCCTCAATAAAATCAAATTTTAGAGACCAAGATCATTTTTTTGGGTTGGGTAGAACCCGGGCATCATCAAACCCTAGTTCAAGATTTTGATCGGAAAGGTGGAAAATTAGGGTTTCTGCAAAAGTTGGAATTTTTGGAATCTGAGACCATGGCTGGATGCTCCTCAGAAAAATCGAAGTTTAGAGCACAAGATGGAAATATTTTGCTGGGAAGAACCCTGGGCATTATCAAACCCTAGTTCAGGATTTTGACCAGAAAACCAGAAATTACAGATCCGAAAGTTTCAAAGGAAATTTTGAGGGGTCAAATTTTACAGATTTCAAAATTGAAGTATACCAGCTTGATTGCTCAGCAAGGTGCATCTTTTAATCCAATTAGAAGCTTGAAATTTAAAGTTTGGATTTTTAGTGTTTCTCTGTCAAACCCTAGCCAGCTCCAGATCCAGCTTCATCAAATCAAAGTATGATTGGGTTAATCCTAGAAGAGAATTATTTGGACACCTACATAAGTGAAGATATTCCAGTTCCAGAGGGAGATGAGGCTAAGGCCTCACATAAGAAGACTACAAGCAATCCCGACAGGTATGACTTGAGGAGATACATGTATGTTTTGAAATATGTTCATGATTAAGTTTATGACATGTTTGTCTTCATGTTATTGAGGTTAGTACAATCTTGATTAATTTTAGACTTGTCTTATCACCCTAGTAAAAGTATGAATGCATGTGAATGATAGAAGACATTCATTGATTAGGGGTATGACACTTATGATTGTACTAATACACTATGGTGTTGTATGGGGATGATGTTTTCCACTAACATGAAGGGTACATCAAGAAAGACAAATCAAGTTCTAGATAAAGAACATATGACCATGGTGACATGAAGACAAAGACTCATCCATAGTCATGGATCACATAGAAGCTCTACTTACAAGGTATGTATAACTTGGCTCTACAATTATTAACTTATGAGATATGCAGGTTGCTAGCACAAGGTCTCTAAGAGAACAAAGAAGACAGTGTTTGGGTATGTTAGACAAGCATGATAATCCAGGTATGTTTTCCTATATCGAGTTAGAATCCTACCTTGTGTTAGGATCTTATATAAGTATACTTGGTATGATTGATAATTCATGAAGTTATAAGTTTGGGCAATCATTGGTTTATGCATATTATGCTTCTTAGTTTGATTAATGATATGACAAACTAGAAGAGTCCTATGGTCAAATAAAAATATGCATGCGTAAAAGAAGTCCTCCCCAAAACCTTGAATACTAGCGCTTGTGTATGAAATGATCATGACCATACATGATTAATATTATTTAGAATAATAATGTTTTGATAAGAATTGAGATTATACTAATGCATTTATGATTATGCATGAGATATTGAGGATGACACAATGATGACACTAGTGCACACTTAAGAATGCATAGTGGTCCAGGATGGATAGAAGTTCAAAGACATATAATCATGATGATATCATAAAGGAAGTAAAGATCAAGAGGGAGCACACTCCAGGAAGCAAAGATCAAGAGGGAGAACACTCCAGTAGTTCTTGCAAGGAAGCAAATATTAAGAGCGAGTCCACCCAACAACCAAACAAAGATAAGTATTTGAATGGTCATTTATTGTATATCTTATTGTTTAAATAATATTGTTCAATGATGTATATACTTATGTTCCTAGACTTAGGTTGTGTATTATGCATATTATAATAATTGCATTAATGAACAGTATACTACTAGTATGCATGCAATGGGTAAGTGGCCTATGGAACTGTACAACATTCCATTGCTACTTATCTAGAATGAAACCTCTTTGCTGACATGTTGGGAGTAGTGCAAACTCTTAACAATGTTCTGGTAGAGATGGAGGGCATCTAGAAAGTTACCATATGAATACGGGATATGGATGAATGTTGTATCGAAGCATTGGCTAAGATAATTGCATGACTATATGACATATGCCTTTATGTGTAAGACTTTGTTATGAAAACTACGAGAAGTTTCTAATCATGCAATTGAATTTGACTTGTAGGAAAGATCATGTACAATCACCTACAAAAGGACTACAACATTTGTTCCAGCAACGAAGTTCAAGAAAACTATCTATTGAAGATATTGAAGAATTTGAAGTTTCCCAAGATCATGGATGCAGTAATAGAAGGATGCCATGATCGAGGAGTACCCATTGATCATGAAGAATGATGTCTGGGATGTGGTCTCGAGAATAGAAGGGAAGTCTGTTGTGACTTCCAAGTGGATCTATAAGATCAAGCATGCTGCAGATGGCTGCATAGAGAAATACAAGGCAAGGTTTGTGGCTCGTGGCTTCTCCCAGAAAGAGGATAGATTATGAAGAGACTTTTGCACCTGTATCTAGATACACTTCCATCAGAACAGTACTTGCTCTAGCTGCAGTAATGAAGTGGAAGATACACCAGATGGATGTCAAGACAACCTTCTTGAATGGTGTAGTCGAAGAGGAAGTGTATGTAGAGTAGCCACTCAGTTTTGAGACACATGATAGGGAGTCATATGTGTGCAGAATGAAGAAATCTGTGTATGGCTTGAAGCAAGCACCTAGGACATGGTACGACAGTATAGATAGCTTCCTGTCTAGTTTGGGATTTACCAAGAGTAAAGTAGATTCCAACCTTTACTATAAGGTTGAGGAAGGAAGTCCAATGATACTCCTATTGTATGTGGATGACCTGTTTGTGACAGGAGAGGATAGATTGATTGCCGACAAAAAGAGGGAGATTGCTGCTGAGTTCGAGACAAAGGACTTGGGTATGATGCATTACTTTCTAGGTATGGAGGTGCATCAGAGTACAGATGAAATCTTCCTTGGACAAGGGAAGTATGCAGTAGAGATACTAAAGTGGTTTGGGATGATGGAATGCAAGGCCATGGCCACACCTATGGCAACAAACCTGAAGATATTGAGTGATGATGCATCAGAGTCGGTTGATGCCATGATGTATCGTCAGATGATTGGGTCCTTGATGTACCTGAAGAACACGAGACCAGATATTTTCTTTGCAGTGAACACCTTGAGCCATTTTCTGACATATCCTAGACATGCTCACCTGATTGTTGTAAAGCATATTCTGAGGTACCTAAAGGGTACAATTGATTATGGGTTCAAGTATGATGCAAATCAAAAGTTTAATCTGGAGGGTTATGTTGATTCAGATTGGGCAGGCAGTGTTGTAGATAGGAAGAGCACTTCAGGGTGCTGCTTCAGTACGGGATCAGGTGTGATATCTTGGTTTAGCAGGAAGCAATCCTGCATAGCACTGAGTACAACTGAAGCAAAGTATGTCACAGCTTGTTCGGCTAGTTATGAGGATGTATGGCTAAGGAAGCTATTGTCTGATTTATTTGATCTCCAGTTGGATGCTACCTGTATCTATTGTGACAACTAGAGTTGTGTGAAGCTGTCAGAGAACCGAGTGTTCCATGACAGGTCAAAGCACATCGAGATCAAATATCACTTTATCAGGGATATGGTGCAGAGAGGAGCAGTGAAGTTAGAGTATGTTGCGATATATGAGAAAATTGCAGATGTGTTGACCAAACCACTAGCCAGAGTGAAGTTCAAGTACTTCAGAGAGAGGCTTGGTGTTCTTCAGATAGAAGATACTTCGAGGAAAACATGATGGGACACATTTTCAGGATCCATTCCAAGCATGGTGGTAGGAGGATACTTCCCATGACTGTGGATGCAAGAGCTATGTGATGAGCATTAGGATGATGCTCCAATTACTACTATGTATGATGAGCATTAGGATGATGCTCCAGATGATAGGCATCAGGATGATGCTATGATGATGATCAGGATGATCATGTGTGTTGAGCATCAGGATCATGCTCCAGATGATAGGCATCAGGACGATGCTATGATGATGATAAGGATGATCATATGTGATGAGCATCAAGACGATGCTCTAGATGATATGAATCAGGATGATGCTGTGTACATGATCATGGTAACCATGCGATGATGATGTGCATCAGGATGATGTACTATATGATGATGATCAGTATGATCATGGGTATCAAGATGATACTCCGTGGCCATGGACAGATTGTGCAGGTAGCATAGAAAATATCCTGGGAGATCCGATAGTTTGAGCTCAGATACTCTTTCGAGGTTTTGCTACAGGTAGCATAGAAAAGATCTTGGGAGATCTGATAGTTTGAGCTCAGATTCTCTTTCAAGGTTTTTCTACAGGAGGCATGTAATCTGCCCTGGAGATCCGATAGGTTGAGTTGTGTGCTCGTAAAAGTCCTGGGATGCTCTTTAGAGATCTTGCAGGTTGCAAGACACTCTTTTAAGGTTTTTCTTGACCACATATAAAATATCCTGGGAGATCCGATAGTTTGAGCTCGGATGCTCTTTCGAGCTTTTCTGGTGGTCACATGTAAAATATTCTGGGAGATATGATGGGTTGAGCTGTGTGCTCGTAAAAGTCCTGGGATGCTCTTTCGAGGTTTTGTTGATGCACATTCCATAGGATGGCCAGAGATGTTGAAGACCTACAGGAGGTTAAGCCTACAACCAACATGAAAAAGGGATGGCTCTGTAGAACTTCCTATGACGAGAAGAATTGAGAGATAGCCCAGTGATCTAGATGATGAGTACAGAAGTAGTGAGGATGATGCTCCGTGATCCAGTGACAATGATCCAGCTCCATATTTGAAGACTTGTGCCTATATGTATTGATGACCTATGTCAAGAGAATACCTTCCTAGTTAAGAGGGAGTGTTGATGTATTTGTAACTTCAGAAGATATTCACTTTTATATTGTATGTATTACATTTGTACCTTATTGTATCTGCAACGGAGATGTATTATTCCTCCGATTGGAAGTGTCGTCATTTGTACATGCAAGTGTCGCAAGTTATATTGTAAGTGTCGTAACTTATATTTTATGGGTTATTAGATCACCTTGGTGGGGTCGACCCTATATGAGTCATGTGGGTTAAAGGGCTATTAGACCACCCTAGTGGGGTCATCCCATTGTCAAGTGGTAGTGGGTTATTAGACTCTCCTAAGGGAGGTCGGCCCAGAGTCAGTTGTGATGGGGTGTTTAAGTCCCCTAGTGGGGTCGGCCCAGTGAGCATTATGTTAAGTGGTTAAGTTGGGGCTGACCTAATTAGAGTTAAAAGTCAAATGAAGTAAATTATAAATAGAGAGTGTGACTCTCTCATTTATTCATTCACACACTCACTCACTTCGCATTAGTGAGAGAGAGGAGGAGTGCGTACAAGTGGAGGAGGAGATGATGCTAGGAGACTATCTCTTATTTTGGGGTTTCATCTTGGTGATCTTTGTATTGGTGCTTATTTTATCTCTAAGGAAGTTGCGGGGTTTTTCACCTTCTTGGTTTTCCCTGGTGAAATGATTGTGTCTCTTGTCTCTTGTGTTTGATATGTTGTACATGTTGTTCTCTTAGTTAAGATCCTATATCATATTGAATTAAATGCTGAAAAACTAACAGTACGATGGATACTTTTCCTAGAGACGTTAGTAACAATTTGAAATCCTAGTTGTTGGGAAAGCCTTGGCTTGAAGTAATCTAGTTTGAACATGATGGTGTTCGAGGAATCGGGGTCTACAGCTCCTATAGCGTATTGCAAAGTATTACACTAATTTGGGAAGTTTTTCAAGACTTTGAGCGTCGACATAGCATAGGGGGCCTAGGCTAGATCTTCTACAATGTCATAGCTTTGAGTAGCTCGAGCGTTTGGATTGAAAATGACTTTTCGAATGGTGCTCTTTAGAAAATGCAATATCGTATCCTGTAAAGGATTCTCAATGGTTAGAGGACCTTGAGAAGAAAGAGTATCAGATGTAGATGTGGAGGATTTTTCAGTATTACCTCCATTGGATTCCTTATTTGGGATAGAGTCGTATGTACGTGATTGGGTAGATAAGTTGACTGTTTCACTCTGCATCATGAGAACATGGGTGGTTATGGATGGTTCTTCTTGAAAAGGAGGCAGTGGTTGTAGGATCATTTGTTGTTGTTGTGTAGGTAAGGGATCAGTTAGCACTGCAAGTGTGGAGTTTCCCTTGAGAAAAGTTTGCACTTCTTCAAGATGTGGACATTATTTCATGAAGTGATCATCACCGCATAGTAGACGTGGATATTTATCCTTTTGTTTTTGTTTGGAGTCATCAGAGTTGTTCTTAGGCTCTTGTTGGTTAGAATATTTCTTGGATTTCCCTTTGTTCTTCTTTTTACTATTGGATTTTTGAGGTGAAGCAGATTGCACTGAATTCACTTCGGCAGTGGAAGCAGGGTTGGGTGATTGGTTGGTGTTGTTACTAGCTTGTGTGGAGGGTGGAGGTTAACTATGGTGGTTCTGTGATCCTCCCAATTGTGTAGCAGGCTGGGCATGAACGAAACCAATAATGACATCAGCATGTGATCCCGTAGGGTGTTTTGTTGGGTCGTATGTGGGGCGTTAGGGATGATATCGTATAAGGTGCCAAATTGAGCATAAACTAAGTCTAAGTACTAGGAAAATGAAATGGGTTGTTCTTCCATAAAACCCCCCCCCCCATATCCATGTCTTTGGCTATGATGGGAAGTAAGGACTTCGTAAACCAATCAATGAGTAATTGGTCCAGAATAGGAGCTTTAATAAGGATACGCCTCCTTCTCCACTCATGGATGTGATCGGAAATGTGAGTATATGTGGATTGACAAAGGGTTGTCAAAAGGTTCATGTCAGTTTCATAATGGATTGGTAATTGGAAATGGGTCAGGAAAGCCATAGCTAACGATCGAAAGTTGGAAAAAGAATGTGGTGGTAATTCAATGTACCACTTCGAAATAGTCCCGGTGAGGGTTCGTTGAAACAACTTCAAACATATAGAATTTTCCATGAGGGAGTTAGAGGAACACCATAGATGATAAGTCATTACATGGTTTTTTGGGTCCTCACTGGGTTTGCCATCGAATTTTGGAATGTTCGATGGTAACTTCACAGGAATCAGTGGCCAGTTTGTGCCATGTTGAATGGGATCATTATTCAAATGAGACAAGTCTGGAATATCTAACGTATCCAGAAAGGGTAACTGTCGGTTTGGCTGCGGATACTGGTAGTATTTATATGGCACCTGAGTACCAGTAGTATCGTTAATTGATTGATCATAAGGTCCTCCCGTAAAGGGTTTTCCAAATGGAGGTGGGCCTCCTCAAGGAGGATGTGGACCGAAAGGGGGTCCTTCGCCAGAATAGGGAGGTCCACCGCCGTCATATGGGGGTCCTCCGGGTGGAGGTGGGACAAGTGGTGGGGGATGAGGTGGGACAGGTGGGGGTGTGGGTGGTGGTCTACCGGTTGGAGGTCCAGTTGGTGGAACATTATGATGCCCCCATGGGGTGTTCATGTTTCTGGGATAGGGTAATCCAGGGAAAATATTTACTGGATAGTTTGGACATATAAAAATGTTATGATTTCCCAGGTATATATGGCCCCATGGGGGTTGGGTCCAATTGGTTGGTGCTCCCATTTGATGCGTATTTTTTCCCATGGTTGGGAGTGAACTTCCAACCATGCTATAGTTCATGTGTGAAGAATTTCCTTCGCTCACATTATGTCCTCTAACAGGATGATGTCTCCCATTTAGGTTTTGTCCACTGACTAAGGGTTGCCCCTCAGTTGAAAAATATCCACTTGTTGGAGTATGGCCAACAAATGTATGTTTCCCACTAATAGTAGGTTGACCTGAACCCATGGGTTGACTACTAACTAAGAAATGACCTCCACTCATTTTTTGGCTAGTGGGATAAATGATAAATTCCACTCGAATTTTGAGGTGGAGGTGATGTTTCAGTCATGTAGTTCATAGTGGCCAAAGGTTTCCCTCCAGTTCTTGGGGTCAAATAAGATTTAGATCCGGTCAAATGGTATGTAGGAGTACTAGATTGGAAATATAGTTGGCCTGACTCGTAAGTGGACATGATAGACGTAGATATTCTTGGTGAAGAAAAGGAAAAAGAATATACAGTTGAATGTTGTTCAAAAACTTATACTTCCAGATTGGACCTAGAGGGAAAATATGGCGTCTAAGTTGGTTACTGAAAATCCGTAAGCATTCGATAATTTCATAAACTGGCAGGAGAAAGATGTCATCCAGAATCCAAGGAGGAAACTGGCGTGGTGGAGTTTCCACCATCGGAAGTGAACCAAAATCAGAAACATGTTGACCTAAAGAAGTATCCTAGAATGATGTTGTTGGAACAAAATATGTCGATATTGGGTCATCCTGGGGTTGACTGAAAATACAGTCCATAGCCTCAGGATGTCCTTCAAGTGAATGATGAAAGGTTGTGTCATGTTTAGGAGGTTGTTCCACCATCAAAGGTCCCGTACGATTAGTGATTGGTGGATTTGTAGGAGGAGAGTAGTTCACTCATGATTCTAAGGTAGAAGTACATTCTTCATGTGACATAGAAGTGGAGGGTTGATCCATAATTGCTCCTGATTTCTCCTCCCGATTAACGGGAGATTTAAGTATCATATTTAAAATTCTATGGGATCTTCTTAAAGGTTGATCAACCAGGATGGCTGAAACAAAACTTCTCCTAAGATTTTTCTAAAAAATAAAAAAACACACTTCAAGATCTACTCAAGCTAAAGTTGCAAGAAAACTTATGTGGTAGGTGGGATTCAATAGTCTGGAACCTCATAGGATTATCAAGGCGTCGCAACTTGCAATATACTATAGGGTCCAACAGTTATACCCGGCCCAATTTTTAAGAGCACTAACCAGAGAGGATTAGGACCGTACCCCTGACCGTATAACCTGACTACCTAGAAGTACGTGAGTAGTAGCTCCCCAAGTGTTGTTATCGGTGTATTTCCATACCAAGATGACCAAAATTAATCTTAGAAGGTTTCATGAATCCTAATAGGGTCTTCCAATATACACAAGGTACATGGGAGCTCAAATTTGTAGTGGTGTTGTCTAATGCACAACCGCACGACAGGAGCCTTTCGATATACTATTGAGTACGTGAAGTACCTTTCTATATACCTGAAGGTACATGAAAGGACGTTCACTATACCGATTGGTATGTGGAATAAATACAATCTCTTAGGATACAGTGCAGGAAAATAATGACAACTGCCATGCTTAAAGACACTGGAACACGTCTCGAACTTAACACACAAGTTTCTATACAATTTTAACCTAAGCTAACGTTAAATTTTATCTTAACAATTAAGTGGGTGCATGAGGTGCAGACTTGGAATTTAAAAAGATGAAAAATTATTCTACATGCAATGTAAGCCTTTGTTTCTCTTTCAATGAAAACTAAACTAATGATAGGGAGAAGTCATTTTACTTTTCTGATAATGAAAAATGAATGAAACACCTATACTTTCAATTTAACCAAAAGACATGAAAATCATCCTCTCAACAATCCAACAAAAACTAAAGGTATACCACACCAAATCCAAACTATTTTTGTCTTTTTCCTTTAAGTTCAAGCAAATCTACATGCAAAGAACGAAAAGAAGAATTCCTTTTTTAAATGAACTAACTCAAATTCCGAAATGAAGACTAAAAGAGATGGAGAGAAACCAAAAACAATCGAATTTTTCCTACCTTTCAAAATACTTTGAGAAATTTAAAATGAAACTTAACAACTTCGAAGGAGATAAAAGTACTTTTTACAACTAAGAAGTCATAAGCATTACTATCTTTTCACTTTCCATAAGATTACTCAAATGATCATTTCAAAAGATAAAAACTCTTTGAACCAATTTCAAGAAACAAGCTCGAAATGACAAAGATAAGCACTTATTGATTTTCAGACCAAAGAACTCAAATAGAATAAGAATTATGATGTTCTTTCAATCCAAATTCAAATAACTAAAGAGATTTTCAACTGCAAATATTTTCTCAATCAGAAATTCACAAAAAAGTAAATCACCCAAGATCTCCAAACACACAAAATCTATTGCAAAAATCGCAAAAACTACCTATTGGGGGGGGGGGGGCGGGCTGAGAAGTTAAACTGAACAGATTAGATGGTTTGATAGGGATTCACAAGACTGAATGCGCTCATGAGGAATTGAAATTTCCCACTATGAGAAGTGCATTCAATTGACTAACAAGGACCCAAATAAAGAATAAAATTTAGAAGTAAGCTAATGGACAAAGTATGTTATACCTAGGAGGCTTTGAGACTATGCAAACAACCTATAGAATCGAAATAATCAAGCAAAAAATCAAAGTAAGAGATTTCTTAAAGCATGCACCAAATGATGAGGGGAGACGCACCCTGTAAAGGTACACCAGAGCGTTGGAATCTCTAGCAAAGCTCTCTGCAAATAGAGGAAGTGCACCAGCGACACGGGTTGCAAACATGAAGAAGGCATCAACAACGCAGGTTGCTCTAAAGGAAAGTGCAGCACTGTGAGACAGACACAGGTAATGAACTTCCAAGGTGTGTCGAGCGATATCCAAGCTTAGAAAAATAAAAACTCTCAAAGTTCAAAAAGAGAAATTGCTCAATTAAACCCTGAACAGAGTATAGGTGGCCTAGAAGATCTCTGATAATAAGATCCAGTGGAGGGAGAGGCAATTAGAGGAAAAAATAATAAAAAACAAGAATTGTAAACAAACCAAAACCACAAGCTATAAGATCTTCAGTATGGTCGCCATTTTTGTTTACAGACAATCAATTAATGTGGAAAAAAACTGATCTCTCTAGTCTAAATGGTTTATATCTAAAACAAAACGAATACACACTATAATTATCCTTCCTAGTTAGATTAAACTGCAAGGTATATTGGAAAGCAAGTTACCTCATAAGCGCAATTCATTTCTCCTCGTTTGATCTAATTCCAGTTCCTCGATCTCCGGGTGCAAAACAAGAAGGAGAAAGTGGGAACAAACGAACAATATGAAAGCATATGGTTATGAATCTAACTAGATCAACAATCAAAGAGGTCAATCCTAATCATTATACACATAAGAAGTTTATGGAAAGATATTTATATTAAATGTAATTTGCAGCAAATACAAAGTAGGGAAATTACAACCAATTCCTTGATGTTGTAACACCGACTCAAGTGATCTTTCCTCAAAGATTAAAGCCTTCTATCCTTCTATTCTCCTTTTGGATGAAGAGGGTCTCCTAGCCAAATTCCACCAGCATATGGATACTTTAACCTTCCTCCTTTAACAATGGAGAGGGGGTATATATATATAGGGCTAAAGAGATAGGAGAGGTTGAGGATTTAGGGGAGATGCTTAAGGGATCATCCCACTAGGTGAGGGGATCGAATGCCACCTTCCCAGATATGTAGGGATAAGTATCCATGCCATCCAAGATTTAAGAACTCGCTCGAAACTTCTCTTTATCCTTTTTAACCAACAACGATGCACCTTACACAAGGACAAAATGCACTAGTGGAAGGGTGACGCACCTTGTGCAAGGGCAGACAATGTCACCTCAAGTCTGACGCACCTTGCCAGAGAACAGGGCATGTTAGGGTGACTACAAAATTTAAAGGGATGCACATCAACACTTCTCTTGGTCTTTCAACCTAGGAACTTTAGTAAACAAGGCATATAAAGGACACAAAACCTACCGTGACGAGATTTGTGCATAACACCAACAATGGCAAATTGTGTGGTTAATGAGGATGGAAAACTATTAGGTTAATATAATTATCATGTTAGGATGTATGGGTGGTGTAATTATCGATTCATTCAATTAATGGATTAGTGCAATATAAGTGGGAAAAATGTTAGTCGGCAAGTGGGGTAGGGTTTAATGGGTCATTGTGACTAACATGGTGAATTTAGTTTGCATATATTAATATGGTCAACATAATGCCACCATGGTCAACAATGGCCAATGATGATTCATATTGTTCATGATAATCAAGGATGAGTGATTAACTAGTTTTAGTGGTCAAGAGGGTTATAGTGGACTAGATGGTCAATTGACTAGTTGGTGGGTTGGGGGTAGGTGGCTAGTTGTGATACATGACCAATGTTGAATTATGACCATGGTTTGGCTTCATAAGGTATTTATACGTAATGATTATATAAGGGGCCATATGGGTTATGAGTCAAAGTGTAGGGTCTTAGTGTATTAGGGGTTAATGTATTTAGGGTAATAGTCTATCACGGTTTGATTGTGTCTAGGGATAATGTATTTGGAGGCTACTGTGTTCAGGTCATAGTGTAATAGGGAGCGTGTCTTCAAGTTCATACTGTATTACCGGGTGATTGTGTCAAACATCGACCTACAACAAACACTATTGGCTCAAAGTTGTAGGTTGGATTATTCTTTTAAACTACAACTCCAGGTTGAAAAATAAACATGAAGGTTTAAAATAGAAATTTAATTAAGTGTCGAGCCTATGGAAAAAATGTCACACATTTATTTACTTGTATTAAGAGCTCATTTCCCTCTCTTTCAATAGAATTATATTTTTACCTAAAAATGAATTATTTATATGTATATTTTCAATTATTTAAGTCCTTTCTATGGTTGATCGTGCAAATTCAACAATACATTATATATTCCATAGTTACCCAAATTATTTTTGTCTCCTTAGTAATTTGTATCTTTCTAAAGGATCTCCATACATAAGTCCATATGTTTTTTGCAATTAAAATAATTTTTCAATATTCCACTTACAGACATATTGTTGGAATGTCTCACTAAAATAATGTCAATAAATTTTTCCAAAAATATCACATTATTGTCTTTTTATAAAATTGATTGGTATGTGTGATTTTTTAAGCAATATACAAATTATAAATAAAAATATTTTATACAATTTCATTCAACATATGAATCCTTATTAAACTATTCCCTTTCTTTTAAGATTTCTTTCTTAGTTTGCTTCCTTTCCTTTTTCTTATAGCATTTACAATCTAGAATGCCTTTTATAACCTTGGACTTCAGCAATATAGGAATTTTGTTTCAACCATAAATTTCAATTTTTTAATATTTTTGCAAAGTTCACATAAAAATGTAGGAGAAAAAAGAAATATGGACACACAATTGTAAAAGAATTTCATACTAAATTGATATTTCAAAATAATTACGCCTTCTACAAAATGAGTATGTTAATAGCATAATGAATTGTTTATTGTAATATTTTATATTCCTTGGAAGGTAATAATGTCTTTGTATTATGTCGGAAGATATCCACAATCTTATGTAAAATAGTAATACATTATATCCCATATTCATTATGGTAAAATATACTCTTGATATTCATTATTATATAAAGAGATGTTATTATGGAGAATTATATTAACCCGCATGTAATATGTGAGAGTAATTCCTCCTCATCTCTTGGTATATAATAGAGTCAAGGGAGTCTCTCACATTCATTCATTCGTGAATCATCCATTCATCCAGTGTGGATCATCCATTTTGTGGATCATATATTGATGATCTTGCTATATTGTATTGGGGTTATTGGCATTGCTCTCTTGTAAGCTTGAGGGAGATATTCTGGAGATAATAGAAGACTACCTTCCCATGGACGTAGCCCTATTGGGTGAGCCACATATATCTGATGTACTCTTTTCTCTTGTTATATTTCTGTTCTTATTTATTGTGATATGTTATTGTTTGCATAGATATGTAAGCTAGTTTAGTTAGATCCATATCTCTAACATGGTATCAGAGCTTGTTGCTATGATCTAGCACATTCTATTGCTTTCAAACAATATTTTATCATTTGGGCATTGATTATTTCTTGTAGATTTGCTTTCTATCTGGTTTCCATTAGACTTCTCTTCAGATCTAGGCATATTTCTGTAGTTTTTAATTTCTAACCCTAACCTTGTTGTGTAAATTTTTGCAGAAATTTTTCAAGGGTTTCTTGATGTTGTTTTTGTAGATTTATATGATTTTTTGATTCTCCTCAAGGAGATCTATCTTCAGGTTGTCAAAACGAAAATTTTCGTCCAAGTTTGGTAGACTTTGTGCAGGTTTCCATCTTCAGCGGATTCGACACTGTTTTTGGCCTTAAACTGGACACTCACGACTGTTTCTTCACAGAACCCACGGTTAACTGCGACTGTTTTAACTGTGAACCCATGAATACACTGCAGACCCGCGGCTTGTTAGTGTGGAGAACCACGTATGCTTCGGCATACTCGCTACTGTTCCACTTCCCAACCTGCGCTTACTTCAATATATTCACGATTGTTCCTGTGCTAAACTTGCACATGCTTCGGCGGACCCACGACTTCATAGTGCAGAGACCTGTGAGTAGACATGAATCCATTGCACGGCAACCCGTGAACCCGCGACTGACTCTACTGTCAACTTGCGAGTAACCGTGACCTTTTTTTAGCAGAACCCGCAAGTATCAGTGCTTATTCGCAGGTTTCCTAGTGGCAAACCCGCGAGTGACCATAAATCGGTCAATATTTACTGGAATTTTTATTATAACAAGTTTTTGGAACTGTAGAAGCTATTCTGCTTCCACCAACGCGAACAGAACATAAATCTAGGCAAGTGTGGGAACTTTTCAAAAGGGTTGTAAGTAAAAGTTTCTTGTTCCTTTACTGTTTTTCTAACTGTGTTTTTTGTAGATTCAGATCAATATGGTAAAGCATTTAAGTGTTCTATTTTTCATTTTTTGCAATTAGGTTTTGCTTCTAATCATGTTTATTAAGAGATTATTTCTTGTTCTTGATATATATTTTGTCTCACATTTCTATATGGAAACATTGACATATTTTAATGGCATGGATCTATAGTATCTTGTCATGATGATAGCTACAAACCATCTAATGCTTAATATTTTAACAAGACACTTAATAACTAATTTGTTCTTTTTGGTTTAATCATGTTGATTTCTAATCATGTCATGTTTATAAAAGCAATTTTATAAGAACAGTCTCATATGTGGTATCTTTTGATCATTATTTGCTTTATTTATATGTTATTGCTTACCTTTGTGTAAAAGCAATTTCATTGTTCTATAAGTAATATCTTTATGATCATTATATGCTCTTGCTAATTAAATTCTTGATTAAAATCAATTTTTTGACTTGTCATAAGTTCTTTAATTGGGATATAGTTTCTTTCTCATGTATTGCAGAGATTGTATCTAGTTCCTATGCTATTTGTCTCTAACGTTTCTATATGGAAGCATTGGCATTTCCAAGGCATCTCATGTCTTGCATATTTACATGGTGTTAACAAGAAATTAACCCATGATTAATACCTTTAGTAACTTGTCATTTCATAATTTTTTCTATGTGATATCATGAGTTGATCATAATTTGCTATATGTTGATCATATTAAAAATTTTGATTTATTTTCATATATATCATGTCATGTTTATTTCGATCATCTTTTACTCAATATTTATATGGCTTTGAGCAATCTTATAATCTTGAAATATTTGTCATGAGCACTTTGTTCTTGTTGCAATGGGATTTCTATTCTTATGATTATAGAGGTTATCTTGTTCCTACTTGTCTCTAACGTTCCTATATGGAAGCATTGACATTTTCAGGGATTTCATCTCTTGCATATTGACATCATACTAATAAGAAATGCACCTATGCTTCATATTAGTTGCTTGATGACTAAATTTTCATATATTTAAGTGAAATCTTGGGCTCACTATTTATATGTTGTGGTTGACACTTAATGTGTAAAAGTAACTTCATTTTCCTTAATTTTCAAGTTAATCTTTTATTTGATCATATTATGTTGCCATCTTTTTATATGATGTTTTCTAACCTTTGGTGTATGAGCATTTTCATTTATGTGTGAGCAATTTTGTTTTATGATCTTCATATGCTTTAATCTTGGAAGTTCTTGTGCAGATAAGTTCTCTGTTTATATTTCCATCTTGTTCCAAAAATATTGAAGCACCATCTTCTACTGATAAAGTCATGATGTTCATCTGTATGATATCATTTTCGATGTATAGACCATTGGGGTCTTGTTTCTTCGATGTTAGAGGTCTTCTACAAATATTTCTAATGCACCTTGATTGGAAGAATGTTTGCTATCTACATGCGTGTTGGCCATCTGGGTATTTTGTACATTATTGTGGTGTTATTCGCCACATGTTCTGTTGTAACAACCATCAGAAGGTATCTGTACAATGGTGTGGATGTTATATCAAAGTTCTCCAACTATCAGTTATGGTTGTGATGATTCAAAGGGTGATCTAGGCATCTTGTGGATCTAGTAGCCATGTTGGATTCTCTTTAGATCTGGGCACCTTGCTGGTGGATTGCGTCACATGTTCTCGACATTTGTTGGATCTAGTAGCCATAAAGGCTTCTCTTTTGATCTGGTCATCTTGTTGTTGGTATTTCATCGTACAACATCATTCGTGTGCAATTTCATGATTCAGTGAGAAGCGATTGTTCTTCATCAAATTCCATGAAATTCCATTTTACAGCTTTGGTTCTTCTAGAAGTTGTCATCAAGGGGAGCAGTAATGACTCCTTCCTTCCTTTGTTAGTGGGATTTTCTCCCAGCCATTATTAAGGGGGAGTGTTGGAATATTGTATATTCCTTGTAAGGTAATAATGTCTTTGCATTATGTCGGAAGATATCCACAATCTTATGTAAAAGAGTAATACATTGTATCCCATATTCATTATGGTAAAATATACTCTTGATATTCATTATTATATAAAGATATGTTATTATGGAGAATTATATTATCCCACATGTAATATGTGAGAGTAATTCCTCCTCATCTCTTGGTATATAATAGATTCAAGGGAGTCTCTCACATTCATTCATTCGTGAATCATCCATTCATCCAGTGTGGATCATCCATTTTGTGGATCATATATTGATGATCTTGCTATATTGTATTGGGGTTATTGGCATTGCTCTCTTGTAAGCTTGAGGGAGATATTCTGGAGATAATAGAAGACTACCTTCCCGTGGACGTAGCCCTATTGGGTGAACCACGTATATATGGTGTACTCTTTTCTCTTTTTCTATTTCTGTTCTTATTTACTGTGATATGTTATTGTTTGCATAGATAGGTAAGCTAGTTTAGTTAGATCCATATATCTCACATTGTTAACTTCAAAGAGTGGTAGAAACAATAAATTAAATTTTAATACTTAATGAGTATGTCAATATCATATTGAATTGTAAACTTCAAAAAGTGGTAGAAATAAAAAATTAAATTTTAATTCTTCTTTACTATAAATGTTAACATGCATCTCATATGAGTATTGCTACCAACTTAACCAACAAGATTTTCTTAAAAAGTTGACTTCATATTTTTCTCATGTCAAAGATGATTTGAAAATATTTTTAATGCAATTATGTATGCTAATTAAGACCTCAACATATGTCATATACGTCCCTTGAAATGATTGAGGATGAAAATATGGGAGTATATAACTAACTTCATATTTATCTATAAACTATCAACACTACTACATATGGACCCCAAATTCGACATTTTCACCAAAGTTTGAGAAACAAATTCACCTCCTGCATCAAAATGAAGTCGAATAGGCATAAATTTTAGTTGAAATTCCAGGTTTGGCTTCAATAAATGTCGCTTAAGAAATATTTGCAAAAAATTCACCCCCTCGCATTGAAAACAAGTCAAAATGGAATCGACGTTTACATTGTACGTTGCTTAAACAATGTACCACAATATTTTTTCCCTTTTCCACATGCGAGAATGAAAATCCATTTCATATAAAAAACACCATTAATTGTTTATGGAAAACTAGGATTGATAAGGAGATATGTGTTAGGATATTCCTATACTCCATCCTAGTCCTAACAGCATTTCCATTGTTTGCATTTTCAGTCATGCATGCAAATATTAGGGTTTGCATGCAATTAGGGTCTGCATGCATTTTGCATGCATTCCAGTCATCAACACCAACACCTAGCCCTCAGTGAGCTAGCCCCGAGAGCTTCTTTCCTTGCAGTTTTATCCCTCCCAGTGACTAATGCGCCCTCCTTTGCTCCACTGCATGACAAAGGTGCCTTCTTCACCTACCAGTCCAGTTATATTCAGTTATCTTCAGTTACTTCCTTGATTTAAGGATTAACTGACTCTTTACTGACCTTATTACTCCTATGGACCTCCAATGAGACTAAACTACCTGTTCTGACTCTAGTAATCTCCTACTGCATCCTCCACAGAGCCTCCTTCATCCAGTTAGTGTCTCCATGTGCTAGTTACATTCAGTTACACCTACTACACTCAGTTAGACTCAGTTTGACTGACAGTTGACAGTTACTTGTGCATTGATGACTCCACTGATGATCATGAGGACACCTAGTTGTGCTCCGATTACACTCCAGTGATCCTTCGATCACTCCATGAAGGCTAATTCGAATTGCCACCTTAGGCACTCGAATTCTCATGCTTGTACTACTTATTCATCCATATTGTGATTAATTAGCTAGTGTGTGTGAAGTATTATTGCTTCTATCTGAGTTCTACTGTACCATATTATTCCGTTTCTCATTGTACTGTATTGATCACTCTTCTTCTATTTTCTTGCTTAATCATAATCATTCTCTTGTGAGGTATACCTCATCTCTTAGATTTACTGTGAGGATTTTCACAATATGATATCCAGATCTCGCAAGTAAAATCACAGTATTTGACCTTTTATCCCCAACTAGACCCATACTAGCTACACCAGGCCCACATCTTTAGCATTGGCGAGGATAACACCTACGGGTATGAACGAGACTACCAAAGTCCATAGTTTCATATAGATATTACTTGAAAAAAAAGTTGGAAGGAATCAACTACTGGCCAACCCACTTATGTACTTGCCTTTGTTTCTTATGCTTATTATCCAATGGCTACCCATGTTTCTATACACTATGAGTTTGTATGCACCTTTTCCCCTACGACTCCCTCCAGTTATGGCTACATTTCAACTAACTGAGGTTCCCTAGTCCATAAATCTAGCCACGGCCCTTCCAATTGTACCTGGATGGCCTCTACTTCCTTTTTTTCAGGTTGAAGGAGAGACTAAGAGAATGAGAGATTGGTGGGAAAAGGAGAGATGGAGAAAAAGAGGTAAATTGCATCATCAAGATTTTTCTACATTTCAATTGATTTACAAGCACAAATTTATTCATTTTGTGAAAGGGAGGTGAATTTCTACAGAGGAAAAATTGTTTAATTCCAAATCAAGTGAGAATTCATGAAAGTGTATTGTTCATCAATGTGATAGACAAATAACCTCATTGAGCATATAATCATGTTCTTGAGAAAAAATCTATTAATTTGTTCTCCAAGTTTAAATTTTTCTGTTATAGTGTTTGTTGAGCCAGTTCTTGGATCCACTATGAATCTATGATTTGTGTCATTGTCCTAATTTGTTAGATTTTGATTAGTGGTTGAGGCTAGAGGAACCAAGGCTCAAGTGATAAAATTGCAACGATAAGATCGTGTATAACATTATTTTTATCATCTTTTGATTATGTCATTATAGATTCTCTTCTCCCCTCCCCTGCAATAACTCTTGCTATTATTAATTCTCAGGGCTATTGCGTTTGAATTATAGAATTGGTGTTGAATTGACTTACCTAAAGTTAGTCGGGAAAATTATTTTTGAATTTACTGTATTCACATGAAATGATTATAATGGTTTAAGAAGGTTTTTCTTATTGGAATTGTGTGCAAGTATCAAGAAAGATCAAATGTTGGAAAATCACTTGATTGATCAATGCCAAAGACCAAGAGCAAAAGCTTCCAACAAGTTTTCACCTTACCTTTTTCTTTCATTTTGAGTTATAAATAAATTTTTGGGAAAATAATGATAAATTATAATTTATCCTTGCTCTGTTAGCGAGACCTCAACCCTCTCACTAGGGATTAGTTATATCTACCATTATAGATGAAAATATCTCTAACAAAACTAGCAACTCCATTGGGCGAGAATTCTTAGAATTCTTCTTCTTTTGGGTTGGTTTCTTCCCATTTTCAATAGCTTATCCTTTTGATTTGTTTCTAGGACATGCTAGTTTGCTTCCTTTCAATCCTTGGGATAAAAACATTTCTTGGGTTTTAGTGCTAGATTTTAATTTTTTTACCTACTCTTCCTTCTACTCGTAAGGCACTTCAATGACAGTCACTGCAAGCAACTCACATATTTCCATTGGCATCCCACAAACACATTCTTGTGCGTGAAGTTTTATCTTCTATAGATTGTGAGCAACATAATAGTTGCTTGTTTCAATGGAAGTGGTGTCCCTTGTAGTGTTTCCTTAACGTCCATTGCGTTATTGAGTTTTAGGGGTTTGATTGTTCTTGTTGTTGTGACAATTTGTTCCTGTTTATTAATATGAATGTTTCCATTGATGGACATTAATATTTTTCTTTCTTTCTTCCTCCCTTCTTATTGTATAATTTTTTTGTAGAATTGTCACAAAGTGGCCACAAGGTGTTGTTTTCTTGCATGAAAAGTAAACTAGAACTTTTAGATAGATAAATAAGATGGCCCACGATGATGACTTTTGTAATTTGTGTTGATTGGACCTTCCTAGAGTATGTGCCTTAGTAAGGGGTGTTGTATTATATGTCATTTAATAAATATAATATTTGAAACCTTCCATGTTCATCATTTTTGCAGTTGTATCCAAAATATTCATAGAAGACTTTCCTCATTTTTCTTGACATTCTCGAGGTCACTTTATTCTTTGCAACAAATTATTTGTATTATAACAAAAATGGGTACATTTTTTTATATATCAAAAAAGGTCTCGACTAGATTGGAAGACCTCTTGTTACAAAATTGCACCACGTAGAATGAGAAGAATAGTTCATATGTTTTTTCTGGAGCTGTAATCTCTAGCAGAATAGTGCTTAACCTTGCTGATTTAGTTGGAATTGAATGCTTATTGAGGAGTGGAGTGATGGGTGAATGCTTAAAGGAAACACATGTTTTAAAGCATTTCATTCCTAATCCCAAAATGATATTTTGAATGTTTGTTTAGGCTTTTTGACTTTGACCTTTATTAAATTAAGCACAAAGGAAATTTTAGTCATAGCGATTTTAACAAATGGCGTAAGTGATTTCAACAAGTAATTAACAAAATATTTTCAAGCTTATGGGATGCCATTCTATCCATAGCTATTAAGGAACAACACATACCTTACATAAATTCAAAGTTAACATATCTATTTAAGGTAATTGTTTCCTTTTTCAATCATAACTACTGGTTGTTGGTTTAATTTTATTATGTACATATAATTTATAACAAGTCCTTTCAACATGCAATCATACCTTGGAGGGGATTCCAAGATGCTTATGTTTGTTAACATTTATTCAAATTCGAAATTCTTTGGTGAGTTACTATGTAGTCTGAGGATTACTACAAAGGTTAATGATTGTGAAATTGGATTACCCAAGCGAAAACAAACAGTAGAGTTAGTGAGGCTCATGGTTGATTGAGTATTCATTGACATTTAGAAGATGTATCCAATCTTTGTTGTTGTAATGATGCTAAATAAGTTTTGTCCCTATTTAGGCCCCTTTTATTTGAGTATTTGTATAGATTGTAATAAAAGTACTAGTTGATAAGAAAATGCATTCACACTTCATTAACCAACATAACAAAGGTGTGAATCTTGGATTTATGTAAGCTATGGAGTTTAGTTTGTTTTCGAAGGAAACTGAGGAGGAAGAGATTCCTCAACACCATTTGTCTCATCAAATTTCCTCTCATCTTCATATGCATACTCAATATAAGCCAAACCTACTTCATTCTTTAACATCGAGGGAGACATATATTTAGCAAGATCATGCCCAATATTCTTCAATTCTTTGAGTTCTTGTTCAAAAATCTTGAATTTACATTTCCAAAATTTGATTTCAATTTCTACATTCATCAGTCTCATCCTAGAAGGAGTGACTTGAAATTCCAAGTAATCATGTTGGATATGGGAAAACAACTGGTCCCTAACACTACATTCCTCAAAATATTTCTATTCACTAAAGCCTTAATATCAAATCCCCTATTTCGCTTCTTCCCATCATGGATTTTCTTGGGTAGCTTCTCAAAATTATTCTTGTTGCCAAGCTCCCGATCTATTACTTGTAAAAAAGTAAAAATTGAATGATAAAACTTCACCTGAGAAGTGCTAAGATAGAGGGTCTGATAACGAATATGGTGCTATTGTAAGTCAATAGTCATAGAACGAGTAGTCCCCAAAAAATATCTCAATAAGAACAATTAATATAGAACCAAACATGCTTCTTTCTCGCTTATCCTCAACTTAACTTGATCAAGATTACAAGCTAAGATTGCATTTCTATCAGCTTGAAGGTTTAGGGTCCTTAGGGTGAATTTAGTTTAAGGATTTCATGAAATGTAGTACAAAACAATATTCCTAAGCAATGCTATTTAATTTACTTCATCTAGGGGAAGGCTAGAGCTTCAAGAAAAGTGTGAAGGGGTTGTGAGGATTGTATCAATGAATTTATGGCATCGGTTATATTTTTTATCAGTAGAAAAATACATAACTTGTAACTCTATATAGCAGTTGCCTAATAATATATATATATATATATATATTTTACACAAACAAATAACAGGCTTCATATTAAAAGGTGGAGTAGATTACATAGAGAAGGGGAGGCTGATCCCAAAACATCAAAGTTGTTAAGACAAACTCTGAAATTACCAGCCTCAGAAGTTCAAAAATGGCATTTAGCCTGATACAACTGTAGATATAGGTGTTGCTACCACTACTGTAGAGTTTAACAAACTGGCCTAATACAAAGCAACAGAAGAAAAACATAGAAATAGAACATAAGTCTTAAAATAGTACACATCAGGCTGAGAGGCAAATGCACAGACTAGAGTTGATTTTCATGGTGGTTACGAGCAGCTTTCTCCTTGATGCCAACAGTTGCGCCATTGCTGTCGTTGTCAATGTTCAAGATGATCGAAGGGATGCTCCCACTATTTGTCCTCACACAATCCACTTTGGCCTCAACAATTCGCAGGAAATTGTAAAAGGTGTGGTGTTTTCCCATAAGCTTTTCAAAGAAGTCTTTCATTTTACTTGTGCTTGCCCTCACTTCTGAATTTCAGATTTGAACAAAGGTAGCCAGATGGGAGATGGATTTCTTCATGTCTGCGAGGTCCCCCCTGAGCCAGCGGACTTGTGTTTCCAGGTCTTGTACCTGCAAATGAATCTCAGGGGAGGGAATTTTATGCCCTTGAGGGGAGCCCCTGTTTCCCAAATCACCAGGACTACCGCGATATTGCTGATGAAAAGAACCTTTGCTAATGTCACATGGCGTCGTGTGGAAACCAGAGACTGGGAATTGACTAGTAGCGAAGCCATAGTTGGGAAACAAAACAACACCCCTGTTACCATGACCGAGAGTATTGTCAAGGGGCGTCCATGTACCACCATTTCCAGATTCAATCTCCTTAGGGTGATTTAGACAAGCCAACTTAGAGCCACCCCCCCTAGAAGAATCAACACAGCCAAAATCCTGAAATATTTTAGATAAATAATGTTTCTTGCTACCAGTGCCAGTCCCCCCCCGGGGTGCTCTATTCATTATTCCTGCATTTTCTGTAGTGCATAGCAACAGGACATTGATTGCATTCCCCCATAGTTTCCCGAAACAAAGGAATTCCGAGATCAACACTGTAGAAGAAAATGCAGATCAGGACAGGAAGCACAAGGCAAGAATTCAAAAGCAAGCACAGGGTGCTTCAACTGCCACCACCCTGCATGAAATAGCCCTTCACCACCTTGGGGCTCGTCCACCATAACTCCCCGCATGATAGACAGGTGGTGTCTATCAGGGATGACCGCCAAAAACGTCAAGGGGACAACTGATGTGAGCAGGTGGATCTCAGAGATATTTGAGGAGTTAATGAGGCCGTCCCTTGGTGAGTAGAGGGGAGGGTAGGGGGGTAGAACATAGGGAAAAAATTAAGGAACCCAAACATTGAATTGGTGGATTCCATTGAGAAGTGCATGACCACAATTTAAACTTGCCCCAAGATTAGCCATGGTGTCGACATAACTGTTGCAATGCCTAAGTATGTGAAAGAAGGTTACAGAGTGAAACTCTTTGGCCAAGAGGAAGAAGTGTTGATGGAATGTGGAGATAGGTTTTTGGTGCATACTGACTATTTCCCTTGCTTTTCTTATCACCAACATAGAGTCTCCAAAAACCACTAGGTCGTTAATATCTTTGTTTCTGGCAATGTCCATCCCCTTTATCACGACTAACCATTCAGCTTCGTTATTGGTTCTTTTCCCAATTCCCCACGCAAAGTCATCCATTTTGTTTCCTTCAGAGTCAAGAAGAACTCCCCCCCGTACCTGCCAACCCAATCTAATAATATTATTAATATGAAACATAAAGTTTATAATATTGAGGTGTTCTATTTGTGAAATTCTTTGAATTTATTCTTATTGTGCTAATGAATGGTTTTTGTATTTTGTTGATATAGAAAACAATGTCAAGTAACCTTAACTGAGGAACTAGTAGCTCCAACCAAAATGATCATATACAATCTGTTATTCATTATGTATTCGGTGCCAATGCAGATTTTTCTCCTAATGAAGGCAATTCTTTTGGTTCATTATGCATCAATCATGATAAACCTGCATCTATTCATAATCATCCCAATGTAATTGATCATTATATTGGTGATGGGAAATGTTATTGCCCTTGTAAAAATTGCAAAGGGATAAAGAGAAGAAGAGTTGTTATGTGAACAACTATTAAACATTTCTTAGAGTATGGGAATTTAGAATATGGAAGAGAATATCACGCCTTGATAAGATGACATTTTTCAATATTTTTGATATTTTCCTATTTCAATAGTAATTGTATTTGTTTTCTTATAATTATTACATAGACAAGACCACCAATGCTTGGAAATCCACATTCTACCATTCATAGTAGAGATCATGGTGAGGGTGATGAAATTGAAGTCGATACTATGGAAGAAACTGACCCTAATATCCTTAAGAATGAAGGGATAAATAGGTTGATACATGACACATTTGTTTCCATGGATGAGAATTCACATGCGGATGATATATATGAACATATTCACGATGCACCTCTTATTGATAAGGCACAAAAATCCTTATAAAAAGACTCAAAGACAAGTCTTCTCTCTACTCTTTTGTTGCTAGTGAACTTGAAGGTAATGCAAGGTATTTCAAACATAGGAATGTGATCAAGAAATTACACACTCTCACAGAACTAGTCAAGAACACAGAAAATTACTCACAATAGATACACAATGTATTGCTCTCATGAATTATAATACATCAGCCAACCTTGGGAAAGTAATAGGCTGTCAATATATAACATTAAAACAGAGATTAGAATGGATAAATATGCCATTTGGATCATCATAAAATCAGACTTACTAAAACTATGCAAATCCCCCCAGGTTGCAAGTGTGTTTTCCAAGTCACACCAAAGGCTCACGAATTTCTGTTTTAGTGATCAGAAAGTGATGTGTGATGAGAAAAAAAATAATCTAAATCCCAAAAATGTAAGGAAGAAACATCATAGAGGATGTATGGTCCCAAAATCAAGTTTCCCTAGTTGACTAGCTTTTCCCCTTAGGAAAAAAAGCAGTAAACAGTAGTAAAAATCCATGGAGCGCATTTTTCACTAGAATCTTTAGGAATGCACCCAAGTGGCTTAGGAAACTTGTGCTCCACACCAGGAAGTCTTGTGTTCCCCCAAAGATGCCTTGTGGTCCACACAATGGCTCAAATAGAAATTATCTAGTCTAATACATATGAATTAATCATAAAATGATTAATTAATGCTACTAATGTATTAAATGACATAGATAGGAGGATTTAAATATTCCAAAACCCCCCCATAAATCTAACTTTATGTCCTAAATATCATAAAATAAAATACCAAGGGCCTAGTGACAAGACTTGGTCACCCTGTACAATACTGCCTAGTCCACAAAACAAGGAAGGAAGGAAAACCTCATGGGAAAAACCTTCCCTAAAAAATGGACATCATCAAATTTGAAGGATTTCTGATCAATACTTCACTCCACCACATGTTCAACCATCCCAGGCAGTGATATCAGATATCTGAAAGTCTTCTCAGTAAAAGCTTTGGTGAAGATGTCTACAATTTGCTCACCTGTTGGGCAATACTGCAAATCAATGATCTAGTCATGCACTAAACCTCTAATGTAGTGCATATGAATCTTAATATGCTTGGTCCTTTGTCTTTGTATTGGATCACTTGGAACCCTTATAACACTCTGATTAACACAAAAGATGACAGTAGCAGTACTAAAGGAAATCTCAAACTCTGAAAGAATACCCTGTAACCACACACACTGAGTAGCAACATTCACTGCTCCTCTGTACTCGGCCTCTGCTTAAGATAGTGCAATTTCACTCTATTTATTGCTTGACAAGAAAAAAGGACCACCTCCAAGCATGAATACAAATCCAGATGTGGATTTTCTATCAAGGCTATCACCATCCCAATTTGAATCAATGAAGCCAAGAAGATCTAGGCTAGAATCTGCAGCATAGTGGATCCCATCGATCTTGGTTCCTTGCACATAATGTAAGATCCTCTTTGAATCCCTCCAATGGAACTCATGTGGCTGCTCCATGTATCTTGATGCCACACTCACAACATATGCAAGATCAGGTTGAGTGTGAGTCAAGTATAACAAGCTGCGAACGCGCTGCCTATACAAGGTGCTGTCAACCAAAGGTGTAGATTCTGCTTCCTCCATTCTAACTCCTGAAAGGAAAGGAGTCTTTGAAGGATTGCAATCAGACATATTGAAATTATTTATCATGTCAGATGCATATTTGGACTGAGATACCTTAGTCTCATTCTCTGCTTGTGAAATCTCAAGCCCCAAAAACTGCTTAAGAATTCCCAAATCACTCATGGAAAATGCTTGATGCAAAGTAGTCTTTAATGAAGCTATTTGATCAGTAGAGATACTTGTGATTAGTAAATCATCAGCATAAATCACTATAATCATTATTGAACCATCAATTATCTTCATGTAAACATTAGGATCATATTTGCATCTAACATAAGATTGTGACAAGAGAAAGTTGTCCATTTTGGCATACCAAGCCCTGGGGGCTTGCTTAAGCCCATACAAGGACTTCCTAAACCTGCACACATAGTTAGGATCAGATGTATAACCTTCTTTATGCTTCATATAAATCTCCTCCTCAAGATCCCCATGTAGGAATGCACTCTTCACATCCATGTGGTGCACTTCCTAGCGCTTGGATGCAGAAATTGCTAGAACTAGTCTTATCGAATCCTTCTGTACAACTAGTGCAAAAGTCTCATTGTAGTCAACGAATTGGACTTGGTAGAATCCCTTTTCCACCAACCTATCCTTTTATTTTACTTCTGTACCATCAGTTGCACACTTTTTTTTGTAGATCCACTTACACCTTACCAATTTCCTGCGTGGGGAGAGCTTGACTAGCTCCCATGTTTCATTCTTCTACAATGACTGAAACTCCTCATCCATGGAATCCTTCCATCTTGGGTCATGTGAGGATTCATCATATTTCTTAGGATAAGAATCTACCATCATATAACATCTCTTAGAAAAGTAAGGATCATTCACATTGAGAGCAATCTCAAATTGTGATCTAGTCCTCCTAGTGTCATGAGGATTTCCCACTAGTTGACCAGTTGCTTGCAAAGTCTTAGCAGCCCATTTAGGCCTTGTTGGTGAATTAGGTTCTGCAATAAAATGGTCCTCATCATCATAAATATTAGAATAAAAAAATTCAATAGAAACACCACTTACTTCTTCAGGTGGTGGTGAAGATGGTTCTCCAATTTCAACATTTTGAGATGGCTCTTCCTCGAATTGAACACTTATTTTAATGAAGGATTTTTGAGTGGTCATGTTCAGCAACTTATAACCTTTGGATTCCTCTGAATATCGAAAAAAAAGACATGGTTGGATTTTGGGCTGCAATTCCCTCCTCTTCTCCTGTCAAAACCCAAAATTTCCGAAAATTTTAAAATTTTTAAAATAGCATGTATTATTAATAAATGCATTTATTTAACTGTTTGATTAGCTTACGTGATCATAAATGTGTCTAAATGATCTTTTTTTATACTCAGATTTTGATATGAGTTTCTTTACCGTTTGCTGATTGTTTTCTATTTTTCAACCACAAGGGGGAGTTGCCATAGCAGACTGGGCTTACTTAGCTTCCGAGCTAATGCATCAAAATGTCTTTCTCTTACAGATATACAGGTAATGTGCGGGTTGCTACATTTAAATCTTTAAAGTATTATAAATCAATTAGCTGTACCAGATCATTCAGTAAAAAGTCTAAGTATGCTAGCCAGGTTATCAAGTGTTTAAAGGTAGCATTCATCCTATGACCTCCTCAAGATCTTACTGTTATAGAATTAGAAATTACTAGAGAATATGATAGCTATGTTTCTTGAGAACAAATGAATTAACTAACTCTATGGAGTGTTTGTTCTTTGATGAAATTCTGTAATGCAATTATACTTCATAATTATCACTATAAAAATACAACTGGGAAACCATATTCAGACCAGTTTTTATTCGCTCATTGTTATCGCATCATTATGAGTTTTAAAGTTAGAATGTATTTTGATTTGCAACTGCAATTGTAAAGGATCTGGAGTGGTCAATATATAATTTGTTTATTTCTAGCATTTTCAAGATATTCTGTCAATTACATGTCTCCTCTTAACATCTCAGGGTTTGCATTGATTGGAATCTACTTTTGTTTTCCATAAATGATACTTGAATAAAATCTATAAGCACTTATGGAAGTAGTCCTCCATTATCATAATTGATTTAAACTCGTTGGGTATTAAGGATAGCAAAGGTCTAATTTTTCCTTAATCCAATTTTTATGAGTTGCATAGCTTGATTTCCACTAGTTAAAGTCCCATAAAGAAGAAATGACAAGTCTTAAATCATCTGTACAAAACTATAACAAACGGCAATTCTTAGTGGAATTGTAGCAGCTAAACCCTAATATCATTTCATTATCTTACAGGCTTAATCTAGTTTTGTCACATAAGAAAATAGGGTGAATGGCCATATAGTGGTAGGTTTAACAAACAACATATCACTCATTTGAAGCCTACCTCCTTATAATTCTTCTTTATAATGATTATCAAGTTCTCTAAGTCTAAATAGACTTCAAGATTAAACCTTGTACACTATTGACAATTGCGTGTTTTTATTGATTGTAGGGTAAGTATTAATGTTCACTTATGCAAGTTCGAAGGCATTGTCTTCAACATGAAATAATGGCAAGTTTATACTATGGTGTCACGACCATGAAAGAATATCCCTGCTATGATTTTGGTTTACCCTCGCCATGATTTTAATTGACAAACAAAATAATTGGAAACTCATCGTGGACTTTGGAACGTTGACGCATTGCATGGAAAAAATTAAAATGCTACGTGGTCACTCTTGAGCCACGCGTTTTGTGATACAAAACAATTGACTGAACCCTATTTGGCCATTTCTCCTTTGCCTTCGGGCTCGGCCGCTCTGCGAACCCTCCTGGTCCAGTCTCTGCTGTTCATTGTGTGCTAGCAGCTTCTATGCTGCTTCAGGCCCTCGGGCTTGTCCATCGTATTGTTGGGAATCATTTTATTTCGCTGTTGGCAGCTATAAGTTTGTTATAAACTTGGGGTTTATCCTTTTGCTACCGTGTCATGGCGTGGCTGCATATCTTGACTTAGTTCTGTCAAGGCTTACCCTTTGCTTCAGCCAGCTCATTCTTTTGGTAACAAAGGTGGGGTTTACTTATTATGTTCGTGGTTAGCAGGCTGTTAAAATGACGGAGCTCCTTGCAAAATCAATGGTAAGCTACAGGATTTCTCCTCCAGTTTTCTAATTAAAAGCAAATTATTTAATCCCCAAACAAAAACGTTGCAGTGTTACTGACATTGCTCTTTCGTTGCAGGTCCTGGCCCTTCTCAAATGCATGGATGGCATTAGTTTCGACGATAGGCTTTACCGGGTAAGCCTGGTTTTCACCATGGCATTTTCCTCCTTGCTAGTTTGTTAAGGCGGTTAGGGTTTGGACTTTGAAAGAACAACTCTGTGATTATCACTGTGTTGTCTAGTCTTTTATCTGCTTATTACCACCAGTTCCTTGACAGGTTAACCCTGTAATGTGAAGGAAACGTTATGGCTTCGGTCGATTGTAATTTATTAATCTTGCTTTTGGTAGATAGGGTTTGCTACAGAAGATTTAATGTATAAAAAAAAAAAAAAAAAGACAAGGCTGTGAGCCTGTCTGTAGATGAGGTTATGGCCTCAAGGTTTTAACTCTGTACTCGTAAAATTTTGCTCAGGGTTTTTACCCGGGGTCTTGAAATTTAACTTATTATAAGGTTTTTCTTGTACCTAGGGCTTGTTTATCGCATGCATTTTTAGTTCTATGCTATGTACAGTAGTAAGTAAATTTTAAGTTTTTAATCCACTTATACAGTGGATTTGTGGCTCGGCTGTATGTGAAAAATTTGTATTAACCATTTAGCATTAGCTTTGCTTGTACAAACGGGGTTGGTAAGGTTTGACCCGAAATAATTTACAGTTGGAGTTTTTAAGTTCGATTGCTTAAGCTATTAATTAAAATACGACTCTATTGGTAAATGTGAGTTGAACAAATGATAGTAACCGTAATGGTTAAACTTGAATGAATGAGCTGAATATTGTTCTATCTGTTTCTTTTGTTGTAAAAATAACTAGGTTATTCCCCTGCTGATAAATTCTTGTTGTAAAAACTGGAATGATAGTGTTCAAATCGAACTCCCTGGTCGTGATTTTGTTTAGTTGCTTATTCTGTCGTTATGATTATGAATCTGTCGAAATAGAGAGTTTAGTGAAAGTTAATACTATACTGTTTAAGCTCGATACTGAGTCAAATAGGGTTCTGCTAAATCTTTTGTTTTTAAAACAATGACTAAGTTATTTAACAAAGTTGAATTCTTTGTGAAATTCTCTGTTAGGGTTTTGCATATTGATTTGGTTGTAATGTAAAGACTTGTTAAATTTAAATAGGGTTTGTGCATTGGTATAGATAACCTAACCGTGGCTACCATTCCTCTGCAATGTTATTTATCATGTTATAAGTACTGTAATTTTTATTGTTAAAAGTTTACTATTGTTTCCTATGATTTGTTTAATTAATTTTGTAAAATATAGAGTACAATTATTTATATGTAATCCTTGCTTGTCTTTTCAAAAATTATGATTAAACTAGGTTTATAATTGTATTAATAAACTAATACTGAAAGTCTTATAGTTGTATTGAATACATGATAGATACGTTGTTATAAATGTAATAATAAGTTACTAATTAAGTATTACTATTATATTGAATACAATATAGATACCTAATTAGTAATAATTACTTCTTACTAGGGATGTTGATAAACACAGTAACTCTACCAAATCTAACTATGGCTATTCTGAGATTTTAACTTTCTAATTAATTACTCCTCAGACCTATAGGAATTAAACACAGCATACATCCATTCATATTTAATAAACATAAAGGAATAAAATAACAATCATAAAGGAATAAAATAACAGAACCTGTATAAACTGTGGACAACAACAGCAATGGGAGGCTGTTCCTCCCTACCAACTCCTGGAGAGTGCCCAGACAGCAACTTCTCAGGACCCCCAAGCTTGCTCTGGTCTCCCTGGCTGGAACTAGGTGCAGCAAAGTAAATTCTCTCAGCCAAATAAGCTATAATGGAACCAAGTTACAGCAGCAATCCTCTCAAACAACTTCCTCACTATAGATTTCCCTCTTCCTCAATGGGATTCCTGAATAACATTCACCTGAATGAATTCTCCCTCCAGAACCAATTCGAGCCCCCAGCTCTGTTCATTGAGTACTATTTACAAGATTCCCTAGGTCTTTGTTGGGTTATCTGTCATTAATGAGCCACCTGCTCTGATTCCACTTTCTTGGGGAATCATGACCCCAAATATAGGGAAGTTGCCACCTGCAACTTAGAAAGTGTTTGAGGATGCTGCCACTTATGTTTTGCCTTCCCACCTAGTTCCATCCACCAGTTTGACTAGTAACCTCTTTTTAACAGCTCTCCCATGCTGTTGTCTCCACAATTTATTTATTAATAATAAAATATTCTGAATTACATTCCATTTCTAGTGACTCTGCTGAGTCATCAATTCCTACTTAGCATTAAATTTAACATAATGTCTCAGGAATATAATAAAAATTACATAATTTTTACAAAATTGGGGTATGTGACATCTCCAATGGAATTCTAGCCCAATCCTTGGATCCAAAAATCCTGAAATGAGAAATATCAGGTTTCTGCCCACTCCAAGCCTCAAAAGGAGTGATTCCTTTGAGAGATTTGTGTGGAAATTTGTTCTGAATATATGTGGCACAATTTATTGCCTCAGCCCAATGTCTCAGATACAGATACTTTTCCTCAAGCATACATGTGGCCATCTCCTTAAGAGACATGTTTTTCCTCTCAGCAACCACATCCTGTTGAGGTGTATAAGGAACTGTGTGTTGCATCTGAATACTTGAAGAGGCACAAAATTGTTGAAACTTTGATTTGATGTACTCCCCACCATTATCAGATCTGATAACCTTGATATGTCTACCAGACTGGTTCTCAACTAAGGCCTTGTAAAGCTTGAACATACCAAAAACTTCAGACTTTAACTTGATGAAATAAATCTAACAATACCTAGAAAAGTCATCTATGAAGGTGAGGATGTATTTAGCATGGTTCAAGGACTCATGGGGAGATGGACCTGATATATCAGTGTGAATAAGATCCAAGGGTGCAGAGGTTCTCTCAGTTTTGGATATTCGATACTTATGCTCAAGGTGTTTTCCTAGGATGCAAGATTGACAGCAGGTAAATTTTTAGGGGCGAAATTTCGCCAATTGGCTATTTTTGGGGCATTTTTTCAAAAAATAAATTCACTATTTCATCATTTTTAGTCTCTAACATCGCCTATATTTACATAAAATATGTTTTTTATTATAATATTCGCCAAAAGTCACAAGTTTTAGGAGTAAATTGTAGGTTTCAATTTAATATTAGCCTACCAATCTATATATATGTTTTTTTCAATCCAAAATAACCGCCTACAATATTGTACTTAAGTATACTTTTATAATCCTTAAAAAATACCCTGATTGATAGACACCTTTGGAAAATATGATATTGGGCATCCCTATGACCATTTATTTCTCATGAAGTTGGGAAAGGTTTTTATAGTTCAGATGGCCAAATCTTTCATGCCATAATTTACTTAACTCATTGGCATGGGTTAAAAGAGCAGAAGGTGAGGGGAATGGCACAAAATGAGAAAACTTGTAGATTCTAGAGCTATGGTCAACATTTCCTAATGCAACAATTCGGCCTATTGACATTTCACATATCTCAACATCATTTGGGGTAAAGGTTACCTTCTTAGGTGCACCTGTGTGGGTCATCTGATAGACTGACAATACGTTTGCAACAATTCCAGGAACATACAGGACATTATTGAATGATCCAAATTCGAGATCTACTCTACCTTTGCCTTTGCTAGAATTTTCAGAATTATCACCCAATACAATATTAGGACCACAGGAAGAATCAAGTGAAGTAAAATACTCACTTGTAGACACCATGTGTCTTGAAGCTCTGGAATCAATAATGCGTGAGGTAGGCTTGGATGTGCTTGCCATCAGTGCATGTACTCTCTCCTTATCATCAGAATTTTGTCCTCCATCCTTCCTCCTTGCACTCTCAGGAAGAGGAATATTGGATTTCTCTAGGATTAGAGCCATTTGATCAATGGTTTTCTTCATGCAGGTGCTTTCAGGATGAAAGACCCTGCTACAATAAGTACATTTTGCCTTCTCATTCTTCTTATTTGGATTCTTCTTTGAGTGGTAGGAGTCTTCAAAAACATTCTGCTTGTCGTTCTTCTCACTGGTGGGCTTCTTGAAATTGCCATTCTTCTTCTCTTTCAAATTATTTGAATCTCCAACATTCAGATAGTGGTCTTTTGATGGATTTTTAATGGCTCCCATCAAGATCATCTTATCTTGTTCTTGTGTTAATGATTCCATGAATTCTGAGAGAGTAGGACTCTTCCACTTTCGAACTGCTTTCCTTGTGGAATGGAAGGTCGAAACAAACACTGAGTAATCTGGGCCAATCTTGGAGAGAAAGGAAAAGATTAGTTGCTCATCATTTTTATCAATTAAACATTGCTTCAATTGTAGAACAAGTGACTTGAATTTAGAGAATAAGTCCTGCAGGTTATCAAAATTATGTGGAATCAATGAAACTAGTTCATTATCCAGCTGGTGGCTTCTTAATTCATCTGTCTTGCCAAACAATTCTTGAAGTTTCATCCAAACTTCATTGGGAGAGGTAATACCATCAAGATGGAATAAAATATCCCTAGATGTAGTGAGACAAAACATCCCATAAGCTTCATCTCTTTGATTTCTCAATTGCTGAAGTTGGCTCAGTTTTTGTTGCCATAGTCACCCTGTAGAGGCCTTTGCTCCTCAACATGATCTCCATATGCATCTTCCAGTCAAATTAATTGAATGGAGTGAGCATGAGCTGATGTGACTGATCCATGGAAGCTCTGAAATATCTTCAAGACTGATTTTGGTGCGTTTTTGGATGATAGAATGCGCCCTATGGATGATAGAATGCACCCTGTGGATTGATCACTACACCCTCCTCGAGATTGGTTGGATCCTGCAAGACAATATAATGAGAAAGGAATGTGAAATTTATTTCACACCAAGATCTGACCAAGAAATTACACACTCTCACTAAAGATCTCACACAACTAGTCAAGAACACAGAACATTACTCACAATAAATACACACTGTATGGCCCTCATGAATAATAATTGGCGGGCTTTTTAATTACCTTCTAATTACTTATAAAATAAATAGAAAGTGTACATTAATTGTCAACCCGGGGTTCATTGAGAACTTGCGAGTTACCGTGCACTATATGTGCAAACCACAATCTCCTCTTACATTAGTATATCTACTTGAAGTTGCAGTTCAATAACCTTACTTACAAACAATGGTATAAACAGTTACAATGTCTTGGCAAGGAACTAGCCATCTAAACAACTATTGAAGCTAAATTACAATGAAAGTAAATCACACGACATGAAAGTAAATGTTAAAATTAAATTCACACTTGAAAGTAAATTCTAAACTACATTCACAATCTGCAGAAAAGTAAATCCTAGAAATATGTCACACTTTGCGGGAAAAGTAAATTCTAATACTATGTTCACATTGTGCAAGAAAGTAAATTCTAAATCTAAGTTCACAACACACTTGACAGAAAAGTAAATTGCAGAAATAAAATCTAAAAGCTAACATTGCCAAATACAGTTTACTATTTATGATCTGGAGTAAATAACATTATTGCATTAAGCTCAATGATTGTAAAATAAACATTTAAATCTCTATCTATGCATTGAAATCAAATTGTAGAAAGAAACTACATAATGAGAAATGCAAAATTATCTAATTGAAACAAAGAAACAAATTATAACTACATCAACATAAAATAAATAAAATCATGCTACAAAAAGAAAATAATAAAACTAAGATCTAATTGAATCAAAATGAGAGTATAGCTTTATTCCATCATCAATTGGACTATTGCTCTAAGAGTCCTCCTCTAGAATAGAGAAAGAACTCTTATTTATACATGATTTCTCCATAACAACTAATAAATGAAGATCCAAAATATCCTCAACAAATTCCTAAAAGTTTGGATCTCAAAACTAATCCAAGATCCTTACTAACTACATGCTATTTAGAATACATTTGAAGTCAAATTAGAATTTAGGGATAGAGGCTACAATAAAATAGTCAAAACTCATCCCAAATGTCTCTTAACAACTTTTGACTTCTTAGGTCCATCATATATTTGATAGAGATCTTCGAATCTTTGTGAATAAGCCAAATATGCACTCATATCCACCTCCATTTACCAACTTTAATTTAACATCATGATTTGAGACATATAAGAATAATAGAAATAATGAATTTATAAAAATCCATTACTCATAATGAATATATTTCTCCAAAGTTGGTGGTTGAAGGTAAAATTTGGATTATTGACTTTCTGTAATGCTGTAGATAGAGTTTCTGTAATACTGCAGATAGAGTTTCCGTAATGCTGCAGATAGAGTTTCCGTAATGCTACAGATGGAGGTTCCGTAATGCTGCAGATAGAGTTTCTGTAATGCTACAGATGGAGTTTCCATAATGCTACAGATAGAGTTTCTGTAATGCTACAACAAATGTTCCTTACTGCTACAAAACTCCCTCAAATATGTTGTAGCTGCTTCCAACAATTGATTCAATTTTCAAAGCAAATACATAGTACACTAATTCCCTCAATGTTAGTCAAAAATAAAATCAAATACTAAGACATGTAATGGAAAAATTACTTGAGCGTATAAACCCGGATATGAAAGTAAGAAAGGATTAATGCATGAATATGGATAGGCAAAAGGAATTATAAATACGGTGAAATGGTGGTAAAAATATGCTAAATTCAAGGCCCGTCAATAATACATCAACCAACCTTTGGAAATTTAATAGGATGTCAATATATAACATTACAACAGAGATTCAAATGGTTAAATATTCCATTTGGATCATCATAAAATCAGACTTACTAAAACTATGCAAATCCCCCCTAGGTGGCAAGTGTGTTCTCGAAGTCACACCAAAGGCTCACAATTTTCTGATTTAGTGATCGGAAAGTGATATGTGATGAAAAATCATGATAAATCAAAAAAATGGAAGGAAGAAACATCATAGAGGATGTGTGGTCCCAAAATCAATTTTCCCTAGTTGACTAGCTTTTCCCCTTAGGCAAAAAAGCAGTAAAAATCAGTGGAGCGCCATTTTCACTAGAATCTTATCCAAAATATTTAGGAATGCACCCAAGTGGCTTAGAAAACTTGTGTTCCACACCAGGAAGTCTTGTGGTCCCCCCAAAGATTCCTTGTGGTCCACACAATGGCATAAATGGCGATTATCTAGTCTAATACATCGGAATTAAGCATAAAATGATTAATTAATGCTACTAATGTATTAAATGACATAGATAGGAGGATTTAAATATTCCAACAATAGGGATGGAGTATAACATGATTGATGCATGTCCTAATGATTATATTATATATTATGGACAACATGCATAAAAAATGAATCCCTTGAATGTGGAATTTGTAGATATCATATTGATTAGGTAACAAATAAAGTGCCCTACAAAGTTCTTTGTCATATCTCGATAATTCTGTTGATGTATTTGTAACTTAGGAATATATTCACTTGTATATTATATTTACTTTATTGTATCCCCAACGGAGATGTATTATTCCTCCGATTGGAAGTGTCGTCATTTGTATTTGCAAGTGTCGCAAGTTATATTGTAAGTGTCGTAACTTATATTTGATGGGTTATTAGACCACCTTAGAGGGGTCGGCCCAGTGTGGATTAAAGGGTTATTAGACCACCCTAGTGGGGTCAGACCAGTGACATGTGGATGGTTTATTAGGCTTCCTTAGGAATTCGACCCAGTTAGGGTTAAAGGCAAGTCAAGTAATTGTATAAATAGAGAGTGTGACTCTCTCATTCATTCATTCACTCACTCACTCACTTTGCATTAGTGAGAGAGAGGAGGAGTGCACACAAGTGGAGGAGGAGCAGCTTCTAGGAGACTATCTCTTGTTTTGGGGTTTCATCTTTGTGATCTTTGTATTGGTTCCCATTCTATCTCTGAGGAAGTTGTGGGGTTTTTCACCTTCTTGGTTTTCCCCAGTGAAATGCTTTGTGTCTCTTGTCTCTTGTGTTTGATATGTTGTACATGTTCTTATCTCAGTTAATATACTAGATCATATTGAATTAAATGATGAAAAACTAACATGATATCATATTTAGCCTGAAGGAAGTCATGGTATGGAATTTATGACACTTGTTGCACTTGCGACAAATTGGAAGCTAGGGCTTGGTTTAGTAAAAAATAATCATCGTGGAACTTTCGCTATAAATCAATTTTGGCGAAGTTTCACGATATGAAACTTTTACAGGACGAATATGAAATGTTCATGTACCTTGTATCTGAAGCTCAACCCTAGATTAGTTGTACTTTGTGAGATATGATTCATACAAGTTAGGGTTTCTTCCTCTTCCAGAATGCAACCCTAAACATGTGACCTAGGCACAAAGGTAATATATCGGGCTAGGAAACTCCAAATGGAATTTCATAAAAAGTGACAGTTAAGTCACAGACTGTAGTTTCACAGGTCCGGTTTTCAGAGGTCAAGGTTGAAACAGTGACACATGTCACGCCGTACAAGTTCACTATGATGTTTCATCCCATAAACAGGTCACGTTGTGACATTTGGCATATATCTCTCTCAAAGAATCCATTAAAGCTCATATATGTGGGGTTGGAAAGATGACAGGTCATTCTACCTCAAGCCGAAGTTTCAGACCTTGAGGATTCGAAATTTCAGAGATATGCTAGAAACAATATGGCATATATTTATGTCCAAACATAATTGGATTTTGAGCACTTTCATTTTTGGCTTGTCACTGCTGCGGGAAATTAGGGCTTTTGAAAAAAGTTGGAATTTTGGAATCTGAGACCACGGATGGATGCCCCTCATCAAAATCAAAATTTAGAGACCAATATCGAAGTTTTGGGTTGGGTAGAACCTCGGGCTCTATCAAACCCTAGTTTGGGATTTTTACCAGAAAACCAAAATTTGACAGAAGCTGCATATCCAAAACTCGCAGGTCAATTTTTGAAGTTTTCAAAATATGAGCACACCATCTTGCTCGCCTCAGTCATCTGCATCTCCCTGTCCAGAAAAAATTTTGAAATTCCAAGTTTGGATTTTTAGGGTTTCTCTATCAAACCCTAGCCAGCTCCAGATCCAGATTCAACAATTCAAAGTGGTTTGGGTTAATCCTAGAAGAGAATGAATTGGACACTTACATAAGTGAAGAGGTTCCAATTCCATAGGGGGATGAGGCTAAGGCCTTACATAAGAAGGAATTGGTCAAGGCCAAGAGAATCATTGCAGATTCTATCAAAGACCATCTCATACCTCATGTGTCTTCTCTAAAGACACCCAAGGAGATGTTTGATTCATTGACCAAGTTGTTTGAAGGAAAGAACATAAATCAAGTATGACTTGAGGAGATACAGGTATGTGTCAAAATTTGTTTAATTTATCTAATGATTAAGTTCATGATATGTTTTTCTTCATGTTATTGAGGTTAGTACAATCTTGATTAATTTTAGACTTGTCCTATCACCTTAGTAAAACTATGAATGCATGTGAATGATAGAAGACATTCATTGATTAAAGTTATGACACTTATGATTGTACTAATGCATTGTGGTGTTGTATGAGGATAATGTTGTCCGCTAACATGAAATGTACATCAAGAAAGACAAATCAAGTTCTAGATCGGGAACATATGACCATGGTGACATGAAGACAAAGACTCATCAATAGCCATTGATCACATAGAAGCTCTACTTACGAGGTATGTATAATTTTGTTCTACAATGCTTAACTTATGAGATATGCATGCTACTAGCACAAGGTCTCTAAATCATTGAAGAGAACAAATAAGACATTGTTTGGGTATGTTAGACATAACTCGCAAACATGACAATCCAGGTATGTTTTTTTTGTATCAAGTTAGAATCCTACCTTGTGTAAGGATCTTATATAAGTATTTTTTTGTATGATTGATAATGATTATTCATGAAGTTATAAGTTTGAGTAATCATGGGTTTATGCAAATTATGCTTCTTAGTTTGATTAATGATATGACAAACTAGAAGAGTCCTATAGTCAAATAAGAATATGCATGAGTAAAAGAAGTACTCCCTGAAACCTTGAATACTAACGCTTTTGATAAATTACCTATGTATGAAATGATCATGACCATACATATTTAGAATCATAATGTTTTGATAGTATTGAGATTATACTAATGCATGTATGATTATGTATGAGATCTTGAGGATGACACTAGTGCACACTTAAGCATGCATAGTGGTCTAGGATGGATATAAGTTCAAAGACAGATAATCTAGGAAGCAAAGATCAAGAGGGAGCACACTCCAGTAATTCCTGTAAAGAAGCAAAGATTGAGAGGGAGTCCACCCAACAAACAAAAAAAGATAAGTATTTGAATTTTCATTTCTTGTATATGATTACTTAAATGGTGTTGTTCAGTCATGTATATACTTATGTTCCTAGATTTAGGATGTATATTATGCATTTTAGAAAAGTTGCATTAATGAACAAGATACTACTATATACAAGTAATGGGTAAGTGGCCTATGGTACTGTACGACATTCCATTGCTACTTATCTAGAATGAAACCTCTTTGTTGACATGTTGGAGTAGTGCGCACTCTTAACAATGTTTTGGTAGAGATGGAAGGCATCTAGAAAGTTACAGAATATGGATAAATGTTGTATTGAAGCATTGGCTAAAATAATTGCATGATTGTATGACATATGTCTTTATGTGTAAGAATTTGTTTTGAAATCTTGAGATGTTTCTAATCATGCAATTGAACTTGTCTTGTAGGAAATACTATGTACCATCACCTACAGGAGAGACTTGTTTCGAAGAACAAGCGACGAAGACTCAACAAATCCAGAAAACTACCTATTGAAGAATTTGAATTTCCCAGGATCCGGGATGCAATATTGGAAGGATGCCATGATCGAGAAGTACTAGCCGATCATGAAGAATGATGTCTGGGATGTAGTCCCAAGACCAGAAGGGATGTCTGTTGTGACTTCCAAGTGGATCTACAAGATCAAGCATAATGCAGATGGTAGCATAGAGAAATACAAGGAAAGGTTTGTGGTTCGTGGCTTCTCCCAGAAAGAAGGGATAGATTATGAAAAGAGTTTTTCACCTGTAGCCAGATACACTTCCATCAGAATAGTACTTGCTCTGGATGCAATGATGAAATGGAAGATACAGCAGATGGATGTCAAGACAGCCTTCTTGAATGGTGTAGTCGAAGAAGAAGTGTATGTGGAGCAGCCACTCGGATTTGAGACACATGATAGGGAGTCACATGTGTGCAAATTAAAGAAAGCCTTGTACGGTTTGAAACAAGCACCTAGGACATGGTATAGAAGTATTGACAGCTTCTTGACCAGTTTAGGATTTACCAAGAGTGAATCAGATTCTAACCTTTACTACAAGGTTGAGGAGGCAATCCAGTGATACTTCTACTGTATGTAGATGACCTGTTTGTGATAGGTGAGGATGGGTTGATTGCTGATATGAAGAGGAAGCTTGCTGCCGAGTTCGAGATGAAGGAATTGGGTATTGATTTCTAGGTATGGAGGTGTGGTAGAATGCAGATGGAATCTTCCTTGGACGAGGGAAGTATGCAGTAGATATCCTGAAGCGGTTCGGGATGATGGACTGCAAGTCCGTGACCACACCTATGGCATTGAACCTAAAGCTATTGAGTGATGCTTCATCAGATTCGATTGATGCCACGATGTATCATCAGATGATTGGGTCCTTGATGTACCTGACTAACACGAGACCAGATATTTGCTTTTCTGTGAACACTTTGATCCAGTTCCTGACGGATCCTAGACATGTTCACTTAATTATTGTAAAGCATATTCTGAGGTACCTGAAGGGTATGGTTGATTATGGGCTCAAGTATGACGTGAATCAAAATTTTAACCTGGAGGGTTATGTTGATTAATATTGGGAAGGTAGTGTTGCAGATAGGAAGAGCACTTCGTGGTGTTGCTTCAGTATGGGATCAGGTGTGATCTCTTGGTTTAGCAAGAAGCAATCCTTCATAGCACTGAGTACAGCCGAAGCAGAGTATGTTGCGGCTTGTTCGGATAGTTGTGAGGTAGTATGGCTAAGGAAGCCACTCTATGATTTATTTGATCTCTAGTTGGATGCTACTTGTATATATTGTGACAACTAGAGTTGTGTGAAGTTGTAAGAGAACCCGGTGTTCCATGACAAGTTGAAGCACATCGAGATCAAGTATCACCATATCAGGGATATGGTGCAGAGAGGAGCAGTGAAGCTCCAGCATGTTGCGATGGATGAGCAGATTGCAGATGTGTTGACCAAACCACTAGCCTGAGTGAAGGTCGAGTACTTTAGAGAGAGGCTTGGTGTTCTTCAGATAGAAGATACTTCGAGGAGGAAGTGATGGGACACATTTGCAGGATCCATTCCAAGCATGGTGGTAGGAGGATCCTTCCCATGGTTGTGGATGTAAGTGTTGTGTGATGAGCATCAGGATGATGCTCCGGATGATGCTATGTATGATGATGATCAGGATGATCATGTGTGATGAGCATTAGGACGATGCTCTAGATGATGTGCATTAGGATGATGCTATGATGATGATCAAGATGATCATGTGATGATGATATGCATCAGGATGATGCTATGATGATGATCAGGATGATCATGTGATGATGATATGCATCAGGATGATGCTATGATGATGATCAGGATGATCATGTGTTGAGGATGTGCATCAGGATGATGCACTGTATGATGATGATCAATATGATAATGAGCATCAGGATGATGCTCTGTGCGAGGATGATTAGGTTGATCATGAGTATCGGGATGATACTCCATGGCCGTGGACAGGTTGTGCATAAGCATGTAATCAGTCTTGGAGATCTAGATAGGTTGTGCTAGACACGTAAAAGTCCTGGGATGCTCTTTAGAGATCTTGCAGGTCGCAAGACACTCTTTTAAGGTTTTGTGGAGACCACATGTAATCAGTCCTAGAGATCCGATAGGTTGAGAAGGAAGTTCGTAATCAGTCCTGGGATGCTCTTTAGAGATCTTGAAGTTCGCAAGACACTCTTTTAAGGTTTTGTGGAGGCCATATGTAATCAGTCCTGGAGATCCGATAGGTTGAGCAGTAAGCTCGTAATCAGTCCTGGGATGCTCTTTAGAGATCTTGCAGGTCACAAGACACTCTTTTAAGGTTTTGTGGAGGTCACATGTAAAAGTCCTGGGAGATCCGATAGGTTGAGTAGTAAGCTCGTAAAAGTACTGGGATGCTCTTTCGAGGTTTTGCTGATGTACGTAATCATCTCTGAGGATTCCATAGGATGGCCAGATATGATGAAGACCTATAGAAGGCTAGGCCTACAACCAACATGAAAAAGGGTTGGCTCTGTAGAACTTCTTATGACGAGAATAATTGAGAGATAGCACCAGTGATCGAGATGACGAATACAACAGCAGTGACGATGATGTTCTGTGATCTAGTGATGATGATCTAGCTCGAGTATTGAAGACTTGTGCCTATATGTATTGATGACCTGTGTCAAGAGAATACCTTCCTAGTTAAGAGGGAGTGTTGATGTATTTGCAACTTCAGAATATATTCACTTGTATATTATATTTGTTCTTTATTGTAGCCCCAACGGAGATGTATTATTCATCTGATTGGAAGTGTCGTCATTTGTATTTGCAAGTGTCGCAAGTTATATTGTATGTGTCGTAACTTATTATTGGTGGGTTATTAAACCACCTTAGAGGGGTCATCCTAGTGTGGGTTAAAGCGTTATTAGACCACCCTAGTGGGGTCGGCCCAGTGACATGTGGATGGGTTATTAGGCTTTCTTAGGAAGTCGGCCCAGTTAGGGTTAAAGGCAAGTCAAGTCATTGTATAAATAGAGAGTGTGACTCTCTCATTCATTCATTCACTCACTCACTCACTTCACATTAGTGAGAGAGAGGAGGAGTGCGCAAAAGTGGAGAAGGAGTAGGCGGCGGCTAGGAGACTATCTCTTGTTTTGGGGTTTCATCTTTGTGATCTTTGTATTGGTGCTCATTCTATCTCTGAGGAAGTTGCGGGGTTTTTCACCTTCTTGGTTTTCCCCGGTGAAATTATTTGTGTCTCTTGTCTCTTGTGTTTGATATGTTGTACATGTTGTTCTCTTAGTTAATATCTTAGATCATATTGAATTAAATGATGAAAAACTCACAAATTCCACATTTCCAATGATTGTTTAGGTGCAAAAACATAGTACAATTGATGGAATATCATGCATGACATATAAGTGAAGATGGTGTCATGAGGATGCCTATAGATGGTTCTACATTTAGAGATGTCAAGGACAGATGGTCCATCTCTAAAGAAGAACCTCTTAATGTTAGACTTTCAATGGCAGTTGATGGTGTCAATCCATTTGGAGAGATCAGAACCAATTACTATGTTTGACCAATTGTTGTTATAAACAATAACCTTCCTCCTTTGATGAAAATGAAGAGAGAGCATGTCTTGTTGGCATCAATTATTCCAGGTACTTATCTTTAAGTTTGTTAACAACATATAAGCAATTCACTTTTATTTTTTTACAATTTTGCATGTACAAGAATTTAACGTGTATATTAATTTTCAAATAACTAGGTAAGCACCAAGTTAAAGATATGGATGTATATCTTGATCCTCCCATAGATGAAATTTTGAAATCATGGGCCAACATCAATATGTAATACATCTCCAAACCAATAGGGAAAAAACATTTTCAATTCCATGGCATACTTACATGGACAATTCATGATGCACCAAGGCTTACACATTTTTGTGGTATTTAAACTTGTAATGTAAATCTATATATCATTTATTATTAAAGTTTTCTTTGAATATTTTTGGCAGTATATTAACATTACTATATAACTTGCAGGGATTCAAAAAAAGTATAAATATGCATGTCTATTATGTGGTCTAGGAACAATATCTAGACATTCAAGAAGCTTAGGAAAGGAGGTGTACAACAAGTTCAGGTATTTCCTCCCTAAGGACCATAGGTATTGAATTTATGAAAAAAAATATGTTTAATGGGAAGGAAGACAGTGGGAAAAAACCACGAATAATGACGCCTCATTTATGGAAAAGGGAATTTGAGAAGATTCATGGTAAGCAATTGGTTTTAGTTACGTTCATGGTATTTGTCACTAGTATTATTTTTTATATTTTGTTGTTTATTTTGTTAAAAAGTCTTATTTCATATTTAATGTTTCTCAAAGGTCGTCATGGTGAGCTTCCACGAGATTTGAAACGATACTTTTTGCAATTCAATCGGTTTCCATTTGTTTGACACAATGTATATTGGAAACAATGTCACATTATGCTTATGGAAACTTATAGATGGTAGGAATAAAAAGGACAAAATTGCTAAAATTATTAGCGATATTCAAGAATCCAACTCAATGAAACATTGCTACAATGATGGAAATCCGATCAATCTTCCATGGTTATTAACAAAGCAAGAGAGCAATGTTGTAAAAGAGGTTGTAGGAAAGATCAAATTTACCACAGGTTTTGCTTCGAACATAAAAAAAACATATTAATGAAGCAAGGTGATTTTGGTGGGGCTAAAACTAATGATTGATGTACCTTTATTAAGATTTGACCTTTTATAATATTTATTATCTTACAATTTATACAATATTTGTTAGTAATGCATGGAATTTGATTCTAATCAAATTAAATGATAATGCTTCAATTCTTGTTGTAGTATGTTCTACCTCTAGCTCTCCCAGATAGCTTTGACAATAAGATAAAACAAGTTATATATGATCTCAAGAAGTGCATGAGGTATGTGAAAAGTTGTAATTGAAATATTAACTATGAACTTATTAGCATTTCTATTGCTTACCTTATGTATTTTAATGTTGACACAATCAAATTCATTTCCACTTGTAGGTGGTTGTCATCTAAAGAAATCAATAAAGATAATATCAAGTATTGGAAGAGAGAAATCCCCCACCTAATGTGTGAAATGCAAAAGTATTTTCCTCCAAGATTTTTCAATGCACAGGAACACTACCTCATACACCTAGTGGAGGGGATTTAAATGTGTGGATCCGTACACACAAGGTCAATGTGGTTGGTGGAGAGGCACTTGAAAGCATTGAAGGCTTTTGTTAGACAAAGATCATGTCCAGAGCGCTCAATGGTTGAAGGATTAATGGTATATCAATCCACTGTATATTTTAGTTAGTATTTGCCCCAAGTAGTGGGTGATATAAATGTGCCTCTCCTTTAGGATGTCAATTCCACGAACAAATTTGAAGGGGAGGTGTTATTGGAAAAAGGTGGAAAAAGGTATATGGAGAAAAGTGAAAGGTAATAACTTTTATTGTATTTACTATCTTTGTACATACTTTTTGAAGCTTGGTTGGTTCACTAAATCTATTTTTTATTTCATCCAGCTAGTGTAGAGTGGGATGCAATTCATTTATACATTGCAAATCATCTTGATTTGATGAATATATGGATGGAATGATGTAAAGAAGTATACCATACCTTATCATGGACTAGGATGTCTGAGTTGATTATAACATATTTTATGGATAATGATACAAATTTGACCAAGAAGGAAATTGATCTAGCATATGGTGCAAAAGATAGAAATATAAGCAATATTTTACTTTGATTTTTACATTTCAAATCCCATTGTTGTATTGTTTTTTGTCCCTGAAATTACTTTGTACATATATTTATCAATTCATGACAATGCATTTATAACATGTTGAAATGCATGTGAAACATCATAAAGCTATGTGGTGTAATGGAAGAAAATATCGGATCAAACAGTTGGATGATAAGAATAAAACCTGTGATAGTGGGATAACTGCAATTTTCTAGGTTACTAATATTTCCCAATGGGGTGACATACATCTGGTCACATCGGATTTGAGGTACTCTGGCTATTTGGAAGACATATTGGATATAGATTTTAAATCCAATATGTAAAGTGGTATAGGTTGTTTCTACTAGGTGATGAAAGGACTATTATTGATCATGATAATGGATTTGCCATGATTAATACTACTAGGTACGAGCCAAATATAGACCCCTATGTACTTCCAACACAATGTGAGAAGGTATTTTATTTAGAAGTGCCAGGTAGAGTATGTTGGTCATATGTTGTTAGATTTGATCCAAGAGGAATGCCTATAAAGTATATTTTTCCTCAAGAAGATGTTTGTGATGAAGAAGACAAAGATGTAGGGGAGGATGGAGAAGTGTACTTGGATGAAGAGGGAAATGAAGTTGACGAAACAATCTTTTCATCGGATCCTATGCTTGATCTTGATGATTATGATTACATTGACGATGAATTAGTGCAAGAGATACTAGTTGTTGTTATGGAAAATCCTTACAATGATTATGAAGGGTTGGATACAAATTCTGATATTCATGGGTCAGATATAGAATTGGATGAATTGGATGAAGTCCAAGATGAAAATGCTATGGATATATAATAGATCTTACTTAATAGACTAATTAGTGTCTGGGTGATATATAGTTCCTTTCATTGTTTAAATATTGTTGTTATTATTATTATTATTATTGTGCACTATTTCTATCATATGAAGTTTTTATTGATACTAACCTAATCCATGCATGTAATCCACCGAAGAAACTAACCTTAAGCCACCTAAGCCACACACGTACATGACCACCTAACATGGTTTCTTTGGTATCACATTAACAACATAGAGTGCACGTGATGAAGGGAATAGTGCATCAATGTTGGTGCATAGAAAAAACATGCCAATTTGAGTTGAGAATGATATTGGTGATTTGGAAATGATAGGGGATTACATGGGAAGTTTCCAAATTAACTACAATATTTTGTTCCATTTATGTACTTACAATGGTATTTTTTTCACTTCACATTTCTTTCATGGTGCAGTTCTTTAGGATTATTTTGTAATGTTGGTGTTATTAACTTCACAAGCCCCATTAATACATTATTGTGATTCACGTAATCATCCCCTAATACCCTATGACCATGAAGAGACTATGACCCTTAATGACTAGGTCATCTGAAGTAATCATCCCCTACAACTTTATTAACTTGAACGTACTAACCCTCTTAATACACTATGACTCATAATACACTAACCCCATTAATACACTATGAACCTTAACTTATAAATATGATTTTATTTCCAAATAGTTTGATAACTTATCAATTATATGATTTGAAAAAAGAAACATTTCCCTTTACCTCTAGTATTGTTGATGTAATCACTGTTGAAATATTTAGCATTTACTGAGAAGGGGGGTGAATTAGTGTTGAACATATTATAATCAAATTTTACATCAAAATACTCAATTGCATTTGTAGTTGAAGTAACCATCAAATGGATTAACTGCTGGAATTTTCTTAAGTGGTTTGCGGGCAATTTCTTAACTATTGTAGGCATAATTGTCTTGACTATATGGGAAAACTTCTTGGTTGCTTTGGGAATAAATCTTGGCTGATGTGGGCCTAATTCTTTAGCGTTTTTGTGGCCATTTTACTTAGAATCTATGTGCATTTACTTGCAGCTGCGTGCATTTTGAATTTTACTTGGCATCTGCATGCATTTTGAACATAACCCTTACGTGCTTCACACCTACAATAAGCCTTCAATTTAAATTACAAAATAAGAAACTATATTTTGACATTTAATCTATGGTTTCGAGGTTATTTTGACGTGGAGTTGACATTTTTTTTTTACGTCGGTGTTGCTCTGCTTACAAATTATAGGGCGGGCTACAAAGTTGCACATTAGAATTGGGAGAGGAGTCGATATGGACCATTGATTTATCCTTTGATCAACGACATGAATTCATTCTGATGGAGGAAATTGAAATATGGTTAAAACAAGAGGGAAACCTCGAAATCAAAACCACCAATGGTGGGCGGCTTGTGCCTTAGTATTTTCAGGGGCACAAAAGTGCTTTGTGAAACCAACTCAGGGCACCCACGATACCACTTGTTCGCTCCCTCGAAATTGTCTCTCCAACTCATGTGACAACATGAATATGAAAAGGCCATGGGGATGGATAGAAAGGGGACAAGTGTCTGGGGTGGATGACGAGGCAATCAACAAATGACATGTCCAACAAAGGGCCAACCAAAGGTTGACACATTTCGACTCGTGGAGCCTCAATTTCAAAGGGTTTTTGAATTAAATATTTCTATGCATAAAGCACCCGTCATCGTTCAGGATCCTGAAGCCAGTAAGCCTAGAGAAAGAACCCATCGTCGTCTTAAGAAATCACTCCTCGTCGTCCTTCCAACAAGTCGCCAATGCTACCTGTGAAGGCCTTCCATGCACCTGGTTACTTTTTATCATTGCTCGTTTTACTTTTCTATTAAAAAATGACCACCCCTGTTAGAAATACATATAGAAAAATTAACCCCATTGGAAAGCCCCTAGTTGACCGTCATAACCAAGTTTTGAACCTAAATCATCTTTCCCTCACCTGTACTGGCTGATAAAAGATGCCCAAGTCAATTTCATGACTGCACTAGATCATTTCCATCTGTGGGAGTCGAACCTTATCTGTGCAACACTACCCCAAATATATCATTTCGCAGAAGTTGTGTCTTGGTGCTCAACTAATTATGTAGTTTAGAACATAGTCGTCTTGGGAGCAAATGGAGTCAATGTCGTTTTCTCAATTTCCAGAGAATCAATTGTCGAAATGCTTCATTTTCCCCTATTTGAAAAGATTCTTCCTTTTACTAATTATTTGCTTACATTTTAGTACCATAGTCTCTCGCATGAGGAAAAGGATCAATTACTCATCAAATGTTTACCTCAAGGAACCCCTTTCCTATAGAGCCTCTACCCTACAAGTTATCCATATTCACTGAGCATGTTAGAAGAACCTTTCGTATCATGTGTCAAGTCCTAGGGGAGGATAATGATGAATTGATTGAAGACAATCATCTTGGTTTTTTATCACTTTTGTTGTGTGGGGAAGGGGGATATGCCCTAAATTTGACTATTTCCAGTTCCTGTCGAATTCACTACATCAACAATTGGTAGATTTTCATGCTACCATATTTTTCAGATATCAATCATACCTGGCATACCTGATTTTATCTCAAAACCAAGGCTTATTCGATCACATTGGTGTTCATCATATAGATGTCTTAGGAAATACCTAGCCAGTTTATGAGTGGACCCATGTCCCCATGAGGAATCCAAACAATGAAGGATTCACCTACTATGTAAATTAGTTCATGTCAATCATATACTATTTTCTCAATGTTGATCCTCCTCCCAGAATATTCCCTGAGTAAAAAACACTATTGCAACTAAGTCCAAAGTCTAGGTTTGGTGATTGGTTTATTTTTGAAGATCATATTGTTGTTAGAGTCTCTGGTTTTGAAGGGGAACCATATCTACTACCTTTTTTCATCACCCCAAGATTGTTTGATCTAATATATAAGACAAAGACTCAATTCAAAATGGATTCATTTTGTACAATATAAGCAAACCTCATTATTCAAGTTACCACAGCAAGTAGGTCCATTATTAATAAAAGTCAGACAAGCACAAGCAGTAGCAGAAGACATGATGGATCAAATAGACTTCAAAAAAGGAGAAGCTTGGATCTATGACCCTCATCATATTATTTCAAATCAGAGGAAGGAAAATAAGGCTGTTGAGTATGTCCATCAATTGAAAGGAGTCCTGGAGAAGACTGCCAACCTGGAGTCATGGGAGCAGGTCAAAGAAGTTATGTTGGATGAAGGATTAATAGTGGGAGTTTCACAAATCAACCAACAAGAACATGTTCAATAGGCATCAGACATGGAAATTATCCAACAAAATTTTCATGTTCCTAACATCATTGATGTGGATCAGTTGGATGAGAGATTGGCCCAGTCATATCTATTGAAAACTATTGTATTTGAGGAGAGGGATAGTAAAAGAACCATGTCATAAACACAAGATGACATGGAGGTGGATGAAGATGATAGAACAATAAAGAGGCTCAAAATGGAAGGATTCTTAGGACATGTTCTATCCTTGATAACAACCATTGAGCAAGTTCTTGGGAACACATCATCATCAAGCAAGCCTGAAGGGAATCCTAGTGATACTTCCATCACTGAGCCATATTCATTGACAATTCAACATGTAGAAATGTGAGTATTTTTATCATAGTAAGATCTAGGAGCTATGGATAACCTCACAAAATCGAATTATTTGCAAAACCAGTGAAAAAGCTTGAAAAATGAGACAATTTTACACACAATGTGAACTTAATCTTTGCATTATCTGACTGTCTAACATGTGAAAATGTTAAGAACAGGTTTTTATTACATCCATGAGAAATTCGAGAGCATTAGATAGCTCAAGATGAGTGTACAAGTCAAAATTGCCAAATTGGCCTCAATCCCCCCTGGGTGGGTCCAACTTAGTCCTAATCATCCCAAACAGTCACGAATTCAGGTGTGAAGGTGGTTGAAGCATGCTGGGTCATAAATGAGGCCAAGGCAGGCGTGGGTGAGCAAATAGAGGTGTTTTGGAGGACCAGGGGAGCAATAAATGCTCCAAATCTCGCCAAAATTGGGCAAAATCCACCCTAGCGCTCCTAGTCAACAATAATTCCCCAAATCAAGGAGAGAGAGCACTCCAGCATTTAATGAGGGTGCACTTGTGGACAAAATATGAGGTTGGGTGAATTGGTTTGCTTGGAAGTGGGTGTGAACACTCTCAAATGTGGGTATTTGACCAACTAAAGTCACCTAGTCCAAACTATGGTGTAATGAAGCACATGAGCAATAAAATTTGACTATGGTTATGGACTATGGTACTAAGTATGGATTAGTGTTCTAACACCCCCCCTTAACCAGAACTTAGTACAACTCATGAAAATAAGTGGGAGGCCTTGGCAACAAAGGCTCAAGTCACCTCATTACAAACAGAATTTTTATTTGTCCATATAAACCGAGGACAAGAAGTAAAACCACATGGGATAAAAAATTCCCTCTAAAATGGACATGGGGCTGAACCTGCAATAAAATTGCAGCAATCACCATCCATCACTCACCCCAAGCAAATCTCTCAAGTGAGTGAAGGTCTTCTCAGTAAAACACTTGGTGAAAATATCTGCAATTTGCTCGTGGATGGACAATACTGCAAGGAAATCACCCTGTCATGCACCAAGCCCCGAATGTAGTGCATATGGATTTCAATGTGCTTTTTATTTTCCTCTGTACTGGATCAATAGATATCTTGATGTCACTTTGATTATCCACCCAAATGTTGGTTGGAGAATCAATAGCAACACCAAACTCCAGAAGAATGCCTTGCAACCAAACACACTGTGTGGCTGCGTTCACTGCTGCCCTGTACTCGGCCTCTGCTGATGAAAGTGAAATAGTATGTTTTTTCATACTTGACCAGCAAATGGGACCTTCAGCAAACATGAAAACAAAACCTAAAGTGGACTTTCTATCAATGGGATCTCCAACCCAATCAGAATCAGAAAATCCAGCTAGTTGTAGTGAAGAACCAGCTACATAGTGTACCCCAAAGCTCTTTGTTCCTTGGACATATTGAAGGATCCTTTTGGCTGCCTTCCAATGGATCTCATGTGGCTGCTGCATATATCTTGCTACAGCACTTACAGCATAAGACAAATCAGTTCTTGTATGTGTAAGGTTCAACAAGCTTCCAACTAACTACCTGTAGAGTGTGCAATCCACCAATGGAGAGTCTTCAAATTCACCTAGTTTTATGCCTGAAAGGAATGGGCACTTGGATGCCTTAAATTCAGCCATTTTAAACTTCAATAACAGGTCTGAAGCATGCTTAGGTTGAATCAGCAATATACCTCTCTCATATTGCTCAATTTCCAAACCCAAAAATTGCCTAAGCAATCCTAGGTCGCTCATGGCAAATTCACTGTGCAAAGAAGCTTTGATTGAGCCAATTTGTTTGTTGCAGCTCCCTGTAATTAAAATATCATCAACATATAGTACAATGACTTGAAAATTATCATCACATTTCTGCAAATAAACATTTGGATCAGACTTGCATCGACAAAAACCAATTGAGAGCAAAAAAGCATCCATTTTGGCATACCAAGCCCTGGGGGCTTGCTTGAGTCCATAGAGTGACTTCTTCAACCTGCAAACAAGTGTGGGATCCTATTGGAATCCTTTAGGATGCTGCATATAGATCTCTTCCTATAGTTCACCATGTAAGAATGCACTTTTAACATCCATATGGTGAACTTCCAAACCCTTACTAGGTGCCATGGCTAGAGCTAGTCTAATTGAGTCCATCTTTGCAACCGGTGCAAAGGTCTCTGTATAATCCACACCATGGATTTGTGAGTAGAAATTAGCCACTAACCTAGCCTTATACTTCATATCAGAACCATCAGCAACAGTTTTGGTTTTAAAAATCCACTTACATTGCACAAGTTTCCTCTTGGGAGGAAGAGGCACCAAATCCCATGTTTTGTTCTCTTGGAGAGATTGGAATTCTTCTTGCATTGTTGTTATCCACCTTGGATCATTATGAGCTTCCTGATATGATGTTGGATCAGATCCAATCATAATATAACAGTGATCAACAATTTCACTTTCATTTGCAAAGGAAGCATTGATTGTTTGAGATCTAGTCTTCCTAGGCTCTTGGGGATTGCCTGCCAATTCACCTGCAGCTTGTATGATTTTTTTCAGCCCAATTGGGCCTTGATGGTGACTCATGTACAGAAATGTAATTTTCAGCCATGTCATCTTCAGCAATATCAGAAAAATCAGAACTGGAATCATCACTAATTTCATTTAGGTGTGGAGGAGAAGAGCTTTCCCCCGGTGCAAGCTCAAAATCAGGAATTGGTTCTTCTTCGAATTGCACACTTCTCTCAATGAAAGTTTTGAGTGTGGATGTGTCAAAGAGCTTGTAGCCCTTTGTGTCTTCACCATATCCAACCATGATACATTCTCTGCTTTGTGGCTCCAAATCCTTCCTCTTTTCTGATGGAATTCGAGCCCATGCTCTAGACCCAAAAATTCTGAAATTTGACACATTTGGTTTTTGGCCAAACCATGCCTCATAGGGGGTTTTTCCTTTGACTGATTTGTGAAAGTCTCTTGTCTGAATATGAGCAGCACAATTGATGGCTTCAGCCCATAGCTTAGGGCTTAGATACCTAGCTTCAATCATGCAAGTGGCCATCTCTTTGAGATATCTATTTTTCCTCTCTGCCACACCATTTTGCTGAGGTGTGTAGGGGATTAAATGTTGCATTTGGATGCCACATTCCTCACAAAGATGCTGAATGTTATTGTTCACATACTCCTTTCCATTATCAGTCCTAAGGATCTTTATCTTATGACCACTATGATTCTCCACTAAGGCCTTCCAAATCTTCAATTTCTCAAACACTTTTGATTTAAATTTAAGGAAGTAAACCCAACAGAATCGAGAGTAGTCATCTATGAATGTGAGTACATACCTTGATCCACCATATGATGGAGTGGGAAGAGGACCAATGAGGTTTGAATGTACCAATCCAAGTGGTTGAGTGGCTCTCCTTGCCATTCCCTTCTCATAGCTGCGCTCAGGATGCTTTCCAACTACACAACCAATGTATGCACCATTTGAAGATTTGATTTCTGGAAGCCCTTCCACCATCTCGTCCTTGTGTAATGTCTGGAGATATTTGTAGTTCATGTGGCCAAATATTTTATGCCACAACTTGGAGGTCTCGTTGGCATGAGAGACAAGAGCATGGTCACTAGAATTTGGAATGAAATTGGAGAATTTGTACATTCTCTCATCATGATCAGCATACCCCACTACCACAACTTGATTTGAAGAAATTTATGAGATTTCTACCAAATCTGGAATAAATGTTACTCTCTTGGCTTCTCCTGTATGGGTCATTTGATAAACTGATAGAAACTATGCAGCCAATGAAGGTACATAGAGCACATCACTAAAATAGCCATGCTCCATGTCAATCCTACCAATCCCCTTGGTCTGGATTTTTGAATCATATCCCATTCGAACTGTTGGGCCACCATTCGAATGCATAGAAGAGAAGAGCTCTCTAGATGAAACCATATGTCTGGAAGCTCTTGAATCAATGATAAAGGATGAGGGATTCGAAATACCTACTATTAAAGCATGACATTTCTCCTTATTGTCTGGATTTGAGGTGCTCTCTTTCCTCCTTGCGCCCTCAGGGACTGGGATGTTGTTCTTCTCCAGTAGCTACGCCATTGAGTCAATGGTTTTCTTCATGCATGAGCTCTCTGGATGCCATACCTTATAAAAATAGGTGCATTTGGTATTTTCCTTTCCCTTCTTGTCCTTCTCCTTTGATAGATTCGAACCTCCATCTGCAGACTTGGTCCTGTCAAACTTCCTCTTCTCTGGCTGCTTCGAATTCTTGGCTTTCTGCTTGCCTTTGTTGGCATTTGAAACACCCATTGCCAGTGCTTAGTCCTTCAATTTTATGGTGCCCATCTGAACTAGTTTATCCTACTCCTGAGTGAGAAACTCCATGAAGGTAGCTAGTGATGCCATTTTCCAATTTCGAAGGGTCATCTTGGCTGAGTGAAATGTGCTAACAAATACAGAAAACTCTGGGCCTAGCTTCGAAAGGATGGATAGAATCAGTTGTTCTTCCTTCTTAACAATTCCACATTGTTGCAGTTGAAGCACTAGTGACTTGAACTTAGTGAAGAACTCCTGGATGGTTTCAAAATGTGCTGGGCTCAAGCTAATGAACTCGTTTTCAAGCTGGTGGCCTCTCAGTTCATCAGTTTTCCCAAAGAGTGATTCTAGCTTCACCCATACTTCATTTGGGGTTGTCAAACTGTATGTATGAAACAAGAGTTCCCTCGAAATTCTCAGGCATAACAATCCATAAGCTTCATCAAGTCGATTGTAGTACTTTGCTTTCTCCACAGCAGAGTTTGGCTCCACTTTTGTGCCCATGGTTACTCTATAGAGACCCTTAGATCTCAGTTTGATAACCATTTCAGCCTTCCAATCGAATAAATTGAAGGGTGTGAGCAAGATTTGGTTTGCTTCCATTGTTGCTACGTTAATGGTGAGAAAACTACTGAAACACCTGCAAAAAACACTCAATTTTTATCTGGAAATCCTCTCTAGAATGCAGTTCAATGCTCAATATTGATATGCAACTTACTAAATCCACAATGGCTCTGATACCATGTGATTATTTTGATCACAGTAAGATCTAGGAGCTATGGAGAACCTCACAAAATTGAATTATTTGCAAAACCAGTGAAAAAGCTTGAAAAAGCTTGAAAAAGGAGACAATTTTACACACAATGTGAACTTAATCTTTGCATTATCTGACTGTCTAACATGTGAAAATGTTAAGAACAGGTTTTTATTACATCCATGAGAAATTCAAGACCATTAGATAGCTCAAGATGAGTGTACAAGTCAAAATTGCCAAATTGGCCTCAATCCCCCCTGGGTGGGTCCAACTCAGTCCTAATCATCCCAAAAAGTCACGAATTCAGGTGTGAAGGTGGCTGAAGCATGCTAGGTCATAAATGAGGCCAAGGCAGGCATGGGTGAGCAAATAGAGGTGATTGGGAGGACCAAGGGAGCAATAAATGCTCCAAATCTAGCCAAAATTGGGCAAAATCCACCCTAGCGCTCCTAGTCAACAGTAATTCCCCAAATCAAGGAGAGAGAGCGCTCCAGAATTTAATGAGGGCACACTTGTGGACAAAACAGGAGGTTGGGTGAACTGGTTTGCTTGGAAGTGGGTGTGAACACTCTCAAATGTGGGTATTTGACCAACTAAACTCACCTAGTCCAAACTATGGTGTAATGAAGCACATGAGCAATAAAATTTGACTATGGTTATGGAATATGGTACTAAGTATGGATTACTGTTCTAACAAGATACAACAAGGATTGCAAGAGAAGCTTCAGCGAGATGGAAATCCACCATATTCTCAAAATATTGGGATATAAAAAGAGATGGCATAGAAAAGAGGAAAGAAGCCACAATTGAAGCTTGGGGAACATGATAAGTCAAACTAAATTGTTGTCATATTTTGTGTATGACACAAAAACCATCAATTTGGCTCTTTTGCAACCGACCGCATCTAGAGCAAGCTCATCAAGAGATTACAAAGGGACAAAGGTCATATTTCATTTAAAAGATATCAACCCTTTGGATCTGTTGGAAATGCATAGGAAAGCTAGTGAGGTTTTGTACAGAGATGTCATATTTTCCACAAACAGTGCCAAGAAGGCACACAAAACCATCACCAATTTAGATAGTCAACTAAAACAAGAGAAAATAGAAAACAGGGCCCGATTCAACAAGATAAAGGAGTTGGAACAAACAATGATTCAATTGTCATGAAAATCAATTGAAGTCATCATTGTTGTCAAGCTCATTGAAAACAAAGATCAAGAGATTGTAGCCATTAATAATAAATTAAAGCTCCCAGAAGTTGTAAATGTCCAAATTCTTGAAATTGCTACTCTGGAAAAAGAAAAAATCAAGCTAGAAAGTAAAGTGAGGGAATATAAGCTTGTTATACAGGCCTGGAAACACAATGTAGTAGAGTTTAAGGTTCAAGTTGATACATTGCAGAAGGAAAATGATTTAGAAACTAAACAACCATAGGTGGTTGAAACATAATCATCCACTTCTTAGCCAAAGGTCAAGATAGCTTTAGTAGAGCAAGATAAACTGAAAGCTGATTTGGATAGCCCAAATTCAAGTGTCATCCCTTCAAGCAAAATTGACAAAGTCAGAATAACGAAGAGGTATTGTTGAGGACATAGCCAAGGAAAGAGAACAATTACTCAACACCTCCAATGCAGAGAGGGATACACTTTAGAAACAATTAGAATAGACCATCAAAGTAGCCAAGGGAAAAGAAGCACTAAGAAATTCGAAAGGCATGCTATGGGACTCCATTAGCGAAGGTATTTTTGTCTAATGGGATTCTTTTGTTTTGGAAAATGATGAATTGGAGTTGATCAGAAATGGATTCAGAGATGTGGAAGCTGTCAATAAACAATTGGATAATAATCCTAACATTATCCAAGACCAACTCAGAGCTGAGTCAACTAGGTGCGAAGTACATGACTAGATTAGTGATGGAAGCATAGAAGATCCTCACTAGACATGTCCTTATGGATAAAGCTGATAAAATGCTAAAACAGATGAGGAGGGAGGTGACTCCTTTGAAGGATTTATTCAAGGATTCAATTGGTAAGGGGTTTCCAACCACCTGGGATGGTAATGGGGACTTGTATCCCTCTAGGAAATATAAAGGAATGCTAACATGGGTTATAAATGATGACAACATATTTGCACATGTGGAAACTGTTTTATCTGGAAAATACATTGTGGTATTTCTAGATAGAGATTTTGAGATGCTAGCAACCCTCAACATGAGATTAAAAGGTTTACGCCCACCCTCTTATGAACACTATACAAATTTATATGCAACACTTATAATAATGAGGGAATATTCTTACCCCATGGGAAAGCACTGGCTCGATATTGCTAAGTATGAGAATGTTTCCAAGCAAGCACAAGCACAGGGTTCCACATCAACAACAACTCAACAAACAAAAGGGAAAACTTATACACAACCCAAGTAATACCTTGAATTGATGTCAAAACAAATATTCCACATAGTGTCAAAAAGGAAACATCTACATCAAAATTGTTGCAGAGGTCAAAGAAGAAACAACAAGCGGAGGTCCATTTAAGGAAGAACACAAGCCATTCCAAGGGATGGAAATTTTGAGAGAGAAGCAGAGCTAATGTAATTGATCCCTCTATGACTTTGGGTTCAATAAAAACATTATGGGAGCTAATGTAATTGATCCCTTTTGTATTTTTAAAATACTAACACAATTAGTCACACGTCATGGGTGTAATTATAATGGCATTGGGGACTTATTAGTAAGATTATTTGCAAATTTGTGGCTTAATGGAAATTTTGAAAAGCAAGCAATAAGCATTGAATGAACCTAAGAAAAAAGTGGGCATCTCTCTCTTTTCATGTTTACATATTCCATCTCTTTAAAAGAATCTAACATGTTGATTTATAATCATTTTATTGCCTTGGTAACGCTATGTGGTTTTGTATTAAAATTTATGATATGGTTACAACGTTGATATCTAATATTTGCTTATTATTTGACCACATTATTGGGCCTTTGAATCACTCGGTTTATAACTAATGGAATACCCATTATTACAGTAGATACTCAAAGAGAAAGATATAACTAATAATTAAATATATCTCTCTCAACAATCGATGAATCTTGTGCAAGTTTGGCCAACTTCTTTTTTTCAACATGGAAAAAATCTGCGCCTTGATATTCAAAACTGAATCAAAGAGAGCAATGCTCATAATGTCAAAGACAATATGTTGCTCTACTACAGGGAATTACAACCCATTACTAGAGCAATGCAATTGATTTCATCACAATATTCCTCAAAACTTTTAAAGTATAGATCAAAATTGTATACTTAGCTAATTTCAAATAGTGTTGTGTTATAGATTGATGCTTACAACACTAAAACTGTAGCTCCAAATGTCATATATTACAAAATTGCATCATCAATACATGGTATATGTCCCACTGGAGACAATTGTATTCTCAAAATGTTTGTTAGGAAATCGTCCCCACGAATAAATAGGATTTGTCTTGAGATAAAGTAGGTTCCCTAGACACCTAACCCAAGATAGAAAATAAACAAATGGTTGCTACTTTCTCCTATATTTCAGTTTAAGCACAAGCCAATCCAAGAAAGCATATGCATAAGAAGGATGAGAAGGGGTATATGTCCTACCTCATCCCCAAAGGTTGTCCTCACTACTCCTTGTTGATCCATCTCCAAGCTTGAAGCTCCAAGTTGATGAGCCTGTACACAAAGTAAAGAGACAAACACCTTCCAAGGATAAGTGTATTAAACTAAATCCATTAACTAATAAGCAAACAAATACATACATTCAACATAAGAAGCATAATTTGGGAGAATAGGACAATTTTATTCATTAGAAAGCCAAAGGAAACAAGTACATGACATGATTATACCTAATCTTGCACCAGCAACATCTCCTCTAATATCTCAATCAAAATCCCCTTGAGCACTCTAAGACCATAAGGACCACCTCTCTAAGCTATTTTCCATGTGTGTGAGCCAAGGCATGAGGTTCTTATTATAGGATGGAGAAGCCAAACCAATTGAGAGAGAGTTTTGGATCAAGGGAGGATAAGGTGGATCAAGGGAGATTCAGGCTACCATGAATGGAAATGGAGAGATATTCGAGAGATAATCTGATCTACCCAAGATCATACTCAAATATTGGACCAAAAATCAAGGTGGAGAGGCTATAACAGGATTTTTTCTCCCTTGACACTAAGCAAGGAGCAAAAATGTTGTAATTTTTTGCTCCCCTAGAGGCATGCAAGGAGCAACATGGTTGGATTTTTTTCCCTCTATACTATTGGGAGGGAGCGACAATCTTCATAAAGGATCAAAGTAGGGTTTGTTAAGATGTTTCTTCGACCTCCAAATGTCAAGGACCTTCCCAAAGTTGTCTAGGGACAAGGTAAACCATAAGACAATGGGAATTAACACACCTAGGGAGCATACTTATCATGGTGATGAAGCATGTTAAGTCAAAAGTGCACATTTGAGGTACAACATGTGCTCCCTAAAGTATGAGGTTAGAAAAGGATCTTATGGCTGAGATGATTTACCAAGACGGAGGTGCAAAGGGTATTTGAAAGAGAGCCAGAAAGGAGCCGCAAACAAAGATCAAGCAGTACAACCGTATCATTCTATAGGTGGGCATACCCATGCTCGGAATAAACTGACTCGAAACATGTCTGCCAACCAATACATTGTAGATCCATGATAGTACCGACTCAGGATATGACCACCATCTTACATTATGGATCCGTACCTAAAAATGACTAAAGATAGATCATGGCTACAAGAATACAAGGTAGATCCATGATACAATAACAATAGAGCCATAACCAATACAAAAGTGGATCTGTGTGACAGTACAATAGTGAGGTCACCAACATGATGTCTATGTGGGAACCTACTAAAAAAATCTCCATTGCAACCTGGGTAAAGTACATAACAAGAGTCCCCAGGGTCTTCAACACAAACCCAAAATGATGTGATTCGAGCCATGCGAATAAAGTTCTTGAAGTCAAACATGGTATAAACCACTTGATTACTAGTCAAGGATGTGAATCGTTAACAAGTGTGAGGGAAATCACCAATGATGAAAATGACTCCCAAGGTATCCTAGTACATTCCAACGAATGTGAATAGATGACCTAGAGTTGAAAACTCATGGAATCATCCAATCAGGGGCCAATGATGAAATCCTACCGTTAGAAGCGAGGAAACCTACCATTGAGGCATGAAGGACCCAAGTTATTGAGTGGTTTCTAAGTCTAATTCCCATATAATGTGTTGGATTCGACAAGAATAGAATCATCGAAGGAGGGCCATGATTTATCCCACATCATCGACACGAAACCGACACAGGAAAGTGATGTAAAATGGTAGATCAAATAAGTATGGAATGACACAAGGATGAAGGTATATAATATTGCAGATAGGTTGGCTTAGGTTAACTTCCCTTGAACGTTGGATGGAACGACAAGTGACTTGGAAACATTGACTCAATGAGACAGAGACAAAAACATAATGCGATGGTGACTGAGGAATTCTTTGGATGGACCAAAGGAGTAATATGACTCATGAAGTTGGTGTGACTCAAAGGAAAGAATATTACCCAATTGTAATACAAGATGCAAACGATTGCCATGTTCAAGGGAGACAACAAGTTGCCATAAGACTTTCCAACAATTCTTAACCCATTTTCCCAATTTCCCCCTATCATGATCAATGAGTACCTCTTTGTTTTTTAATGAGATTGAGGAGGATAACATATGCTCGGTATAGCTCATCTTAGATGAGTCCCTCATCATATGATTAAAGAACCTAAAGAAGGATGGGTTTGGTCCCATATGGGTCATTCGATGCATGTTTCACATGTCCAAAGAAGGTAAACTCGACGTTCTTTTCACATTTAGATATTCTAAAAATTATCAAAAGAAGACTCCACAATGGTTCTTTTTCGTAAATTTAGTCTCCTCACCCTAAAAAGGATAAAAAAATGTGATAGAGAACTCTTATGGCCGAGGTTGACTAGAGTATTCCTTTTTCGTAAATAGTCCAAATGGTCCGAAAAAAGGGGTAAACTATCACCAAACGGACGTCCTTTCAAGTACTTTTACAAGTGTGAAAGAGACAAGTTCATTCGGCAATATTTTCCTTTTTAGGGACTCCAATGGAGTTTCTTTTTATTAATTAGTTTGACGAGGATGAAAAAGGAATAAATTATCACTCGACAAATGACTATTCCATGGTTTAAAGTGCTTGAAAAGGTCAAAATATGCACACACCTACCAAGTCACTAGGACTTTGAAATGTCCTTCTCCCATAATCCTATTAAAAATTCATCAAGTCTAGACACAATTGTGTTAGGATCTCATAATGACATAATCAACTAGGTGAAAAAAATATAACTTGAAGAGACATTGCTAGTGTGAACATGGGAAAAACAACAAGCTAAATGGAGGTAAAAAGAAATGAATCGTAAAAAAAAAGTCATTTTCACCTTACTATTTACCTCAAAGGAGTTTTCACCCTAGTTGAATGCTGCAATTGCATTGTTGATTGTGGGAGATCCAGGACACCATTCGACTCATCATTTGAACCAGGTTAGTGTCCTCATCTAGCCCTTCCTTTCCATGGTTTCATTTCTCAGTTTGATGCTTGTTTGGGAAAGTTTTGGGTACCTCTAGCGATTTAATCTCACCTTAGGGAAATTGTTTCTCCCCCAGAAGGTCGAGGGGATTGAAAATATCAAATCTATCACTCCCCAGGAGACTTCAGGGGAGAGAAAATATCTTATTTTCGCTCTGGTATGCACTATAGGGGGCGAACATATCGCAAAAGGGGTAAACAAATTTCTTGTTTCTCTCTAGTTTGGTAAGATCTAAGGATGATATTTTAATCATGACTCTTTTTTATGATTTGCAAGAGATTATTAACCTCAAGAACCATCATGATTGAGTGGAAGGAAAGAGAACATGAAAATAATGATATGGAATCCCTCCATGACCAAGACACCTTGGATGCACTCAAAGAGTGCAGTTTGTTAAAGTTTTTCAAGACACAGTGCATGAGAAAAAAAACTACTCCTTCTCAATCATTTGATAGAAATGTGGAATCCTGCAAATCAACTGTTCAACGTGGGGCCACACATTCTTGAGATTGAGGTAGAATGGATCTACTTCCTGTTTGGTCTCTCCAAGTGGGGAGCACGAGTCAACTTGGTCAAGAATCGTACTTCTGATGAGAGCATTGATGGCTATATAGATGAATATTGTAGGCCTTGGACTTAGAAAGTTAGCGTCAAAATATCAATCAAGGATGTGGAGGATCATCCTCTACGAACCGTCTTATTTACCATTACGAGATTGTATGAGAGTGAGGGTCCTCATTATGCCACTAAAGCACAGAAAACCCTTGTCATGGAATGTATTGAACCAAAAATATTTAACTGGTGTGGAGGCTTGTTGGACAACATGCTAGGACCAAATCACTGGGTGGAGGACAGGGCAGCAAAAATAGAGCGGTTACAGATTCGTCCATAGAGCGGTTACCATTGATTTATCCATAGATTGATGTGCCGATCCGATATCCATATGAGCCACAGATAGAACAGTGGACTAGCCATGCAGGCCGCCTAGGGGGTCCCCAGATGTTATCCTACAATGTTGGTTTCTTATCATGGTGGAGAAACCATATCCCGATGATAGAAGACTACCCATATGTAGGGGTGGAATTCCGCATATACAGAGACTTAGTGTTGCCAAAAAGAGTAGAGTGGGATGATTCAGGCATGTCTCTTGGAAAATGCGACCTTGGTTGATGATGTGTTTTTGGATTTTTTAATATTTCCATTTTTTTGTTGTATAAGGGGATATAATATGTACATTTTTTTATCACGGATCGAGGACCAACGGGACCAGCGGGGTCATCACCACTACACAGGCATGGGGAAGAGTATCATGCAGCAGTAGTTAATGCCAAAGAACTTCATAATGTGGAGAGACACCTGGAGGGGTTGACGATGGGTGTCCCTCTAATGAGGTTGCATAACATTCCCTACCATCTAGAGAGACATATTGTAGGAGTAACATAGCGGATCATTCGCTTAGTGTGCCAAGTGGCTTGGACGGTAGTGTGCTAAAGTGAGCACCACATACCTCATGATGAGGATTAGTAGTCCAGATAGTCTATCATTCTTTCGTTAGTGACTTTCATATGATGTACGGGCCTTATAGCCCAATTTTTTGACCTATATACTTTTTGGACACATGATGTGATGAACGTTTGGCATTATATATATGGATCTTTGTTTCGGCTATTATTCCCTAAATGCATTATTTACATTGTACATTTTGTGCTTTTGATATGTATATTTAATGATGAACATACATGTATGTGTGATGTGCCAATTTAAAATAAAATTAGCTAAAGAATCAACAATAGTATTCAATTCTCTCAAGATGTGGTGATACTGTATGAGATCGAACAATCTCTCAAGAAGGTGTATCCTTCGATATAATTGAAGCAGTGTAGGATAACAGATGGAATAAATGCATTTCAACTAAGAAACCACAAGTTGAGAGTCCATGTAAACAGTGATATGGCATATGCCAAGGGAAGAATCTTCGGTCAATAAGTCTCTCACAACGTGATACTCAACAATTTTATTGGTTGTTGGGCCTAGGAAAACTCTTCCCGAACTGTTAAATCGTCATTGGGGGAATAGATAACCCAAGCTGTAGAATCAAGGTTTCGAGTATGTCTACTAGCACCATCTGCGAATCCAAAATACACTGATATCTGCGCATTCAGGAACAAAGTGGGATAAGTAGTCATAGGTAAAACAAGTCCCTCACACGAAAAAAGAGAAAAAATTACACCACTCCAAAAAAACCAAGCTATATCTCAAGTATGTACACATACACATGGAGGATAGACCTAAGCATAGTACTTTTTTAGGTAGATCCCATTCTGTGACTCTCCCAATGAGATTCCATCGTGATCAACTAACTCATAGTAAACCTTCTCTAATAGTCATTTAACGATGTAAGGACTATGCCACATGGACTTGAATTTACCTACCCCTAGTTCGCCATGAATCTAGCAATAAAACAGGACTAAATCACCTTCATTAAAGATACATGGTTTAACTGATTTATCATATTATACCTTGATGTGTCTCTTATGTGCTTCATTAGAAAGAGTGGCATCACAATGGGTCTCATCGAGTTTATCCAAATACATAAAATGCTCTTCCTCAACAGAGGTGTTTGGTAGGAGTTCCGCGGCTAATTTGAGGAATGAAATATCACATTCAATAGGTAAAGTTTCCTCCAGACCATAAACCAATTTAAATGGACTGAATCCAATGGATTTTTTTACCGAGGTCCTGTAACCCCATAAGGTTGAAAAATGTGATAAGTTCCAATTCGGTTTACGCGTTCCCACCATGCGTTGGATCCTCATTTTCAATACCTTGTTAATGGCATCTACTTGTCCATTCACTTGGGGGTAATAGGGTGACAAGTTTTCATGTCGAAAACCCAGTTTAGCACTTAGCTCAGCCATCATATGGTTTCTAAAATGTAAACCATGGTCAGGTACAATGGCTTGCAGGACCTCAAACCTAGCAATGATGTGATTAAACACAAAAAGTGTTGCAGTCTTCTTGTTGTTTGCGTTTGTAGGAATAACCTCGGCCCATTTAGTAAAATAATCTTCTGCGACTATGATATAACTATGCCCCCTGAATGAGGTAGGATTACAGTGCATAAAATCAATGCCCCATTTTGAAAAAGGGCCTACAACAATGACTGGATGAAGTGGAGTGGGATGTGTGTGCTTCTTTGGATGAAAGAACTGACAAGGGGGACACTTCTTAACAACTTCCATACAATCTTTGAATATTGATGGCCAAAAGTATCCTGCATGAAAATTTTTATGGATTGTAGCCATGCCAGAAAGATGACCACCACATGCTCTAGAGTGGCAGTCATTTAAAACATGGTTGGCCTCTTCGTGTTTTAAACACCATTGGAGGATAGAGTCAGGGCTGTGGCGGTACAAATTATCACTGACTATGAGTTAGTCCTTCGCATGATGGCGAATGCGGCGATGGTCCTCTCGAGATAATCGAGACTGAAAGAGTTGTATTTGGAGATATACGATGAAGTCTCCATACCACAGATTGGATGTGCTAATGAGGAATAAAGAATCATCGAGAAGAGAGTCGATGGATTCAATTTCTTCATCAACATAGGCCCGAAAGGTCACACATAAGCTCTGCAAAGACTAACGATTTATTGGATTTTGCTTTGGCAAATTCTAGATTTAATTCTTGGAGAAAGACAATCCAACGTGAGTATTTTCCCCTTAGTACTTGATGGGTTAAGATGTGGTACATAGGGTTAGAATCTGCAATGATAGTTGTTTTGTGGAGCAAGATGTAATGACAGAATATTTGGACATAAATAATTGCTGCCAAAGGAAACTTTTTGACATGTGAATACCAGAGTTCGAGGCCTGGAAGGCTCTTAGTCAGATAGTAGACAACATGTTTATGGTCATTTTTGTCTTCCTGAACTATCACTAGTCCAATGGTGGAAATGGATGCGGCGAGGTAAAGAATGTAATCATGCGTGTAGTTGGGGGGATGAAACAATGGTGCATAAGTTAATGCGTGTTTCAAAGCGTTAAATTATCGTTGAGATTCATCATCCCAAATGAACATGATGTCCTTTTTAAGTAATCTCATATATCCTTTAGTAAGTTCTACCAAGTTGCAGACAAAACATTGTACAAAGTTTTCCTTCCCTTGCAAAAAATGAAGTTGGGTAATATTGGTAGGTGCACGTAAATCCAAAATGGGATCGACCTTCAAGGGATCAATTCTAATCCCTTCCTTGGAAACTATGAATCCTAGGAGTCATCCAGCTTTGACACAAAAAATGCATTTATGCGGGTTCAAGTGTATGTTGTAATGCCAACATCTAAGGAAAATGGCCCCGAGATGTTCAGGATGATCTTCTCTACAAGTCGAGTGGGTAGGTAGATCATCAAGGTATGGATCAACAATATGATTGATGTCATGAAAAGTGTACGACATGGCCCGTTGAAATGTAGCCCCAACATTTTTGAAGCCAAAGGGTAACTTTCGATAGGTGAAGGTTCCCCAAGGGCATATGAAAGCGGTTTTATATTGATCGGATGGGAATATCTCAATCTGATTATAGCCAGAGAAGCCGTCCATGAATAAGAAGACAACACTACTGGCACAATTGTGGATAATATGGTCGATAAAGGGTGTGGGGTAATTGTCTTTAGGACAAGCCTTGTTTAAATCCTTATAATCGACACATACTCTAATAGTGCCTTGTTTCTTCAAATTTGGGACAATATTGGAGACCCATTTTATTAACGGTACTGGATAAATGAAACCTACTTTCAAAATTTTCTCAAACGCGACCTTTATGGCAGCGGTTTTACAAGGGTGGATCGGGCGGATTTTCTGCCAGACTGGATTAGCTGCCAGGTAAGTTTTAATTTCATGAACCACAATGGACGGGTCAATGCCCGACATCTCTTCATAGCTCTATGTGAATACATTGCGGAATTCTTGGAACAAGGCCTTATAAGTCTTTACCTCTTCATTAGAACAGGTTTGGCCTAGTTGAATGTTTTCCACAATACCAAGTTTCACCAAGATATCAATTGACATTGTAGGTGTAATGTTCCCTAAGTTTCGCTTAGACATGGTGTCATGAGTGAGGATGGGGGATTAGGGAATGTCGATAATTTTGGGTGAAATGGTGGATTTAATATCATTTTCTACCATTTGGATATTTGGGAGAAAATATCATCTATGATGGCAATCTTCCGAGGGAGAATCATCTAAACTCATGACCTCCACAATAGACTCATCAGACGGAAAATTCTGTAGGAGATAATCCAAGGAAGGTGAAGACAAATCTTACAAAGATAACATAGTATAGGGTTCTGATGCCACAATATGTTGGTCATCGGGGTATGAATCATGCAAGGTAGATTGGATTGCTTGATATACTGCCTCGTTTGGGCTAAGTGGTATCCTATTTCCAATAGACTCGAACTTTTATGGGTTAGGCATGACCCAAGGAACATATGATTCCTAGGATTTTGTACTGTGAATGAAATCATATTAACTAAAGTGATTAGTCGTGGGGGATTTGGGGAATCTAAATGAAAGAATCTTATGAGGGGAGAATCCTTAAGTAGTCCTACTCCCACGTCTTCATATTGGGGTTTGGATTGTCACAAAAGAGGGATGTTGTTAGCAGCATTATTGTGGACGTTTGGAGTGCAAAAATCGAGCTGGTCAATGGTAATGATTTTACCTCGATGAGAAAATTGAAGCAAGCCAAAAACCGAGGATGCTACAATAGTCGTCGCGTAGAACCAGTTTTTACCAAGCAATAGATTATAGTCCAATGGTTCATCAAATACCTCCACATGAATGGAGACAATCTTACCTCCCAATTCTATGGCTAAGGCTGGTAAGAGTCCATATGGTTGAAATCCATGACCATCAAATGTCTTCAATGTGGTAGGATATTGGTTGACTTCAGGAGAGTTGACATCCCTCCAATAATATATAGACATAATAGAATTTGAGGGTCCTATTATCACCAATCTTGTAGTTTCCCTTAAAGATAAATCCAAAATGGATAGTAGAGGGGATAGGAAACCAACGTGGTGAACCTCGAGAGCCTTGGTTCCCAAAAGGAATGGTTGTCATGCCAACCAAGGCACCCTTAACTTTATGCTATCAAAACCCAATATAGAAAAGGGGGAGACCCAGATCTACTCCCGACAAGAGAGATCAAACAAAATCACCAGATCAAATCAAATAAAATGAAATACATAAGGTGACAAGTATGGAACCCTAGATTTAAGGAAATGAAACCACTGTGGAGGCTTAAGGAAGATATGACTTGACGAAGATTGATTATACACAGTGATTCAATGATTAAGTATGATTCCAAGATTCAGGTGCTAGTTAAAATAGTCAAATTCAGTTGCCTTGGGAAACGTGACCCTTAAAATAGGGAAAGTGTCTGAAAGAGAGGATCTTAGGTTTAGGGATTTCTAGCACATCTTGGTAGATGGATGTGACAGTGTCAAAGTACATAAGCTCACCAAACAGGGTCACAACACAGGCAAATCAAATAGCTCAACTAATGCGCAAGGGTAAGGATATCTAGTGCCTAGGGATTTGGGCCATAGGGAGTCCTCCAAAGATTAAATTTTGGAGAACCCACCTAGGGTTTCCCTAAGGTGAAAAACCCATAAATTTTTTGCCAAATTTCCAAGTGGTTTGACCCAGATAATTTTTTGATTATTTTTACTTAGGGTTTTAAATGAAATTGACAGATGGGTAGGTTAGAAGAACAAAAATCTTACCTTGAAAGCGTACCTGAATGATGGAAATGTTTGCTATGATGTCGAGGATTTCTCCCGAAGAGATCAAATGAAATTTTGATGGTGTTTCTTGCCCACATGATTTACCCAGCTCCACACGTGCGCCCTCCTCTTCCTACAGTGCCAAGGAAAAACGATTTCAATCAGCAGAGCAACAATGAAGGTAAATACAAAGGATGAAAATGATAACAAGAAATAAAAGGTACATAGATAGTAATACTCCCTGAACCAAATCAATGAGAAAAGAGAAAATAAAGGAGAGTCTCCTCAACCAGTACACCACTCCTCCAAAATGACTTCTTCACCTGTATATACAAATATGGAGAAAAGATATGCAATAGAAACCACCAATAATATCAGTGAAAAGGAAGAACAGTTTCAATCGACGTCTATAGAATCCACAACCACAAGACAAGTATCTGCAAAATAAATATTTTATTCCAGAAGTCCCTTCACAAAGAGAAACTCTCTCCTTTCAATAGGAAGAAGAGATACAAAAAACCTAACCACCTTTTGAATGGATGGCTAATATTAAAAGATACATAAGTTCTAATCAATGGTTGAGATGATCTCAACATAAAGTACATGGATCAACTAAAAAATATAACAAATACATGGACAAAATCGCCCTAGGGGGGAATCCCACTCAAAGTGACTAGAAAAACATGATAACCCACACATGGTGGGTCTAGGGGGTGATATCCAACCTCCCTAGTGTGTCCCCATAGCACAATAATAACATATGACCAACACAAGCACCAAATCGTACTCCTCTGGGAAAGTCGTGAGCCTCCAAAGGCTCTATAAAACCATATAAAATGTCATTGGGAAGTGTGTGGGTCCCACTGAATGCTGAAACTGATGTAGAAGGTGTGGAAGACATCACACTCATCATCAAATATATCCTCATGCCATTTCCTTGCCTCAGTAGTCCAAATCGATTTCCTCTATAGCCATTTTTACCATTTTTATGCCTCTGTAAATCCTCTGTAAAGTATAAAAATACTTGTAACTCTCTGCCTGATCACTCGAGGCCAAATCTAACTACACCATAATGTCTGGGAGTATGGTATAATAGTCAAATCAAGTGGTTTGACCCCATATTCCCTCTATAACGCCCTAGGTGAACCAAAAAGATCATGAAACTACTTTGACATGCCATTTTTAATGGCAAATATGCACCAGAATGATAAACTGAGGAAAATACCAACTGTAACTTCCTGGAACTGAAAACAAACTGTCCCAATGGATTCGGAGAGCCAAAATATGCTAGAGGTGTGTACTCATACACCATATGGATCTCTGCATGATCATATAATATCTCAAATATACCCGAATAGATAAAAATAACAATAATCTGTAAATGATAAAACATAATAAAAATGCCAGATCATCATCATAAACTTGTAACCAATGCATGGAACCATCTAGTGACTTGTAATAGACCATATGCCATCTATATTCATGTCCTGTAGGTCTATCTCACCTCATGTCCTGTAGTTGACCTTGGTCAAACTAAGTTTGACCAAGTCAACATGACCCATAAAATGACCCAGGCTAACATCAAGCTGCCGCAAGTGTAAAAGATTAATACATTCTCTACAAATCATTCAAGTAACAATATAGACACATAGTAATCATTTCTCTGGCGATCTACAACCAAGTATTGAATGTTTTTTATCATTATTATGGCTTAAACTAGAACCTCAAGACTATACTCACTTCGAGGTTGTGATCAATTTGCTAGTGATGGGTGAAGGCTTAAAACTATAAGGCTAGGCTAAGGGATGACTATACTGACTTAGCACTTTGACACTTTGGATATGGGAAAAGGAATACACACTAAGGCATATGCTGGATAATCAAATAACACAGGGGAAGGTAGTGTCTTAGAAATGGATAAGTAGTATGGGAAGTGTTAATTCGACCTTGATAGATGTCTATAGCTCACATCCAAGCTGATACAGCTCTATGAGGATATTTTCTAGAGCCTCCATGACTAGGTGCCCGGAAAACCATAACTTGAGACTCCAGGGGACACTTAGAATTAGTTGTCCCTTAGTCCATCTCACATGATAATTCGCAGGCTAGTGAGGAATAAATCATTAGAAGTGAGGCTAGCAATCATTAGATATAGAATTTGTTAAACCATTGCTTTCTAGGCCTTTCATTCATTTCCATAGACTTGATTAGTATGTGTTGAAAACCACATTCTTGGATTTACATTTATTAGGATTTTTGAACAGTGTGTGTTGAGAAACACATTCTAGAATGGGATTACATTTAAAATATACATTTCATTTCCAAACACACTATAATGATGATAGTACTATATGTTTCAGGTTTTAGCCAACAACAACCCAAATGACTAATGCGGAAGTTCCAGCACTAAGGATGAAATCCAACTCACCAGAATGCAAGTTTTGTCACCAACTCATAGCTGAGACACAAGATAGACATGGAAGCTCATCCAACAAAGAGGCCAAAGTGGGGGAAGGTCCTACATATCACAGATCAAGTAGTAAGTCAGGGATAATGCTATAACAGGAAGGTAATCGATGGATGGAGAAAGTGAATCATGATACCAACACTAGCAAGCCATAAGATGGTGGGAATTATCACCTCCATTCTCCTTAGGAGGGTAAAACCAATGAGTATAACTAGGAACTTCTAAGTCTGAGCAGGGACATAGATAAATAAATAATACAACCAAGTCCATATATCTATATGATCCCCAAATCGTGACACCAAGTGCTAAAACATGCCACAAGAATGAGTATAAAATCAATAATAACCATAAACATATGATAATACCTGCTGGGTTGTATACCTGTGCATAAACCATCTGAACCATCATTTGTTCACTGAGAACCTGCTGCTGCAACTCTGGGCAAAATATAATGCTCTGTAATGGATAAATGGCTACATCGGTCACCAAACCTGAGTTTCTTGAGACTCATTCATGTCATAGGAATACACTATTGTCCATAAACATAATAGTGATCCAATATAAATGCTCATCTCAAGCATCTCAATGTAAAGGACTAGCTGAAAAATGTACTGGAATCTGGAATAAAACGTATGGTAGCCCGGTTACTATATAAGTGATAACATCTAGCTCCAGCTAGGACAAGTGCTCTGCTAAATAGAGCACTTGGGAACCTCAGAATCTTTGGTCCTCATCACTCTGCTACTTGTATCCTCGATCCAACACTCTAGCTCTGCAATAGCTACCAAAATAGCACCTACTATCTACAAAATTTCCAGATCTATACCAAACTTGCAGACCGGTCGTCAGAACAATGCATGTAAATACATAAATCTCAAAATAAAACATAACTGAAAATAAAATGCAGAAAGTAAAAACTAATCGACTAACATAAATTCAAATTTTTTTATTGTGCAGGAAAATAAAATGGCAAGCACTCAGGACTAAACTATGAGCTTCAAAAGCGAGCTTAGGAAAAAACAAAAGGTGCCAGACTCAATGGTTGAATATCCAAACTATTGCTCAAGCGAGCTTATTCGGACCCTACCTACTCTAAACTACCAGGAAAGCAAGAAATTCAAGGATAAGTGAGGTCAAGGATGTAATCCCTTAACTCCCTTTGATTGATATAAATCATAATTTGTCATCCATTACCAGTCATTAGAAAACACATGTTTCCAATGCATTGCTCTACCGTTAAAGTTCCAAACCAAATATCATCAGCCTGTCCAGATCTGATATACAATAAATGATTTGGGATGATGACTTGAATTCCAGTAGGAAATCTATTCCTATTTATAGACTCAGGAACAACTCCAATGTTACGTATAGGAATAGGATGGATCTCAGCAAGGTTTTGCGGTTGCGGGGTGACAATCCTTGAGCTCCTTCTAGGAGGAATTGCATCAAATATGGGTGGACCACCATCAATGGGAATGGATACCCTACCAACTAGGACCTCTCTTATCTCTCTTCTCGTCTCCAAAACATTTACATTAGGCTCTTCCTCTTGGGGAGACATCTTAACAACTTCCCCTACAGTCCATAAATCTCTATGCTCTTCCAAGGGATGAGGCTTTTGTGATATATCATTAGAATGGCCAGAGCCTTCCCCTGTAGGAACTGGAATGTGCATATTTTCTAACCCAGTGAAAAGTACCTTTGAATGGGAATCTAAAGAACTAGGAATGTGAGAAGGATCATGACTTTGATGATTAGATGACTCAGGTGGCAAAAGAAAATCAGGGATAAGAGGATATGCGGATAAAGAATTGTTTTGATTATGTGAAGGAGATTGTTGAAAGATAGCCAGATTGTTTAAAGCATAATCTCCTTCGGGGGCATCATTAATTAAGGCATCCTCTTCCCAGCTTAAAGAATTATCATGGATTCAATTTAAAATACCATCTTCTAAAGATAAATGAGATAAGGAATCATGAACATCAGAATAAAGGGAATCGTTGATCTCATCATCACCTTCCTCTATAGGAGAGGGATGTGTTCGCTCAGGATGACTAGCCCATGGGATAATACGCTCAAGCCCTTGGATTTCTCTTTCTCTATTGTGGTCAATTAAAGCAAACCATTCATTAACAGTCCTTCGAATTCTCTCACCGCGCCTTATGTCATCAAATCCATCAACTTCAGGTATATGATTTTCATTAATTTGTTCTTGATTTATTTCATTATTAAGCTCTTGACCCTAAAGTTGGTTTTCACTTCTTCTCAATTCATCTAACTCTTCTGAAACCTCACTCCTAAGTAATTCCAGATTAATTCTCCTAGCAATTTTAGCTATTTTATCCTCTTCATCAGAAGAATCAATATCTCCCATTACCATGAAAATATTTTATGTTTGTTCTAACTCCCAACTTTCATCCTCATTCTTAATTATATTGGATTTAGCATTATTCAATAATTCATCCCCATAAGTTTTGTTTATCCCTTATTCAAATGTTTCCAAGTGCTTGTCATAACAAGGCTCTCTGTTAATCCTGATTAAAGCACCGTCAGAGTTGGGAACACAAATATATGACAAATCCATCATAAAGTAACCACCTAAACCAGCTTCCCACTTCCTAGATAAAATCATTCCATATGCTAGGGGAAAGTCTATAACAACTACATCCATGATGGTGGAGATGTCTGAACATGCAAACAGATCAAACCTAAGGTTTTTAATCAAACCATAGGACTGTACACATCTAGAGTCTATGCCACAAACATTTCCATAGGGTCTAGTCACCTCTAATCGCATTTCCTTCATAACGTGTAAAGGCATAACATTCATGGCTGCTCCGGAATCTATAATGCAATTATGCAGGAGCATATTCTGAATGTGCAAGGTAAGGTAAAAGGGAGGGTGACCACCATTCTTTCTCTCATAGATAGCAGAATGGATGTTAATAGGTGGATCCTTTTCAAATTTTCTAACCTTTGTTCCACTAAGACTCTGTATATGACAGGATTCTTAAAAAGCCTCAGGAATCTTCTCTCAGCCAATGCCTTCAAAAAAATCTTCTACTTGGATCCTTACTAAAGGCGCTTTCATTAGCTCAATTACAGGGATATTACACATTATTTTCCCCAATTCCTTTTTGATATCAATATTTAAACTATAATCGCAAGGGGAAATCTCATCTTATTCCTTCTTATCTTCATTAATCATATTACGTTTGTCTACGAAAGAAGGTTGCTGGGAATCATTTCTTCGCTTGTAAATTTGAAACTTGGGTTGTTCCTTAGGTTCAGGGAGATTAATGGCACAACATTAGGAGCTTGGTTCTTCAATTAATTCATCTTTCTCTTATGCCTTTTCTTCTAGGAGGTTTCTTTCGAAACCATCATCATAGGATAGATCATTAATGGATTTAATGTTTTCGGGTTGATCATCAGGGTAGTTGGTTTCAGAAGGCTCTTCTTCTGCTTCATCACACCAATTCACATTCTTTTTCTCAAAACGTTTTGGATACTCGGGATGGATACTCGACACGTCTTCTATTATTGTCTCCCTCAGGCCTCCTATTGTTGTTCCATTAAGGTTTAGGGCCATATGGGTTTCTATGTCTTTCAAAATCATGGAAACTTGCGACATTCTTAGTTAGGACAGTTAGTTGTCTCATCATTTATTGCATTATCTCTAACGTGTCCTTTGGCTCACTCACAGGTTCCTTAGGCTTTCAGAGCTTAGGATCAGATCTAGAAGTGGATGGGGCAAAGTGATCAATTTTTTTTTTGTGTACCCATAGATGCTGCATTCTGCTCATCAATCTTTGCATTTAATTGAGCGGTCTTTAAGCCATTCGTATTTTTATCCTTTAAGTGATATTCAAGCCATACTTCAAAGGCATTCAGATAATGAATTACAATTTCTTGGTCTTTCGGTTTAATTTATTATGGGATATTTTCTATAGTCTTGTCAAATCTACGGTTGAATTCATGGACTGTTTCATTCTCTTTCTTCTTGATATCAAACAGTTGGTGCAAGAGAAATTTCCCATCTAACTTTCGTGACCACTTACTAGTTAGCTTTGTGACAAAATTGTCATATCCATCAATGGACAAATAAGGAAATCTATCAAACCACTTCCAGACATCTCCTTCCAAATATGCTAGAATACCCCTCATGAAGACATATTCATCAGATGCTCCATATGCTTCCATGTGTTCCCAGAATTTGCCAACACAATCTTCTATGGTTATGGCAGACACTCCATCAAACTTGGGAAATTTCTCAAAATACTTATCTGGGATGTCATGGGGGGCTCCCTGGATTTGGGAAAAAACTAAAGGAGATGGCTTAGCCTTCCTTCCAAAAATCCTAGGGTTGTGAGGAGGAGGATTGTTCTGGTTTTCACTAGTGTTTGTTCCGGCCATTGGACTAGATGAAGATGAAAGGGATAAAAATAGATGACTCCGTGAAGTAGTAGGATTATAAATATTCCAAAATAAATTGGATGAATTCTCTTTAATTTGTCTTCGATTCCGAGTATAAGTTGTAGGGATTCCTTCAGAATTTGTTGTATGGTCTAAGAACTTAAGATTAATACGTTGGGTTGGGTCCTTAGTAGAGTCGTGGGGTGGAGTCGCTAGGTGAACCACACAAGTAATTCAATGAAATGATAAATGTCGTAGGAGAGGTGAGATGAGTGATTTTAAAATGGTGATTGAAATAATTATGAATCGAAAAACGCAATCACCAAATGAAAAATACCGGATGCGATATGATAAGAGATAACGCACGGACACTCGCAGACACCAAAGGTAAGCCTCTACCTCCTCGGCAATGACGCCAAAATGTTATCACCAATCTTGTAGTTGCCCCTAAAGATAAATCCAAAATGGATGGTAGAGGGGATAGGAAACCAAAGTGGTGAACCTCGAGAGCCTTGGTTCCCAAAAAGAATGGTTTTCACGCCAACTAAGGCACCCTTCACTTTATGTTATCAAAACCCAAGATAGCAAAGGGGGAGACCCAGATCTACTCCCGACAGGAGAGATCAAACCAAATCACCAGATCAAATCAGATAAAATGAAATATGTAAGGTGACATGTATGGGACCCTAGATTTAAGGAAATGTGACCACTGTGGAGGCTTAAGGAAGATATGACTTGAACAAGATTGATTATACACAGTGATTCAATGATTAAGTATGATTCCAGGATGCAAGTGCTAGTTAAAATAGTCAAATTCAGCTGCCTTGGGAAACATGACCCTTAAAATAGGGAAAGTGTCTTAAAGAGAGGATCTGAGGTTTAGGGATTTCTAGCACAGCCTGGTAGATGGATGTGATAGCGTTAAAGTACAAAATCTCAACAAACAGGGTCACAACACAGGAAAATCAGACAGCTTAGCTAATGCACAAGGGTAAGGAGATCCAGTGCCTAGGGATTTGGGCCACAGGGAGTCCACCAAAGATGACATCTTAGAGAACCCACCTAGGTTTTTCCCTAAGGTGAAAAACCCATAATTGTTTTTCCAAATTTCCAAGTGGTTTGACCCAGATAATTTTCCGATTATTTTTACTTAGGGTTTTAAATGAAATTGACAGATGGGTAGGTTAGAAGAATACAATATCACCTTGAAAGCGTACCAAAATGATGGAAATGTTTTCTATGATGCCGAGGATTGTTCCCGAAGAGATAAAATGAAATTTTGATGGTGTTTCTTTCCCACGCAATATACTTAGCACCACATGTGCGCCCTCCTCTTCCTGCAATGCCAAGGAAAAATGATTTCAATCAGCAGAGCAACAATGAAGGTAAATACAGACGATGAAAATGATAACATGAAATAAAAGGTACATAGACAGTAATACTCCCTGAACCAAATTGATGAGAAAAGAGAAAAGAAAGGAGAGTCTCCTCAGCCAGTGTGCCACTCCTCGAAGACGACTTTTTCACTTGTAGATACAAATATGGAGAAACGATATGCAATAGAAACCACCAATAATCTCAGTGCAAATGAAGAATAGTTGCAATCGACATCTATAGCATGCACAACCACAAGACAAGTATCTGCAAAATAAATATTTTATTCCAGAAGCCAAGATCCAAAAGTCCCTTTACAATGAGAAGCTCTCTCCTTTAAATAGGAAGAAGAGATACCAAAACCCTACCCACCTTTTGAATGGATGGATAAGATTAAAATATACATAAGTTCTATTCAATGGTTGAGATGAGCTCTACATAAAGTACATGGATCAACTAAAAAATATAACATATACATGGGCAAAATCGCCCTAGGGGAGCATCCCACTCAAAGTGACTAGAAAAACATGATAACCCACACATGGTGGGTCTAGGGGGTGATATACAACCTCCCTAGTGTGTCTCCATGGCACAATAATAACATTTTACCAACACAAGCACCAAATCATGCTCCTTTGGGAAAGTCATGAGACTCCAAAAGCTCTATAAAACCATATAAAATGCCATCGGGAAGTGTGTGGGTCCCACTGAATGCTGAAAATGTTGTAGAAGGTGTGGAAGACATCATAACCATCATCAAATATATCCTCATTCCATTTACTTTCCTCAGTAGTCCAAATCGATTTCCTCTGTAGCCATTTTTACCATTTTATGCCTTTGTAAATCCTCTGTAAAGTATAAAAATACTTCTAACTCTCTACATGATCACCTAAGGCCAAATATGACTGCAGCATAATGTTCGGGAGTATGGTATAAAAATAAAATCAAGTGGTTGGACCCCATACTCCCTCTGTAGTTCCCTAGGTCAACCAAATAGATCATGAAACTACTCTGACATGCCATTTTTAATGGTAAATATGCACTAGAATGATAAACTGAGGAAAATACCAACTGTAACTCCCTGAAACTAAAAACCAACTATCCCAATGGACTTGGAGAGAGAAAATCTACTAGAGGTGTGTGCTCATACACCATATGGATCTCTGCATGATCATATAATATATCAAATATACCCGAACAGATAAAAATAACAATAATCTGTAAATGATCAAATATAATAAAAATGCCAGATCATCATCATAAACCTGTAACCAATGCATAGAACCATCTGGTGACCTGTAATAGACCATATATCATCTATCTTCATCATCCAAAGTCTATCTCACCTCATGTCCTGTAGTTGACCAAATCAACATGACCCATAAAATGACCTAGGCTAACATCAAGCTGCTGCAAGTGTAAAAGGTTAAGACATGCTCTACAAATAATATAAGTAGCAATATAGACACATAGTAATCATTTATTTGGAGATCTACGACCAAATATTCATTTTTTTTAATTATTATTATGGCTCAGACTAGAACATCAAGACTATACTCACTTTATGGTTGTGATCAATTTGCTAGTGATGGGTGAAGGTTGAAAACTATAAGGATAGGATAAGGGATGACTATACTGACTTGACATTGTGACACTTTGGATATGGGAAAGGGAATACACACTAAGGAATATGCTGGACAAGCAAATAACACAGGGGAAGGCAATGTCTCACAAATGGATAAGCAGTCTAGGAAGTGTTTATTCGACCTTGACAGATGTCTACAAATCACATCCAAGATGATACAGCTCCGTGAGGATCTTTTATAGATCCACCATGACTAAGTTCCCAGAAAACTGTAACTTGAGACTCTAGGGGACACTTAGAATTAATTTTCCCTTACTACATCTCACATGATAACCCATAGGCTAGTGAGGAATAAATCATTACAAGTGAGGCCAACAATCATTAGATATAACATTTGTTAAACCATTTGTTTTTAGGCCTTTCATTCATTTCCATATCCTTGATCCATGTGTGTTGAAAAACACATTCTTGGATTTACATTTATTAGGCTTTTTGATCCATTTGTGCTGAGAAACACATTCTTGGATTTTCATTCATTCATATGCCTTTCATTCACGTGTGTTGAGAAACACATTCTAGAATGGGCTTACATTTAAGATATACATTTCATTTCCAGACACATTGTAATGATGGTAGTACTATCTATTTCAGGTTTTAGCCAACAACAATCGAAATGACTAATGTGGAAGTTTCACCCCTAAGGATGAAATCCAACTCACCAGAAGGAATTTTTTGTCACCAACTCAAAGCCGAGACACAAGATAAACAGGGAAGCTCATCCAACAAAGAGGCCAAAGTGGGGGAAGGTCCTCCATATCACAGGTCAAGTAGTAAGTCAAGGATAATGCTACAACAAGAAGGTAATGGATGGATGGAGAAAGTGAAAAATGAGACCAACACTAGCAAGCCATAGGGTGGTGGGAATGATCACCTCCATTCCCCTAAGGAGGGTAAAACCAATGAGTATAACCAGGAACTTCTAAGTCTGAGCAGGGACATAGATAAATAAATAATACAACTAAGTCCATATATCTATATGATCGCCATATCATGCCACCAAGTGCTAAAACATGCCACAAGAATGAGTATAAAATCAATAATAACCATAAACATATGATAATACCTGCTAGGTCATATACCTGTCCATAAACCATCTGAACCATCATCTATCCACTGAGAACCTATTGCTGCAACTTTGGGAAAAATATAATGCTCTGTAATGGCTAAATGGATACATCGGTCATCAAACCTAAGTTTCTTGAGACTCGGTCATGTCATAGGAATATATTGTTGTCCATAAACATAATAGTGATCCAATATAGATGCTCATCTCGAGCATCTCAATGTCAAGGACTGGCTGAAAAATGTACTAGAATCTGGAATAAAACATATGGTAACCCAACTAGTATATCTGTGATAATAGGTCCTTCGTCCATGATGGTAGGATGGGTGTTTTTCCCACTAATATTTGAATGAATTTGAAAATCTAGTTAGTGGGAAATCCTTGACTTGAAGTACTCCAGGTTGAACATGATAGTGTTGGAATATCCAGGATCCACAACTCCGAGAGATGACAACTAGGTTCTACGTTGACTAGGTCAGTTTTATAGAACTTCAAGTGTGGACATTGCACAGGATGCTTGGGCCAAGTCTTCTACTATGTTGTAGTTTTGTGCGGGGCGGGCATTTGGATTAAATGTCACTTTGCGAATTGTGCCCTTAGGAGGGTGCAAAATTGTGTTAGCGATTGGATTCTCAATTGAAAGAGGGGCAGGAGTAGGACGGGTGGCAGAGGTAGATGCTTTCTTCGTAGGAATTCCGTTAGTGTTTTTATCCGGAGCAGACTCATATGTATGTGATCTAGTGGTAAGACCAACCGTCTCGACTCTCGTTACACATGAGGACTTGATCCTTTGATTGGTGTGGATGGATTCCATTTCCCACTTGCTGGGGGGTGGGTTATGTGAAACCATTTGTTTTTGCTATGGGAGGAAGGGGTCGGTTAACACTACCGGTGGGTTTCCTTTCAAAAATTTATTAACTTCCTCGTAATGAGGTCATTCTTTGGTATAATGATCACCACCATAAATGATACATGGAAACTTGGCCTTCCACTTAGGTTTGGTTTCGTTGTTGGTTTCTTGGGTTTGAGGATTGTCTTGCTGGTTATAAGCTTTTTTGGATTTACCCTTATTCTTCTTCTTACCACCTGACGACGAAGATGATTGAACCTGATTCACCTCAGAAGTTTGGGCAGGAGACAGAGTGGATTTGGTGTTATTACTAGTCTAATTTTGGGCTAGAGTGGAATTCGATTGACTTAACTATCCAATCGGTTGAGGTACAGACCAAGACTTCACCAAACCTATTATGCCATCAGATGGGGGTTCCATGCCAAGTATTAAAGGATTGATGGTAGGGTGAGGAGGATTTGGAATCAAATCATAAAGCGTGTTGGATTGAGAATAAACTAAATCCAAATATTGAGCAAGGCTAGTCGCCTACTCCTCAGTGACATATCCTCCCATGGAAACATCCCTAGCTATAGGTGGCAACAACGATTTACTAAACCAATAAGCCAATAAGGGGTCCAAAATGGTAACTTTAATTAACATACGTTGCCTCCTCCACTCATGAATGTGATCAGAAATGTGGGTGGAGGTGGATTGTCTGAGCGAGGTAAAAATTTTAGTGCCAGTTTCATATCGAATTGGAAACTGAAAATGCGTTAAGAAATCCATAGCAAGGTTGTTGAAATCGACGAAGAAGTCTCGTGGTAGCTCAATGTACCAGTTGGTTGTAGTGCCAGTGAGGGTTTGTTGAAAGAGCCTCAGATGGATGGAATTGTCCATTAACGAGTTTGAGGAACACCACAAGTGATAATTCATTATGTGGTTGTTTGGATCTTCACCAGTTTTCCCATCAAATTTGGGAATATCCGATGGGATTTTGGAAGCGATAGGGGTCCATTGCGGGTTGTGCTAAATGGGATCATTTGTCAAACACGACAAATCTAGAAAATCTAAAGTGTCCAGAAATGGTAGTTGTTGGTTCAGTTGCAGATACTGGTAGTATTGATGAGGCATTGGTATACTAGTAGGACCGTAATTTGGTCCTCCCATGTACTGGGGTTGAGGGGTTTGGGAAGTCACGAGGTTCATTGGATGATTGGGTGAAAACCCTTGTGTAGGTGCACCCATTGAGTTATTATGACCCCAAGGAACATTCGTAGCCCCTGGGTAAGGTAATCTGGTATGTAGGGGTGTGGGACCAGCCACTGAAGGGTTGGGTTGATAATCATATGGACCCCAAGCTAGGTAAACCATCCAATTTGGTAATTGGCCATTGAATGAGGGTTTCCCCCCAGTGGAAAATTTCCCTCCACCAAAGGGTATAGAGGGATTTGGAATCAAGAGTATAACCATGTTACCCACTTGGGTGGGATTTGGGATGACAAAACCACTTGACATAAATATATATGAATTCATATTATTAACCACTTGGCTATAAGGGGGAAGTATTTGACAACCAAGTAACTTGTGTAGTAACAATCTAGCTACTATTCTAGCAGTAACACTCGAAGGTGGTCGCGATGGGATAATGGGTTGAGTCGTAATCATACTTTACAAAGGAAAAGTAAAGGTCGTAAGTATTATAGGATCTATGACAATAGAAGTAGACAAAAAGGAAATTACTTGGGATTCATGAGAGGGTCTAGGTATATCCATGCATAAAGTTCTTTTGTAGGGTGATTCAGGTCGACGATGATGAGATAGGGAAGCATCTATATATGTCATCGATGGTAATTGAAATATTAGAAGATAAAATCCTTCAGTTAGAGGTGGAATCGTGGAAGGAAGGAAGCCTGTATATTCTATAGCTTTGACTAGCCCTTCAGGTTGGTCGTGTTCTGGAGAAACACTCCCTTTGTTTGAAATAATTTCTTCGTTTATGTTTTCTTCGGTAGAAAGGTTTGGTGAAACTATTTGTGGAAATGGTTCATTATCTTCAGTTCCTAAACCTTGCATTCTATGTGACCTTCTCGGACCTTGATTAGAAAGTACAAAAATAAAATAATTACAATAATAGAGATCGTTAAGTCCAACTACAAGCAAACAAAGAGAACACCCTTAAAAAAAACTAAAGGTAATCAACCCCTGCAAATAGTAGATAAATAATCTTCCGAATATGGGATATCAAGATGTCAGTGAATATATGATAAAAGGTTATCCATAACACTCTCATAATGGACATCCAGAGGTGCAAGTACCAGTCGCAACCAAGTACCCTCCTAAGGAACCAAAATCACGTGTTGCATGTCTTCATCGGGTACCGACAACACACCACTATGGTGACCTAGGAGATGACCTAGGAAAGGAAACTAAGGCTACCACTTCACGCTTGGTGGTTGGGAAGAAAAATCGTGGGAGAGGGCTTCTGCGAATGGGCAAGGAATGTAAGATACTTATATTAGAACTGAAGTATTTACATAGTGGTGTAACCCTGAGGAATTTCCACTATGAATATTACTCCCGTACTCGCATAAGCCCATCGAGAGATAATGTCGGGGACCGGTTTGAACACTCTTCTCGATTTCTCCTATTGCTTGAATCTTGTGTTAGAGGGTATTTCCCAACAAGCACTTTGCGCTACTAATGAATTTTCTCTCTTTAGTAGTCCTAGTTTCATTTTAGTGACTCTTGGACGATTAACTCACTTCCCTAGTACAAAAGTCCTATCTCTTATACTATTGTTGGTTTGCTGACAAAACAAAAAATGTCTAGTTTATTTTATTTGCACGTGGTTAATTTTTTAGGCTGTTGTTTACTCAAAGGGAAAATGGACGTGAAACTAGAGATGTGAAGACATGACTCAAAACCATGCAAATCATGAAATGCAAATTCTTCACTTCGATGAACTCTATCTACTAAGGAGAGACATTGTTTCAAATTACAATGCAACAGTCACCCTATGCAAATGCAATTTTTTTTTCCTTTAATGATCAACAATGCCAAACCAAACTCTTAAATTATTCAGCAATTTGAATTTAAATGCAAAACAATCCTTCAAACAAACACCAAAAACAAAAACTCTTTTTCCTTTTTCTTTTGTTTTCTTGCTTTCAGAATTTTTTCAATTTCAACAAAAGAAACAAAACTACTTCTTTCTTTAACTAAGAATGAATTCAATTATGAGAACCGAAGAAAACCAAAATAAAAGCAATTTGTCTCTTTTTGAAGACTCAAAATTCCTAAAATACTCAAATAAACTATTTCTTTACTTTCAATTTGCAATTTCAATAAAAGATTGAGAGGGATTTAATGAAAAAGAAGAGACCCAAACTTCACTTTTCAAGCTCTTTTAAAATGGCATAAGAGAGTAAAGGACAAGTTGTTCTTTTCTTTTTCAATTGAAATAAGAGAATCCAATCAAGTTTAACTAATACCAAAGAAGTCAAAGAAAACAAAAAATGCACCGAAGGCAACAAAATTCAAAAAAGAATTGGATTACTCAATCACTTTCGATTTCGTCACTTTAAAAACCAAACAAATCCAACCAAAAAGAAATTTTGAAACTCCGATCACTCAATATGAACACAATAAACTAGGAAGCAAGATTTTAGGACAAGGCTACAAAATTTTGGGCTTGAAATAAGTTGGAAATTTCACTCAAAACAAGACCAAACATATATTTGGAGGGAAAAATCCTTATTCACACTTAACTTCCCAAACAAGCCTAAAAGGTCCCAAATTTTTCCAAACAAGGCTTGGGAGTGTCCAAACCAATGCATGAATACCTAGGTACTGTTGGACAAGAGAAAATAGTCCAGCAAGAGGTTCAAACCCAATGAAAGACCAAGTTGGTCTATGTTGGTTTGAATTGTCCAAGAATTGGTAGGAATAAAAAATGAGTTTCAAAAGACTTAATAAGAAATCAAATGCTCTAATATAGAGTCCACACAAATGTAAATCAACAGTAAAATACCACAAAATCAATCGAGAATCAAAATCCAAGCAAAATCACACAAAGCAGGGCTGAGAATTACCCAAAAAGAGGGATTTTTGCTCTTGGAACTACCTAGATAGAGCGACAGACTGCTAATTTTCACTCCTTGAGACACTACAGGGGGGAGAAAAGCTAAAAATTTTTGCTTTGAGGAAATCTATGGGGGAGCGACAAACTCTTGTAAGTGTGAAAATTGACTAGTTTTGGTTCAGATCCAAGGTTGGATTGGGTTTTAGGCTCAGTGGACTTCTTAATAAATATCAAAGGAGGTCAAAATCAATAGAAAAAAACACTCAAAGAGGTATAACTGGTCCAATAAAAAGCTCAAAGGTTCAAAAGGATTAGGGAAAATTCCCCAATGGAGTTTCCAGTTTCTATGTTAGGAAATCCTCCCTACGAATAAGTAGGATTCATCTTGGGACAAAGTAGGTTCCCTAAACACCTAAACCAAGACATAAAATAAACAAATGGTTGTTACTTTCTCCTAGATTTCAGTTTAAACACAAGCCAATGCGATCAAGCATATGCATAAGAAGGATGAGAAGGGGTAGATGTCCTACCTTAGCCCCAAATTTTTTCCTCACTTCTCCTTGTTGATCCATCTCCAAGATTGAAGATCCAAGTTGATGAGCTTACAGACAAAGAAAAGAGACAAGCACCTTCCAAGAAAAAGTGCATTAAACTAAATCTATTCACTGACAAGAAAAAAAATACATGCATTCAACATAAGAAGCATAATTTGGGAGAATATGCCAAGTTTATTCATTAGAAATCCAAAGGAAACAAGTACATGACATGATTATACTTGATCTTTCACCAGCAACATCTCCTCCAAGATCTCAATCAAAATCCCGTTGAGAACTCTAAGACCATAAGGACCACCTCTCTAAGCTATTTTCCATGTGTGTGAGCCAAGGAATGAGGTCCTTCTTATAGGATTGATAATCCAAACCACTTGAGAGAAAGTTTTGGATCAAGGGAGGATAAGGTGGATGAAGGGAGATTCAGGCTACCATGAATGGAAATGGAGAGATATTCGAGAGATAAGCTAATCCACCCAAGATCATACTCGAATCTTGGCCCAAAAATCAAGGTGGAGAGGCTATAACAGGATTGTTGCTCCACTAACACTGAGCAAGGAGTGAAAATGTTGTAATTTTTTCTCCCTTAGAGGAATTCAAGGAGAGTCAAGGTTGCAATTTTCACCCTCTAGACCACAGGGATGGAGAAACAATCTCAATAAAGGCTCAAAGTGGGGTTTGTTAAGATGGTTCTTTGACCTCCAAATGTCAAGGGACCTTCCCAAAGTTGTCTAGGGACTAGGTAAACCATAAGAAAATGGGACTTAACACACCTAGGGAGCATACTTATCATGGTAATGAAGCATGTTAAGTCAAAAGTACACATTTGAGGTACAACAAAATGTTCCTCAAAATGGAGTAGTCCTTCCTCCAAGTCGATGGCTTTTTTTGACAAAGTATCTGCATTCTGGTTCATTCTCAGATAATATGTTGAAAAGTTAAGTAATTGAAAGAATAAAGAAACTTCTTGGTGTTAATACACTAGTGTTCAATCTAGTGACGATCCACCTGTAGATATGATATTCTGGAAGCTTGGTTAATTATGATCTTTGAATCACCAAGTACCTACAAATACATGAAACCGCCATTAGTGGCAAACTTCAGTAAGGCCCAGAATGCCAGAGTTTTAGCCCTAGTGTTGGTCCCAAGTCCACCACCCATCCATAAAGAAAAGAAATGATCCTCATTAAGCTTGATGATCAAGCCACCCCGACAATGGCCAGACTGTGCAACCCCATCAAAATATCCTACTGCAATAGTACCAAAAAGTACAGGTTCAATGCATAGATAATGCATCGATTTTTCTTTATTTTTCAAAAAAGTATTTGGTGATTTTGTTTGGAACAAAATATCTATTAAGCTCAATTAAATTTCTTACATATATTCTTAATTAAGTTTAGATATGAACTTACAAAACGGGCCTTGATAAGGTTTGGTGGTTACAATGGGTAAGATGGGTTATAAGTTAGGGACTATATGGGTTAGGTTTTTTAGGTTATTGTGGTTGATGAATGGTAGTTATGACTAGGATCTATATAGGATAGGGGTTAGGTATTTCAAGTTAAGGATTAGGGTTGATACAAATTAGTTGTTATAAGGTTTAGGAATTATATAAGTCGTAAGGATTAATAGTTAAGTGTTATTTTACTAGGGAATAGGTTATATATCATTATGTGTTAGGCGTTAGGAGTTATATAATATATATTGTAATATACTATAATATATCAAAGTATATATTATACATTATATATATTATAATATATTATATATTATAATATATTATATATTACAATATATAATAGATTATAATATATTATATATTACAATATATAATATATTATAATAAACACATGCTAATATATTACAAATGAACTAAGAGCCCATTCAACATCGAACCCATGCAGAGTTGCATACAACCATGGATCCAGGAGCCCATAGATTCCCATGCATACAACCATGGATTGACAATCCCACACCCGCCCATATCCAGAGACCACAGGGAAAGAGACCGATCTCACAAGCCATAGAGGATTTGATAGGGAAAGATCCCAAAGAGAATTTGATAGGGAAAGAGCCCACGGAGGATTTGATAGGGAAATATCTCGCGAGCATAGAGGATTTGATAGGGAAAGATCCAACAGAGGATTTGATAGGGAAATATCCTATGAGCACAGAGAATTTGATAGGGAAAGATCCTGTGAGCTGCCATAGACAGGTAGGGAACAAGGAGCTAAGCTAGAGATAGGCAGGGCACAAGGAGATAGGGGAGGAGACATAGGAGACAAAATTGAGCAGAAAATGGACAATATTGCCCCCTAAATATTTGGGTAGCGTTTTGAAAACCCTTGTTGATTAATTCCATCTATACAAAATATTTCACCTACTTCTGTTGTTGGCATCCGACAATCCTTCTGTCCACCATAATTCTGCCCACCCTAATTCTATCCACCGGTTGTGTAACCAAGCTATTCCAAATTTTATCGAACCTAGTTGTTCTCGAACCATCAGGAGGGTGTGATAACTCATTAAAGTAGGGATAAACATATTTCGTGATAAAAGGCCAAGGAGATAAGGGATCGGGTCTGATGTCATTATTATTACTTTTATTTTAAAATTAGCATCCTTCTAGTGAATATATAACGTAGAACCTATTTTATCCATTTTGATTAAACTAAAACTTCCTCCTTGCATGTGTGATCCTCCGACCGGGTAAACCACTACTTATAGCTCTATAAATGGAAGGGATGTTGGCTCATATTTTCTTGCATATAGGATTGAATTGATCGTTCTTGACCAAATGAATGGGTTACATAGTGATTCCAGTGATCAAGTGACAAGGATGCTCATTCTCTCTATGACCAGTCACGGGGTGGGTAAACATAATATGTTTTCCTTGGAGGCATTTTTTGCTTCTAATATTTCAATATTTTTCCCATATGTATGAGGATAATTGTCTCAAGTTAGAAAATTTTGTGTTAGCTATTGAAATAACCAATTGATGGAGTGTTTAAACCCTATGAAACCATAAATAAACAAATAAAAGTAGAAACATTTCATTTGCAACCCTTAGGATAATGCCTTTAGCAAGAAATATTTGGTTTGTGTGCAATAAATAGATTAAGGAAGGTTCACACTTGGTGTCATACCGTGTTTAAATCCACAAGCCCTAACCCTCGGCATCCACCAATCCAAAAGAGAAACCTGAAGTCTGCATTTGTTTCTTTCCCAATCAACAATTTCCTTGGAATCACTTGCTACCTGCAATGAATCAATATTCTTGTCACGAGAAACATAAATAAGTGCCCATAGAGCTAGGAGTTTTATGTTAATGTTTCTTTGTTGGAAAAGTAAGGACATTATGATTACATCATTAATAAAGAAAAAAATGTTCTATAATATATTTTATATAATTAACATACCCTCATTATATATAATGCAGATTGAAAATGCTCTTCTCTGTATCAAACAAGATTGGAAAATATTTACTCTTTGTGCATTAGAAGAAAAGGAAGAAATTTGCAGAGTCATCATGAATGAATTTCCACCGAAATCCTATTATGCAGATTGTCCACCTTATGATGGTAATGTTGACTCAGCATATCTTCTCTCTATTCAAATCAACCATGGCCAATGGGAACAAGGAAACAATATGATTTCAGACATGCTTTTGAATGTACCATGCACGAGTACATTTATCATTGGAAAATCTGTCAAGCACACCAATATAATTCCTGCTAGCCTCCTTCAAACCTACTTCCCTACAACCTACAACTGGAAGATAATGCTTGGTAAAGAAATGTGTGTGGCAAAGCGAACCATAGGTGCCCCATGGCATAATTTTAGCCCGACTAATCACTCTAAATTTAAAATGGCTCAACCAAAATTAGATTGGGATTATGATTTGAGTGATGAATCGAGTGGTCGACCATTAGGGTGCACTTGTGGAGAAGATGACTGTGTATTTTTTAATGATGATATTTAGGAATGTAATAAAGCTACTTTAGATTCAAATAAGTTCTTTTCCTCGACTAGAAGGATTTGATGAATCTATTTCAATCATTTTTTTCGATGGGAGCATAATTTATTTCTTCTCTAGTTTTTTATGAAAGCACATGGCTGAAATGCAAATATTGTCTTATTATGTATACAAGTTTTTTATCTAATGTTTGTTGCTATAATTTATGTTTTGCTTCATTTTATGCATGAATCTTATGTCTTTTTTTGCTACATTTTTTGACCAATTGGATCTAAACATGCAAAGTGAAGATAGAATTAATATAGGTGTGGAATCCTTGGATCTAGGGTTTGACCCCTACAACTCCTCCAACAGCTAACTAACTCCATAAAGTGAGGAACTAACCATCCAAATTCAACTACCCAAGAAATGGTCCACCAAATTTGAACGGTCTTAATAACATTGGAGTGTCTCCAACATTAGCATTGTTTGAATTAGAGTTCTATTCCACTGGATAAGTAAGATGAGTAGAAGAATGCTTGTCCACAACATCATTTTCAATCCTCATCATTGGTGGACCTTAAAATTTCACACATCATTTATAGGCCATTATTAGGGATTTCCTTTCTTCCCTTTTCTATTCATTATTCTAGTTGACACATTGGGAAGAGACCTATCAAAAGAAAGGGAATTTAATTGGATTAAAGGATTAAAGAATTTAATTGGATTAAAGGATTAGGGTTGTCTTCACGCCCGAATTGCTATTGATGTTAATATATTGTTAGTTTAAGGTATAGAGATGAGGTTGCAGGCCGTTTTGTGACTGTTGTTCCATGAAAACACACAAAAATGTGCCCATAATTTGCCCAACATTTACTATGGCGGAGTTTTACTATTGTTTTACCTTGAACTTTGCTAAAGAACTAATAATCAGGGATGAAAAATTGATATAAACTACCCAAAATTGATATATATGTTGCATGTTGACACTATTCATGCCTAGAATTATCTTGAATTAAACCATAATTGGATTTTTAGGGTTGTTAGGGCATGTTGTTACAAAGAAATCACCTTATTGACCACCAAGACTTGGAATAAATGCCATTTTCACCACAGACATGCCTTTCTTCATGCCCAAAAATTATGCATTAATAGGGTTGTCCATTGTTGTATGGATGCAGAGATGTGCTTCTTTCATGGAAAACCCCACCCATATTTAAGGATTAGGGCATTTTGATGCTAGAATTTAGCTGAAAACTCAAGATGAAGACTATATACTGGTGAAATTATTCCCATAAATTTGATTAGGTGTTGAAAGGTTGCTCAAAATGGAGAAGTAAGGCTATTGACTGTTGTTACCATGCCCATAATTTCTTACACTCATCCCAGTTCTGATATTTATTTTTTTAACTGTTATTTTGGGGCAGAGAAGTGCCCAAAAAACTGAGGAAAACCTTGGTGAAAACCCATGCAATATAGGTGGTAACATTTGGATCCAATTTCGGGACATGTGCTCTTCCTAGGAGTGCATGACCTTCAATTGTGTGGAGATTTTGTCAACCTCAAGAAAAGACATAGTAGAACTACCATCAACTGATTTGTTAATATACGTATTGGTTTTAGCAAGTTTGTGATGCAATTTTCGTCCTTGTCAATACAGTGCCTAATCAAATTGTATTTTGAGAAGAGGATAAGTTTAAACCATCTAAAAGCATTGAAATTCCTTATCTTTTAATTTCACCCCATAGTTACTAGGTTGTTGAAACCAAATCCAAATTTTCTTAAGTAGAACACCAACAATCTCACATATGCATACCAAATTACTAACCCCGTGATTCCTAGAATTCTTGCTACACCTATATATACAAGGGACTCGCTCAATAATAGGAGAAACAAAATACATAAATTTCTCAAACTTTGCAAGTGAGCTTCCAATTGCATGTGAAATATTTTCTAAAGCTACTTGATACGAATAGGAAGAACTAATTGTTTTTCTATGTTGAAATATTCTAGTAAGACTATATTGAATTATTCTTGCATTGGTATATTTATAGAAATACTTTTTTTTTTGTCTCTCACTCTTAGCCAAAGGATTATTTACTTGATTTTGCAATAGGTTTACTTTTTTCTCCAAACTTTATAGAGTTATTGTGCTTATTCATCTTCTTTTTCATGTATTTTAGGGATGACTTGAACTCTTTCCATGTCAAGCTAAATGGAAGAGAGGGATGCCTCACAATTCTATGGTACATTATGGAGAGAGGGGAGGGTTGATCGAGAAAAACAATTTTAGGCATACTTTAATTGATTTCATTTTTTGTTCCAACACAAAGAAAGGATAAATCATAGATGGGCGATACCCATGCATTTGCACAACACAAATATGCCTCCAAAATATAAACAAGCAAAATACGCATCCAAGACAATGCTTAAGAAAACAAATGACATAGATAAAAAGGGTCTATTACAAAGATTTGCATGATTTGACCATTCATATCATAGAGATGTAAAGGGACATATGATAAAGATCTATGATCTATTGTACAAAGTATAAAATTTAAAAACTATGTGCTCCCTTATAGCTTTATATCGAGTTATTTTTAAATTCAATAAAAAAACTCAATTATTTTCATTCAAAATAAGAAATAATGTCCACTATAAGGTGTGGCAAAATTCCCATGATCTAAATAAACAATAGAAATAAAAGTGTTTTCCTTTGCAGGTAGGGATTGGGCTCTCATAGACCATTTGTCCCACACCTTTAGTTGCTTCCTCACCTGATTCTATGAACCCCACATCACGATAGAATTCCTCAAAGACACTCTAAGCCTGTGAGCATTTGCAAGAGCCCTCATTAATGCAATATTTCCCTTTGCAGTAGTATGTACCACAAGGTTAATATTTGTTGTATCAGTTTCTTGTATTGAAAACAATGATTCCAATTCATCATCTAATAAATACCTCTTATCTAAAAACACATTTTCTGGAACTTTTGATCCTACTTTAATAGAAATACTAGATCTCACCATTCCTGCATTTTTTATTGTAATAGAGCTATTATGTTTTGAAACATTCTGTCACGTGCAATGTTGATCAATACTACTTTCATCAAATACTCTCAACATTGAATTCTCAGTTTTGCTTGCTTTCAGAAATCTATGCAAATTCCTCTCTAGATAAATGTAATAAGTCTAAATGTCTATGTGGTGTAGGAGTAGAATTTGATCTGCATTTGTCACTGTGATTAGTACCATGTATTTTGCTTTTTTATGTGAAATGTATTGAATATTGCTACCACCAGAAAGGAATATTTTGGGATGGTCAGATTATTGTGAGTTATTTAACACTCCATCTTGACACAATTGAATGGATTCTCACATTAAGTATACCAAGTTAAATTAAAGAAACTGTAATAGAGTGGGAATATAAGACTCCTCATTTAGACCAAAGAACACAAGATGGTGTGTCTCAAATTTCATAGGATGAGGTGGCATACAAATAGAGAATTTTCATAGCAATTACATTAGAAATAAAATTAGATAAATTAATTGAGTGTGAGAAGGTATGTGACATCAATTGAAACGCATGCACGCTCATTCATATGATTACAACCTAGTTGTTGTTCTTTGACGTTAATCACAAGGACAACTAAATAGATATCGGTTAGATATTGATTCAGATAATGATGGTTGTCTTGAAGCAAAAGGATAAGGAGAAAAACCAAGTGACACACCAAGAACAACTAGAGGTAGCAATGTCAAAAGAAAATTTAAAAAATGTATGGAGTTGTTTCTTGTTGAAGGAGGGTCTGTCTCATATGACAATGAGACCGACGGAGACAAGGAAGTGCCACTACAATAACATTATGTCAAGAATTGGGAACCAAACCCACTTCTTGAGGTAAACACGAATTTTTGTATCGGTGGGAGAACATATCGAATTTCTCCTTATAGTTTACATGGGCTGGGGCTCTTTCCAATAGATGGTGTAAAAGTTCCATTCAACTGTGAAGTTGAATAGTTGGATTATGTAGGTCCAAAATATGATTATAAACATTGGACACGGCTATCCAGGTATTTATCAGAGTATGCGCAGATATGGACTTTGTGAAAATTATAAAAAAATGAACGAAAATAATCAACATAAAGGATATTCTATATATATATTGATGGAAGGAGAAAACCTTCAGGAAATGTTGTTGGGTTTATAAATAGTTCACATACTGGAAGCACGAACAAGCTACGCAATTGTATGTTTGAGGGGCGTCAATGGAATAAAGTTGTGGTTTGTGCAATAAAATCAATAACTGCAAGGAAGAAGTTGTTGATCAATTATAATTTGAGTAAAATTAACGATTAAGGCAATTGCCATTTATCACATATATTCATTATTTATTGAAGAACATATATATTGCATATTGAAATTGCTCTTTTTTGTACTAATCAAATTTATTCTTAAAATGTTGTTTACTGAATAACACACACACACACACACACACACACACACACACATATATATTATTGCATATTGAAATTTCTCTTTTTTGTACTAATCAAAGTTTGTCTTAAAATGTTGTTTAAAAAATTGCATGTTATTTGTGTTGTAGGATGATCGAGGGAAAGGCATTGACCATGAGCAAGTCAAACAATATACGTCCATTATTTATATGTTAATTATTATCATTATTGTTTGTTGATGTCCTAATCCAATGAGATTATTTTGGTCTATTGATGTTATGTGTTTTGGTTCTTTGTAGGAACCTACATCATTGCATCATCCTGATCGGGACAATGTAGACTATTATGATGCTCCCACCCCCCTTTCCTTTATTAGAAAATAGTTTGAGAAAATGGAACTTGATATTCAAGGATTGATGGTCACTGAAGATACTCCAGAAAATGACCAAAGAACTCAAATATTGATGTCAAAAATAAAAATAAAAAAGTACAATGTACATGTTTTTGAAATTGTATTCCATCAATTGATTTAATGAATATGACAGTTTCTTTAATGAATCAAGGTGTTTGAAATATAGTTGTATTTTTGTAGAAATTCTTGAGATAGGAATCCCCCCACTTTGGGAGTAGCCGACAAGCATCTATTCCTGGAGCCTCTACTCATGTTGCTCCTGTAGCCTTTAATCCCAATGTCACTACTAACACCCTTGCTTTTACATCACCCAGTGTTGGTGCCATGTCGTCTACAACCTCGGCTAGTTTCATCACTGGCTGTACTCCTGGATATACTTCATCGGATGTTGATATGAGTCTAAGGACATCGGTAATAATCATTAAGAGCACTGAGGAATTGCCATTCTCTTTACAGATGGACCATCAACTCGTTCTAGTGAAGGGATTGAAACTCCATGGTAATTACTAATTAATCCATCAACATATTTTTTCCTCCGAAAAAAATCATAATTTTATTATCTCGAAAGAGTACAAAATTACATATTGCAGATATATGGGAGAACATACATTCGATAAATAGTGGTAGCTCCAGAAGGTTTGTAAATATACCAACCCTTTCAGTTACATTGCATCACCAGAAATGTGAAAAAGTAGTGAGTATGTTTCTCCCTATGAAATTCGGATACCAAAAACTGTCCTTTAGCTAACTGTAGCCCATCTTTGGAGAGTGTGTTTGCGATCCAATTACGCTCCCTATAGACATGAAGACATGAGAAAGAGTCAAATTTTGATTTGATCAGGTTGATCTCATCCACAATAGGAACTAGGTGAGAATTGTTGCATCTTGGGGACCTCGTTCAATCAAGTTGATTCATAACAATAAGTCCTAGAAAACTTATGGGTTCCGACATCCTTTTTCCAAGGAAACAAGGGAGAGCATTTTAAGGGAAATAAGTTTAGCATAATTTTTTGAGCCTTCCCTCAAACCCAATGAGTTCTTAAACTAGCCTCTTCAACCACCTGTAATAAATCAAACCCAAGAATGTCTAACGATTCAAGAATGAATTCTACCTCCCACCCATCCGACCCTGGGCTTTTGTCCCTTTGAAAACTGTGTAGCACCTTGATCAACTCATCTTTCGATATCTCTGACATAGAATTCGATTGTCATCTTCATTGACAAAGATCAAGAAAAATTTAACTATCCTAATTATTTCTGCAATTGAACGAGCCACCTGAGCCTTAATAAGAGAGTCGAAGAAGTTTCTTTCGATCTTGTTCAAGCCTTCAAAAGATGTGATCTCTCCAATATCTTGATCATTCAAACTCCAAATAGTGTTCCTGATTTTACGACCCTTAGCATAAGCTTGAAAAAACTTGGTATTTTCAACCCCACATTGTATCCATATGTCCCTGCTTTTCAATCTCCATGTCGCTTCTTGGTCTACTATGAGATTTCTTTGTTTGTTTTCCAATTGAACGAGGGTATTTTTGTGTCATTTCTGATATAACCACATCCTTCCAAATCATAGATATCCTGAAGAGAGGCTTCCACATATTTTATCTATTTCTCATCATGCAATCTCTTTCAATGAGCCCACCCTATGGTTTCCTTCTTTAGATTTCTTAAATTTTCAACAAAGTGTACAGAGGACGATACCTAAGAAGTTGGATAAAAAATAATCCATAAATATCGGCACATAGAGATGAAATGTTCCTTCTCAATCAAACCTACATTAAATCTGAAGGGACTAGTTGGATTTTCCCCCCCTCCCTTAATTTCCAGCAAAATTGAAAAGTGATCGGATTCACCTCCTCAACTGACCCATTGCCTCAAATTCATAGAGCTCTTTGTAAGGGAGTTAGATACTAGAAACTTGTCTAGCCGCTTTTCTATGCCATCATCTCCAGTCTTGTTTCTCCAACTAGGCTTAAGCTTTGCATGCTCAATGTCCAAGAGGCCTTTTTCCTCAAACCTATGAAGACAATAGCTTGAGAGGGGATCCAATGTGTCCTTAGGTACCCAAAATTCAGAAGCTCCAAAGGTGAAATTGAGATCACCACTCAAAATAGTAGAAGAATGATTTAAATAATAATTTGACATCAAATAATCCCAGAATTCGACCCTATCTAGGATTTAAAAAAGACTTTGACATCAAATAATCCCATAAGTCAACCCTAACTTGGCAAGGGACATAAATGTTAAGGACTAGAATCTCCTTACCTAATATTCTAAGAAGAATTCAAATGAAAATCATGAGTTGAAACCCAAAGAGTTTATGGCCTTGATAGAATTTAGATTCCAACCAATCGCCAATCCTCAAGAACGTCCTCCGACATCAAAAGAAAAAAAAAATCCATCCTTTGGATACTCCTTCTAGATTCTTAACAATATCACCCCCCTCACCCGAGGTTTCATGTAGGAAGATGAATATCCGGAGAATTGGAATCAACCAATATCCCGAGTGACGTTTTTTGGAGGGACTCGCCAAACCCCTGCAACTAAATGAAACAATTTTCATTTGGAAACCCTAACAAGGGATTTTGTTGCTCTGAGTGCCCTATCAATAGAAGGTTGTTTTCCTACTACCATTTCAACCTTAGATTTATCCTGAGATTTTGAGAGGTTTGATTTGTGTCCTCTCTCTTTCCCCTCAATAAAAATTCATGCATTTGACCCCAATCTCCCTAAAACTAAGTGAGCCTCACTGTGAGGTTATTTGGGTCTCAAGTTATATCTAACCCCTTCCCCTTCAGAGTCCTTTGTAGACCTCGATTCAGTAGAAAATAAAGGCTTCAGAACCACATGGTCCACCTAAGTGGTAGGACAGGTTGTTGTTCTTAAGGATGGGATAAGGAAAAGGGATGCCCTAGAACCCACAAGGGGGGGGGGAGGGAAACATGAGCACTTGAATTATCTTGGAAAAAAGAGAAAGAATTAAAGGGAAGGGAAGTAGATTCCAATATCATACCTGGGCCAGAGACTTCCACTTGACCATAATTTTTTGCACCATGGATTTCACTCTGATTTATCTTCCTAGATGTTGATGGAGTAAGACCCAAATTCGAAGGCTACATAGGTCCCGACTCGACTAAATCTCTTGGATCGAACACATTCTCCATAGCATGGATGACCTCTTCATAACGTCCATCCTTTGGGGAAGGCCCCAATTTCTCCCCCCGATCCTCTATTTGATTGCATCTGATTGGTTATTTTGGGGAATGAGGAGTAGAATTCGTCTTAAAAGGAAAATGACAATGATCTGCCGAGTGGCCATGTTGATGACATCGAAAACACCAAAAAGGAACATTTTCATAATCAATTCTTTGAGAAAGAGATATGGAACCACTTTCAATTTCAATTTCTTATGTTAATCCATCTCTAACATCAATCTTTACAAGAATCCTCGCCATACACATTTCCCCTGAAGTCTCATAGGACATATCAGCTTCTACAAATTCTCCCAAGTCATTTCCAATCATCCTGAAGACTATCGTGGACCAGTAGTCAAAGGGAAGCCTTGGTAGACGAACCTGTTGGGCCTCCAACAAATCCCCCTAAATTTTGCAAAAAATTAGGGGGCTTCCATTTGAATTTTGTATATACTTAGTTTTTAAATTGCTTTCGGTTTGTCTTGCTAGGTTTTAGTTGATGGTTTGCTTGTGTTCTTTCTTCGAACTTCGACTTTCTCACTTTTCATTTCTTTTTCTTAAAGAATTTGGTGATATGATTCATCTCTGTCAATTTGGTTTATTGATTTCATAGTTGTTAAACGACGATTGCATGCTAGTATTTGAGGTTGTCTAAGTTGATTGTGTTCCTCGGTTTGAAAATATTGAGTTATTTTAATCATTCGACAGTTTTGCGGAGATTTGGTTTCCGATACATCAATAAGTTGAATAAACATCTTGGTAAGTCGACATAATTTGAGTAAATGCTTATTTTTAATGATTTTAACTGGTGTCCTTATTGATATATATTAAAGAATGGAATTGGGTTCTTAATTCCAATATTGAATGACTTATTGAATTTTATAAGTCTTGGACTTTTAATAAAAGTTTTACCTTTTCTCCATATATATTTTTTAAATTTTGGGAAAAATTATAAAATTCAATTAAAGCTTTTTCAAATTCAACTCAACTACAAACATAAATATATGAAAGAGAATAAATATTTTTTATTTTTAAACAAGTATCAATTATTACTAATATTTGACTTTGCTTAAAAATATTTTACAGTTTTCATAATTTTTGTTCTTTTTGACAAATATGCATAATTTTATTAGAACTTAATCTTAATCAACTTAATCTATATTTTAATAACATATAGTCAAGCTATTGCTTTCCCAATTAAGTAAACTTTCAAATTTTACTAAGTATTTACTTTCATCCAAATTGACCTTTTGCACTATTTTATAAGAATGTAATTACTTTTCTTCTTAAAATTACTATCTTTATTGAACCTATTGCAAATGAGAAAAGACATTGATACATTAAAACTATTATGGCTTAGCATTTTAAAAAAATATACTTTGAGTTACATGTGCCAAATTGTGCCAAATTATTATTAAAATCATAAGTATTTTTATCAAATAATATGCTTATGACAATAAAGTCATAAGTATTTTATCAAATAATATGCGTATGGCAATAGTCTTATGGTTATAACATCTAAGAATTTTATATGTAAAATATTTCATTGATTTTCTTTTATTATTTCATTAAACTTCTAAACTGTAAAGGAGTCCAATCCATCCAAATATTTTGAGAAGTGAACTTATCTTTTTAATAATTTTGTTATGCTATGAGCGTATTCAAAGAGGAGGTAACATTAAAATAATCATCCTTAGTTTATTTTGGATTATGAGCCTTTTTTTTTAATTACTTTTTAAATCAATCATTTGAAAACCTGTTTTGCACTTATTTTTTAGTTTATTTCGATTAGTGGAAAAAGTTTGCCATTCTGTGAAATGAAGGAAAGTGGAAGATTTCAAGTTCCTCATCGCCTATTTAAACTGTCAAAGGGGTGATCTCCATTGACTAGAGAAGAACTCTTTTTATTTTCTTAATTCTATTTTGTCAACCTCAAGCAAAGACACAATAGAACTACAATCCACTAATTTGTCAATATAGATATTGGTTTTACCAATTCTATGATGTAATTTTTGTCCTTGTCAATACACTGCCGGCTAAAATTGTATATGATGTAATTTTTGTCTTTGTCAATACAGTGCCGGCTCAAATTGTATTTTGAGAAGAAAATAAGTTTAAACCATATAATAGCATTAAAAGTCATCATCTTTTACTTTCACCCCATAATTACTAGGTTGTTGAAACCAAATCCAAATGTTCTTAAGCAGAGCACCAACAATCTCACATATGCATACCAAATTACTAACCCCATGATTCCTAGAATGCTTGCCACACCTATATATACAAGGGACTGGCTCAATAATAGGAGAAATAGAATAAAGAAATTTCTCAAACTTTGCAAGTGGGCTTTCAATTGCATGTGCAATATTTTCTAAAGCTACTTGAGATGAATATGAAGAACGGATTGTTTTTCTATGTTGATCTATTCTAGCAAGACTATTTTGAATTATTCTTGCATTGGTCTATTTATGGAAAGAATTTTTATTTTTGTTTCTCACTCTTAGCCAAATGATTCTTTACTTGATTTTGCAATAGGTTTACTTGTTTCTCCAAACTTTATAGAGATATTGTGCTTATTCATCTTCTTTTCATGGAATTTTGGGATGACTTGAACTCTTTCCATGTCAAGCTAAATGGAAGAGAGGGATACCTCACAATCTTATTGTACATTATAAAGAGAGGGGAGGGTTTATCGAGAACAAAAAATTTAGGCATACTTTAATTGATTTTATTTTATGTTCCCACACAAAGAAGGGAGAACTCAGAGATGGGTGATACCCATGCATTTGCTCAACAAAAATATGCCTCCAAAATATAAAAAAGCAAAATATGCATCCAAGATAATGCTTATGAAAAAAATACATAGATAACAAGGGTCTATTAGAAATATTTACATGATTTGACCATTCATATCACATAGATGTAAAGGGACATATGATAAAGATGTATGATCTGTTGTACAAAGTATAAAATTTAAAAATGATGTGCTCCCTTATAGTTTTATATTGAGTTATTTTTAAATTCAATAAAAAAATCTCAATTATTTTCATTCAAAATAAGAAATAATGTCCATTATAAGGTGTGACAAAATTCCCATGATCTAAATAAATAATAGAAATAAAAGTGTTTTCCTTTGCAGGTAGGGATGAGGCTCTTGTAGACCATTTGTCCCACACGTTTAGTTGCTCCCTCACTTGATTCTATGAACCCCACATCAGGGTAGAATGCCTCAAATACACTCCGAGCCTATGAGCATTTGCAATAGCCCTTATTAATGTAATATTTTTCCTCTACAGTAGTATGTACCACATGGTTAATATTTGTTGTATCAGTTTCTTGTATTGAAAACAATGATTCCAATTCATCATCTAATAAATACCTCTTATCTAAAACACATTTTCTGGAACTTTTGATCCTACTTTAATATAAATACTAGATCTCACCATTCCTGCATTTTTTATTGTAACAGAGCTATTCTGTTTCAAAACATTTTGTCAAGTAAAATGTTGATCAATACTACTTTCATCAAATACTCTCAACATTGAATTCTCAGTTTTGCTTGCTTTCGAAAATCTATGCAAATTCCTCTCCAGATAAATGTAATAAGTCGAAATGTCTATGTGGTGTAGAAGGAGTAGAATTTGTTCTGCATTTTCCACTGTGATTAGTACCATGTATTTTAGATTTTTGATGTGAAATGTATTGAATATTGCTACCACCAGAAAGGAATATTTTTGGATGGTCAAATTATTATGAGTTATTTAACACTCCCTCTTGACACAATTGAATGGATTCCCTCATTAAGTCTACCAGGTTAAATTAAAGAAATTGTAATAGAATGGGAATATAAGACTCCTCATTTAGACCAAAGAACGCAAGATGGTGTGTCTCAAATTTCATAGGATGAGATGGAATACAACTAGGATGAGGTGGCATACAAATAGAGAAGTTTCATAGCAATTAGATTAGAAAGTAAATTAGATAAAGTAATTGAGTGTGATAAGGTATGTGACATTAATTGAAACCCATGCACGCTCATTCATATGATTACAACCTAGTTGTTGTTATTTGACATTAATTGCAAGAACAACTAAATAAATATCGGTTAGATATTCATTCGGATAATGATGCTTGTCTTGAAGCACAAGGACAAGGAGAAACACCAAGCGACACACCAAGAACAACTAGAGGTAGAAATGTTAAAAGAAAATTTAAAAAATGTTTGGAGTTGTTTCTTGCTGAAGGAGGGTCCGTCTCATATGACAATGAGACCGACGGAGACAAGGAAGTGCCACTACAATACCATTATTTGAAGAATTGGGAACCAAACTCACTTCCTGGTGTAAACACCGATTTTTGTATTGGTGGGAGAACATATCTAATTTATCCTTATAGTTTACATGGGCTGGGGCTCTTTTCAAAAGATGGTGGAAAATTTCCATTCAACTGTGAAGTTGAATTGATGGATTATGTAGGTCCAAAATATTATTATAAAAATTGTACACGGTTAGCCCAGTATTTATCGAGTATGCGCAAATATGGACTTTGTGAAAATTATAACAAAATGAAAGAAAATAATCAACATAAAGGATATTCTATATATATTGATGGAAGGCCAAAACCTTCAGGAAATGTTGTTGGGTTTATAAACAATTCACGTCCTGGAAGCATGAATAAGATACCCAATTGTATGTTTGAGGGACGTCAAGGGAATAAAGTTGTGGTTTGTGCAATAAAATCAATAACTGCAAGGAAGGAGTTGTTGATCAATTATAATGTGAATAAAATTAACGATTAAGGTAATTGTCATTTATCACATATATTCATTATTTACTGAAGAACATATATATTGCATATTGAAATTGCTCTTTTTTGTACTAATCAAAGTTTATCTTAAAATGTTGTTTAAAAAATTGCATGTTAATTGTGTTGTAGGCTGATCGAGGGAAATGCATTGACCACAAGCAATTCAAACAATATGTGTCCATTATTTATATGTTAATTATTATCATTATTGTTCGTTGATGTCCTAATCCAATGAGATTATTTCGGTTTATCGATGTTATGTGTTTTGGTTCTTTGTAGGAACCTACATCATTGCATCATCTTGATCGGGACAATGTAGACTACTATAATTCTCCCACCCCCCATTTCCGCTATTAGAAAATAGGTTGAGAGAATGGAACTTGATATCCAGGGATTGATGGTCGTTGAAGATACTCCAGAAAATGAACAAAGAACTCAAATATTGATGTCAAAAATAAAAAAAAAGTACAATGTTCATTTTTTTGAAATTGTATTCCATCAATTGATTTAATGAATATGATATTATTTTTAATGAATCAAGGTGTTTGACATAGAGTTGTATTTTTGTAGACCTTCTTGAGACAAGAAGCCCCCCACTTTGGGATTAGCAGACAAGCATCTGTTCCTGGATCCTCTACTCTTGTTGCTTATGTAGCCTTTAATCCCAATGTCATTTCTAACACCCTTTCTTTTACATCACCCAGTGTTGGTTCCATGTCATCTACAACCCCGACTAGTTCCATCACTAGCTCTACTCATGCCTATTCTTCATCGGATGTTGATATGAGTCCAAAGACACTGGGAATAATCATCGAGAGCACTGAGGAATTACCAGTCTCTTTACATTTGGACCATCAAATCGTTCTAGTGAAGGGATTGAAACTCCATGGTAATTACTAGTTAATCCATCAACATAGTTTTTTCCTCCAAAAAAACTCATAATTTTATTATCTCGAAAGAGTAAAAAATTACATTTTGGAGATATATGGGAGAGAATACATTCGATAAATAGTGGTATCTCTAGAAGGTCTGTAAATATACCATCCCTTTCAGTTACATTGCATCACCAGAAATATGAAAAAGAGTGAGTATGATGGTCCCTATGAAATTCGGATACCAAAAACTGTCCTTTGGCTAACTGTAGCCCATCTTTGGAGACTGTGTCTGCGATCCAATTACGTTCCCTATACACATGAACACATGAGAAAGATTCAAAATTTGATTTGATAAGGTTTATCTCATCCACAATAGGAACTAGGTGAGAATTGTTGCATCTTTGGGACCTGGTTATCAAGTTGATTCATAACAATAAGTTCCCGTAAACTTGTGGGTTCTGACATCCTTTTTCCAAGGAGAAAAGGGAGATCATTTTAAGGGAAATAAGTTTAGCATAATTGTTTGAGCCTTCCCTAAAACCCAATGAGATATTAAACTAACCTCTTCAACGATACTCTTCAACCAGCTATAATAAATCATCCCCAAGAATGTCTAACGATTCAAGAAAGAATTCTACCTGCCACCCATCTGGCCCTGGGATTTTATCCCTTTGAAAACTGTGTAGCACCTCAATCAACTCATCTTTCGATATCTCTGACATAGACTTCGATTGTCATCTTCATTGACAAATCACAATAAAATTGAACTATCCTAATGATTTCTGCAATTGAACGAGCCACCTAAGCCTTAATAAGAGGCTCGAAGAAGTTTCTTCCCATCCTGGTCAAGCCTTCAAAATATGTGATCTCTCCAACATACTGATCATTCAAACTCCAAATAGTGTTCCTGATTTTATGAACCTTAGCATAAGCTTGAAAAAACTTGGTATTTCCATCCCCACATTGTATCCATATGGACCTTCTTTTCAATCTCCATGAATGAGCCACCTGAGCCTTAATAAAAGGCTCGAAGAAGTTTCTTCCCATCCCGGTCAAGCCTTCAAAATATGTGATCTCTCCAACATCCTGATCATTCAAACTCCAAATAGTGTTCCTGATTTTATGAACCTTAGCATAAGCTTGAAAAAACTTGGTATTTTCATCCCCACATTGTATCCATATAGCCCTGCTTTTCAATCTCCATGTTGCTTCTTGGTGTGCTATGAGCTTTCTTTGTTTGTTCTCCAATCGAACAAGGGTATTTTTTGTGTCATTTTTTATATAAACACATCCTTCTGAATCATATATATCCTGAAGAGAGGCTTCCACGTATTTTATCTATTTCTCATCATGCAATCTCTTTCGATGAGCCCACCCTATGGTTTCCTTCTTTAGGTTTCTTAAATTTTCAGCAAAGTGCATGGAGGTCAAGACCTAAGAATCTGGATCAAAAGGAATCCATAAATATCACCACATAGAGATGAAAGATTCCTTCTCAATCCAACCTACATTAAATTTTAAGGGGATTAGATGGATTTTGTCCCACTCCCTTAATTTCTAGCAAAATTGAAAAGTGATGGGATTCACCTCCTCCACTGACCCATTGCCTCAAATTCATAGAGCTCTATGTAAGGGATTCAGAGACCAGAAACTTGTCTAGCCGCTTTTCAATGCCATCATTTCCATTATTGTTTCTCCAACTAGGCTTAAGCTTGGCATGTTCAATGTCCAGGAGGCCTTTTTCCTCAAACCTGTGAATATAATAGCTTGAGAGGGGATCCAATGTGGCCTTATGTCCCCAAAATTCAGAATCTCCCAAGGTGAAATAGAGATAACCACTCAAAATAGTATAAGAATGATTTAAAAAATACTTTGGCATCAAATAATCCCAGAATTCAACCCTATCTAGGTAAGGGACATAAATGTTAAGGACCAGAAGCTCCATACCTAATATTCTGAGAAGAATTCAAATGGAAAACATGAGTTGAAACCCAAAGAGTTTATGGCCCTGATAGAATTCAAATTCCAACCAATATCCAATCCTCTAGAACGTCCTCCGACATCAAAAGAAAAAAAAAATACATCCTTTGGATATGCCTTCTATATTCTTAACAATATTATCCCCCTCCCCCAAGGTTTCCTGTAGGAAGATGAATATCTAGAGAATTGGAATCAACCAATCTCCAGAGTGATGATTTTTTGGAGGGACTCACCAAACCTATGCAATTAAATGAAACAATTTTCATTTGGAAACCCTAACAAGGGCTTTCACTGCTCTGAGTGCCTTGCCAATAGAAGGTTGTTTTCCTACTACAATTTCAACCGTGGCTTTATCCTGAGATTTTGAGAGGTTTGATTTGTGGACTCTCTCTTTCCCCTCAATAAAAATGCCTACGTTTGACCCCAATCTCCCTGAAACTAAGCGAGCTTCACTATGAGGTTATTTGGGTCTCAAGTTATATCTAACCCCTTCCTCTTCAGAGTCCTTTTTAGACCTCGATTCAGTAGAAACTAAAGGATTCAAAACCACATGGTCCACCCAAGTGGTAAGACATGTTGCTGATCTTAAGGATGTGATAAGGAAAAGGGATTCCCTAGAACCCACAAGGGGGGGAGGGAAACATGAGCACTTGAATTATCTTGGAAAAAAGAGAAAGAATTAAAGGGAAGGGAAGAACATGCCAATATCATACTTGGTTCAAAGCCTTCCACTTGACCATAATTTTTTGCACCATGGCTTTCACTCAGATTTATCTTCCTAGATGTTGATGGAGTAAGACCCAAATTCGAAGGATGCATAGGTTCCGGCTCAACTAAATCTCTTGGATCGACCACATTCTCCACATCATGGATGACCTCTTCATAAAATCCATCCTTTGGGGAAGGTCCTAATTTCTCCCCTCGATCCTCTGATTGAAGGAATCTGATTGATTATTTTGGAGGAGCAGAATTCGACTTAAAAGGAAAATGGCAATGATCTTTTGAGTGGCATGTTGATGACATTGAAAACACTAGAAAGGAATGTTTTCATAATCAATTCTTTGAGAAAGAGATATGGAACCACTTTCAATTTCAATTTTTTTCTGCTAATCCATCTTTAACATCAATATTTACAAGAATCCTCGCCACAGACATTTCCCTTGAAGTCTCATAGGACATATCAGCTTCTACAAATTCTCCCAAGTAATTTCCAATCACCCTGAAGACTGTCGTGGACCAGTAGTCAAAGGAAAGCCCTGGTAGATGAACCTCCTGGGCCTCTAACAAATCCCCCTAATTTTTGCAAAAAATTAGGGGGCTCCCATTTGAATTTTGTATGTACTATTTTTAAATTGCTTTCGGTTTGTCTTTCTAGATTTTAGTTGATGGTTTTCTTGTTTTCTTTCTTCGATCTTTAACTTTCTCACTTTTCATTTCTTTTTCTTAAAGAATTTGGTGATATTATTAATCTCTGTCAATTTGGTTTATTGACTTCATAGTTGTTAAACGACGATTGCATGCTATTATTTGAAGTTGTCTAAGTTGATTGTGTGCCTCAGTTTGAAAATATTGAGTTATTTTAATCATTCGACAGTTTCGCGAAGATTTGGTTTCCAATACATCAATAAATTGAATAGACATCTTGGCAGGTCGACATAATTTGAGTAAATGCTTATTTTTAATGATTTTAATTGGCGTTCGATAGATATATTTTAAAGAATGAAATTGGGTTCTTAGTTCCGATATTGAATGACTTATTGAATTTTATAAACCTTGAACTTTTAATAAAAAATTTACCTTTTCTCCATATATATATTTTTTAAATTTTGGGCAAAATTATTAAATCCAATTAAGGCTTTTTCAATTCAACTCAACTACTCAACTACAAGCATAAATATATGAAAGAGAAGAAATATTTTTTATTTTTAAACAAGTATCAATTATTACTAATATTTGATTTTGTTTAAAAATATTTTACCTTTTTTATAGTTTTTTTTTTGCAAATATGAATAATTTTACTAAGGCTTAATCTTAGTCAACTTAATCTATATTTTAATAACATATAGTCAAGCTATTGCTTTCCCAATTGAGTAAACTTTTAAATTTTACTAAGTATTTACTTTCATCCAAAAATGATCTTTTGCACCGTTTTATTAGAATATAATTACTTTTCTTCTTAAAATTACTTACTTTGTTGACTTATTGCAAATGAGAAAAGACATTGATAAACTAAAGCTATTATGACTTAGCATTTTCAAAAAAATATACTTTGAGTTACATGTGCCAAATGATTATTAAAGTCATAAGTATTTTTATCAAATAATATGCTTATGGCAATAAAGTCATAAGTATTTTTATCAAATAATATGCTCATGGCAATAATCTTATGGTAATAAGATTTAAGAATTTTATATTTAAAATATTTCATTGATTTTCTTTTATTATTTCATTAAAATTATAAACTGTGAAGGAGTCCAATCCATCCAAATATTTTGAGAAGTGGACTTATCTTTTTAATAATATTGTTATGCTACGAGCGTATTCAAAGAGGAGGTAACATTAAAATAATGATCCTTAGTTTATTTTGGATTATGAACTTTTTTTTAATTACTTTTTAAATCAATCATTTTAAAACTTTTTTAGCACTATTTTTTATTGATATAAAAAGTTTAGTTTATTTTCACGAGTGGAAAAAGTTTGTCATTCAATCATTTAAGAGGCAATGTTTCACATATGATTCATGTTATTATTTAGATTTTTTTTTTAAGGAAATATGACAACGTTACAATATTTAAATTGCCATAGATTAGGAAATCATTTGAAGCCAAAGATCATAGAACATTGTTCAAACTATTGTGATATCGAGATCACTGTTCAAACTATTGTGATATCGAGACCACTATTTAAGAGCTAATGGTATTGACCCCATACATCAATTCAGATTCAAAATCCATTGAGCATCATCGGGAGACTCTAGAAAAAAAAGAAAACCAGCCCTTCTCCAAAACATGAGCCAATGGGATATACCCTAGCTTCTTCCCCCAAGAGGCCTCTGCCTAGTCTCTGAGTGTTTTCACTTCAAAACAACGACATGGAATACTTCCAACAATGGATTTTTCCACCATGCCAACAACATTGTTAATCTCTATGTCTTCGCCCAAAAGCTAATTTCGAGGCATTGATATTTTTTTATCCTTATTTCCTATCCTTCTAAATCCGAAATTGGGATCTATCTTGGCATATGAGCACCATCATTCTCCCCTTTGGAAGTTTGAGTGTAATGTTCAATTGTCCACGTAGAGCATGCCCCTGTGTCGCTACCTACATGTGAATAAAAACTGTCAAAGAGCGACAGGAAAATGTTTTGGTTGAAAGGAACTTCAACTTAAGTTTTGAGAAAAGAGGTAAGGAGCCCAAACCACCAATATTAGTAGAGTAGTTAGGAAAGGAGGGTTCACCAACTAACAATAATGGAAAGGTATTATCGCTCGGAAGGCTAGAACCATACAAAAACGGGTCAGCACCTATAGAAGGGGACCTGGACAATACCTAGCATGATGGAGACCACGACAAAAGTGGAAGATATATCGTGCTCATTTCTGAGACCGATGAATGGGAAGCGCTACCTGAAACCGGAAAAGGATGCTTGATCGAGGAGGAAGTGCTACCCGAAATCAATAAAAGAGGCTTGATCAAGGAGGGAGCGCTACCCAAAACCAACAAAGGAGGCTTGATCGATGAGGGAGTGCTACCCAAAATAGGAAAAGGAGGGTTGCTTATAACTGCTTCCACGTCCTATGGAAACATGCCCTCTTATAGGTCATATTTTTTCATTGACTCTCGATCTGCCTCTGCCTGCCAAGTGGCACATCCCCATATATTTACTCCCTCCCACAGATCTGAAGAATAATCTTGTATTCAAAGAGTTTCTTTTATTACCATCCCATCAACATATTATCATTTTACATAATGAATAAAAATTCTAAAGAATAAACTTTTATTCAAAGAGTTTCTTTGATTACATGCCATTTAATATATTATCATTTTACACCATGAATAAATTTTTTGAAGAATAGTATTTAATTATTCAAAGAGTTTATTTTATTACCTTCCCATCAACATATTATCATATTACACAATGGATAATATTTTTATGATGATATTATCTATCTACTAATCAGAATATATTTTTTCAATGGTAGGGAATAACTTGTTCTATTGAGCATTGCAAGAAAAAGCGTTTGTACTTTTTGCACCAACAATTAGAACATGTTATAAATACCAACCCAAAGAGTTGACAAAACAGTTGTTGAAACACATGTCACCACATTGTTTGGCCCCGTCTTCAACCAAAAGGTAGTTGAAACTATGGCGTGGAAGTACTTGAAATCAATGTAAGACAATTACCACACTAATATTAGTCGCCACCCTAATTATGAACGTCCTAGACCAATTCTTGTACAGTAGTGGGCTGCATTAATCGAGGATGCCAAGGAGAATTAGATGAAAAAAGAGGGATCCTTGTTGCAAAGTGTTGGAGAATCACAAAGGTAATTGTGATAATAGAACATTCCATGAACTTATAACTTATATGCATTCGACCATAATGATTAACTTACACTTATTGTATGTTGAAAGAAACTGCAAAGGCCACACAATCCCAATTGGAGAAGATTAGCCAACACAAACTTAGCCTAGGGGGGCTATGTTAAAGTAAAAGGAAGATATGTAAGTACTGAGATTTAAAGGTTCTTGTTATTGATTTGACAACTACAATTTAAAATACTCCTTAATAAAATGTGTTATGTTATGGTATGTAGGTAGGTAGCATACTTTGGCATCATGCCCACTTCCAAAGACCTAAAATTTTCCTTCACCAGAGAGTATAAAGCCTTGGGCGAAATGAACAAGGGAAATAAAATAACACTTTTGTTGTCAACAAGGAGGAATATAACTTCAATACATTTTAAATATTATTTGGTACCACATGAAATAACTATAAATATAACTAGCGTTGGCAGTACATGTGTGAAATTCTAAGTCACGACAGATCTAAAGAGCCGAGGATACCTCACAAAGAAAGAATGAGTAGAAAAATTGAAGACGAGTGAAAACTGCAGTAAAAAAGAGCAGAAGAATAATAATGCAGCAGAACTTAGATAGGAGCAGAATAATGTCACATGTTCCAATTATCAATATAATAAACAATGATGTTACAATGGAGAGAATTCAAATCATGCAAGAGAATTCAAACCTTAGTTGGTCTAGCATAGGGATTATCACCACTAGAGTGCTCCGAAAGACTCAAAGTCAATTGAACTGAACCTAAACTCAACTAAATGAAGTCACAATCAGTTAACTAACTAAGGAGGAAGAAATAGTGAGTCGATCATGCATGCCAGTTAGAAAATGGCGCATGAGGCCACAATCAGTGGAATCTGGAGCCATAACCCCCCACAGGAGTCAGATAACTTAGGTGGATTGCACTGGAACACTCAATAGGTTCCTATAAAATAGGGAACTGACTCAAGTGGTACTAAACTAATGCATGCAGGGATCAGAAAGTGATAGATGGATATTGTATGACATTTACACACCACTAGGGGGAAAATGACATCATCAACAAGTATGAAAAATAAATAAAGTTAGGTAGGACAAGGATGGAGTATTGAAATTTCCTAACACCACCCCTTAATCCATACTTTGCATCCTGGGCCCTGGTTACTAAGACAAAAGGTCACCCATACAATCAAATAAATGATAAAAAAAATAAAGAATTGTCCATGAACCAAGGAAATGGGGAAAAACCTCATGGGAAAAATACCCCCCTCAAAAAGAACAGTAGTAGGGAACTCAAAGAACCTTCATGCTAAGCAGAGAAGGAAAACACTTTCCTCAGTGAAAGCCTTTGCAAAAATATTGGCAAGCTGCTCCTCTGTTGGATAACAATGCAGGTGCTAAATATGGATCTGCTCCTCTGATGTGCCTCCCACTATGTATAAGTTGTATTTTCCAAAACAATTATTTCATGAACCCTTCTTGGTACTGGAGCGAATGGCTCATTATGGTCCAAATCATGAACCTTTGAGTACCTTTTGTCAGACAACCGAGATTGTTTCCTGGTTGTAGATCCCCCATGGCAAGTCTCTCCAAGAGATTGTGGATCAAACCCCACCATCATGCAGCACTTCTCTGAGAGAAGTGGATGTGCATGACATAGTGAAAGTTTTGCATGATACTAAGATATGGTAGTTCTATGGTCATATTGATCCCCAACTGTGTTCCCAACATCTAGAAGGACTTTGTGATCCCATATTGGCCTTGGCCATGGATTGGGAGCATGTGTTGGATCTGGATCTGAATCTAAATCTCCTTGAACTTTATTCTCAACATAAAGATCTTGATCCTCATCTTCATTAGAAGAGGTATCACTCTGATCTTCATCAGATTCCAATGAGGTGGGCAGAGAGTATGGCCAAAAAAATTGTGATAATTCATATGCCTTGGAGGTATGGTTTGCAAACCCTTTCGTTATAATCTTCCCAGTGGATATCTCTGCAATATCAACTATGTCACAACCAAAGACCACTTTCTTTGATGAACCTGTGTCAGTCATCTGATATACAAACAAAAAAATTTCCGACAAAGAAGGCACAAATAGAAAATTCTTGAACTTTCCATGCTCCAAATGTATTGTTCCCTTCCCTTCAGCAGAGATCTGAGATTTGTCTCCCATGTGAATAATCGAACCATATTTGAGATCTAAAGAATAAAATGATTCTCTGGAGGAAACCATGTGGTTGGAGGCTCCTGAATCTACGAGGAGGGCTTGTGATTTTGAAAATCCAACCTTCAGTGCATGGCATCTCTCATGACCATCAAAATCACTTCCAAAATAAGTCTCCCTTGCACCTTTTGGGAGGGAGATGTTGTGTTGTTCAAGAAGCTTGGTCAACTGATCTATCTTCTTCTGCATGCAAGATCTCTCTAGGTGGTTTCATTTCTTGCAATAGAAACACTTGGATTTCTCAAATCCCTTATGTTTTTCCTTCTTAGAGCTGGAGGCTCCTTCTGATGGACTTGACTTGGCATTTAGCTTGGGTTGATATGGCCTCTTATCCTTACCCTTGTGCTTCCCATTCCCATTCTCACTTTTTGCTTCTCCAGCCATAAGAGCTTGATCTTTGGAGGTCTGCAAGGCGCCCATCTGTATCAGCTTATCTTGTTCTTGGATGAGAGATTCAGTGAAAACATCTAAGGAGGGAATCTTCCAACCAAGGATTGACATTCGCCCAGAATGGAAGGTAGAGACAAAGATAGAGAACTCGGGACCTAGCTTGCTCAGAATGGATAGCACTAGCTGCTCATCCTTCTTATCAATTCCACATTGCTTGCATTGCATAACCATAGATTTGAATTTTGAAAAGAACCGATGAATGGCCTCGAAACTGCTCGATTAAAGAGAAATCAACTCATTTTCCAAAATATTGCCTCTTATCTCATCTTGTTTTTCGAAGAGGGTATCTAACTTCAAACATAAATATCTTGGAGTATTCAATTTTTCGATGTGGAAGAGTAGGTCTATGGAAATATAAATACACATAAAACCAAATGCTTTATCCAATCAATTCAAATACTTGGTTTTCTCCACAGTTGATGTTGGTTCAGAATCCTTCCCCATTGTCACCTTGTACAGTGATTTGTTTCGCAATACCATCTGCATATCAACCCTCCAATTAAGATAATTGAAGGGTGTCAGGATTCTAGAAGAGAGAGGAGACTTCAAATTGTCCATTACAACTGCTGGAGCGAATACAAGGTGAAACAACTGCTACTACAGAAAAAGCTGTTGCAACTGCGGCTACACTCAAAAAAATTGAATGACCTACAAAAAACTCTCAATAAGCAGGTAGACTAATGCTGAGCATTGTTTTAGGATAGTAGGAACTTTCATTCAAATCCTTCACACCTGGATAGACCTAATTGGATTTCTCCAATGAATTCAATGCAATGGCACCAGGATTTGTTGCGAAAATCCAGAGGCTTCTGGTGCACTACCGAAAGCAGTTGCTCAACCTATTCTCTCTATGGCTCTGATACCATGTGAAATTCTAAGTCACAGCAGATCTAAAGAACTGAGGATACCTCACAAAGAAAGAATGAGCAGAAAATTTGAGGAAGAGTGAAAACTGCAGTAAAAAAGAGCAGAATAATAATAATGCAATAGAACTCAGATAGGACCAGAATAATGTCACATGTTCCAATTATCAGTATAATAAACAATGGTGTTACAATGGAGAGAATTTGAATCATGCAGGAGAATTTGAACCTTGGTTGGTCTAGCATAGGGATTATCACCACTAGAGTGCTCCGGAAGAATCAAAGTCAACTGAACTGAACCTAAACTCAGCTAACTGAAGTCACAATCAGTTAAATGACTAAGGATGGCGCAATAGTGAGTCTTTCATGCATGCGAGTCAGAAAAGGGCACATGAGGCCATAATCAGTGGCATCATGAGCTCTAACCCCCCACAAGAGTAAGATAACTCAGGTGGAATGCACTGGAACACTCAGTAGGTTCCTATAAAATAGGGAACTGACTGAAGTGGTCATAAAATGATGCATGCAGGGCTCAAAAGGTGGTAGATGGATCATGGATGACATCTGCACACCACTAGGGGGAAATGACATCATCAACAACTAGGAAAAATAAATAATGCTAGGTAGGACAAGGATGGAGTATTGAAATATCTTAACAACATGAAGATATAAATATTCCATGGGAGCCAATTTTAGAGACTAAAAGTGTCGATCATCCAAAGGTTATCCCTACTGCACCAGGTACCATGAACAAGGTAATTGGAAACTTATACTTTTTGGGCTTATGTAATAATATGAATGTCGAGGTGATTTGCAAATGGTTTTCATTAATTGCAGCAACTGACATGGATCACACTCGGACACCTACGTGGAGACGTATTTTGCATACTAACCAGGAACCAGTACCAGAATCATCAGCTTGAGCAGAGCGTGGGGAAGATCAAGATGCCAATGTCAAAATTATGGACCTTATAAGAAAGAAAAAACCTAGAAGGAAGTAGTGTAGTAGAGATGACATATCTTATATGATGGGAAAAAATTGTTGTACATCAATGCACTGTATGTACTACATTGGGTATTGTCTATAAAATTTTAATGCACATTGATTTGACCATAATTCTTGATGTCTATATGCACAAACCTTATATGTCTTGTGATATTATGTTTTACCACACTATTGATTTTTTCTTCTTGTTATTACAATTAATATAAGTTAATTTAAATGATTTTATCTTCCAATAAATATTCATGATAAATATTAATGGTACTCTTTTTTGAACCTCAAATAGGTCCCATTTTGTTTGGTTGTTGCATCAATTAATATTAATTTTTTTTTGTAAGTAAGAAGTTGTATTAACAGAAAACCATTGAATCAAATAATATTATTATTTTTCTAAGTAAGAAGTTGTATTAACATAAAACTGATAATGTACAAAAATAATTACATTCCATACCACAGTTACCCCTTATTTGTTTTTGGAAAATATGGATCGCAATTAACAACAGTTAGTTCAAAGAGTTGTGTGTTACACCTTACCATTGTGTTAGTCGTTGACTTTCTATCATGCATTGCTTCCCAAATGACTCCTTTTGTATTAAAAAAAGGCAAGTAACCGTTGAAGAGATTAACTAGAGCATTCCTTGGGTTTTTTTTAATTGTGCTACATAGTGTGATCACCTTAAGACTGGAGTTGGACGTGGTAGCAGATATCTCTCTAAGGAAAAAAAAATTGAATTGGTTCAAGGTTGGGTTGGGTTCTGGGTCAAGTAACTATGTAGAACTAATGGATCTGGAGTTCTTATTAAGATTGTTAGAGGAGCTTAAAATAAATCACTTACAGGTTTTTGGAGATGCCAAACTTATAATAGATTGGATTATGGAAGACAAGGAATGTCACGACATTGTTTTGGATCCTATTTTCAAGGAAACAAAGTTGCTAAAAAGTTATTTCGGTTCAACATCCTTCAAAGATGTCTACAGGGAGAAGAATTGTGAAGCTGATCAATTGTCAAAGTTGGGTTTGAAGTTGATGCAAGGTGAGTGGAATGTTTCTCTAGTAGAAGATGTGCATAATAGAGACTTTATCTTTGTTCCATTTTGATGAATCTGAAATTGTTTCAATGGTTGCTCAGAACTTTCAGTTTTGAATATCGTTATGTTGTAATGGCACAAAAGCTTCATGAGACAACATATTGGAATCAATTGATAATTTTGTTGTTGTTTTTTAAATATTGTATGTTTGAAGTAACATTTGATGGATTCTTAATTGCTGGACAGGTATAGTGTATTGATACGCAATAGGAATTCCTTATTCCTGTTGTTTGAATATGCACTTCTTGTTGATCTAAGATTGGAAGACTAGTGGAAAAATGCATGTATGTTTTTGTGTCTCTAGTTGGATAGATTAAAAGCTTTGATTATCGAGAATGCCTCAACAAATAAATAAGTATTGTTTTTGTGTTTAGTTTGGATACATTAACAAGATTTGAACTTGGAGAATGCCTCAGTATATTAAAGAGTGTAAACTTGTGCTTTGATGAATAAAAGGCTTATGATTTTTTTTCTGTGAAAAAAGTTACAGTCCATACAGGTCTGAGCATCCAAAACAATGCGTCCTGGATTTGAAAATCACTCATATCACATATCTACCTTCATAGTTTAGAACTTTTACAAAAATAAAAACAGCTAAAGGACTCAGAATTTCAGGATTTTCGCCATGGCACTATAGGCCCGAAGAAGTTGTATTAACAAAAAAATAAATGAGAATGTACAAAAATGATTACAATCGATACAGGTTCGGGCATCCAAAACAATGCGGCCTAGACCTGGAAATCACTCATGTAGCATATCTACCTTCATAGTTCGATCAGATATTTTACAAAAATAAAAACAACTAAAGGACTCAGAATTTTAATCATGGCACTATAGGCCCAAAGAGCGAACTAGTACAAAATGGTCATTAAAACAAAAAACTAACAAACTGCACAATTTTCTACCCAGCTGAAACGTTGTTCTTTCATTCCTCCCGGATATTTCTTGCTTGAGTGGGCACCGGGGGAATATCGTTATGTTGTAATGGCATAAAAGCTTTGTGAGACAACATATTGGAATCAACTGATAATTTTGTTGTTGTTTTTTAAATACTGTAAGTTTGAAGTAAAATTTGATGGAGTCTTGATTGCTCAATAGGTCTAGTGTATTGATACGCAATAGGAATTCCTTATTCATGTTGTTTGAATATGCACTTCTTGTTGATCTAAGATAGGAAGATTACTGGAAAAATGCATGGATATTTTTGTGTTTCTAGTTGGATAGCTTAAAAGCTTTGATTCTGGATAAAGAAGTATTGTTTTTGTGTTTAGTTTGGATAGATTAACAAGATTTGAATTTGGAAAATGCCTCAGTATATTAAAGAGTGTAAACTTGTGTTTTGATGAATAAAAGGCTTATGATTTTTTTCCTGTGAAAGAAAGTTACAGTCCATACAGGTCTGAGCATCCAAAACAATGCGGCCTGGATTTTAAAATCACTCATATCACATATCTGCCTTCATAGTTTAGAACTTTTACAAAAATAAAAACAGCTAAAGGACTTAGAACTTCAGGATTTTCACCATGGCACTATAGGCCCGAAGAAGTTGTATTAACAAAACATTGAGAATGTACAAATATAATTACAATCGATGTAGGTCCGTGAATCCAAAACAATGCGGCGTAGATCTATAAATAACTCATGTAGCATATCTAAAGGACTCATAATTTTAATCATGGCACTATAGGCCCAAAGAGAGAACCAGTACATGATGGTCCTTAAAATAAAAAAACTAACAGACTACACAATTTTCTACCCAGCTGAAGCATTGTTCTTTCATTCCTCTTGTAGATTTCTTGCTTGAGTGGGTGTTGGGGGGACAATGATGGGAATTATGATTGAGTGTTCTCTCAAGACAGGGCCTTGAGTGAATATGTCTTGCAAAATTTGTTGCGTAGATGCAATCTGCTCCATGCGGAAGTGCAAATCTGTGATATTTTTCCTCATCTAAAAAATTAGCTGAAGTTCTTATTCTTTCATACATCTACAACTGGTTCCCTTGCACTATGAGAAGACCCAATCTAAAAAATTAGCTGAAGTTCTTATTCTTTCATACATCTACAACTGGTTCCCTTGCACTATGGGAAGACCCAATCTAAAAAATTAGCTGAAGTTCTTATTCTTTCATACATCTACAACTGGTTCCCTTGCACTATGGGAAGACCCAATTCTTCTGGGAGTGGGAATCCCTTGGAGGGAATCTCGAATTCTCAGAATCATTACAAAGAGAGTAGTGGAATTGGTGACTTTCCTACCAGTCAAGAAAGGTGACTAACTTTGCAGGATCGAAGTGAGCGGCCATTGTTGTTTCGTCCAAACAATTTGAGATCTTCACGGATTTTGGTTCTCTTCCACCACTGAAGTGTTAATTCCCATCGACCTCTACTCCATTTGCGGCCCTGTGTGCTCAGTCTGTAAGTAGAGGCTCCCTTTTCCCTGACTGTGCCTTTGCTTGTCAGCATCCTCCTCCTTACGCTCCACGGACGACATAACCAATTCCAAGGAGGAATTCTTCCCATCGTCATTATCTTCCTAGATATCCCCTCTATCCGCGTTTTTCTCAGGAGGATTCTCCTCATTACCAGGGACCCCTCTTCCTCTATTGGGAGACCACACTCTCTGTCGTCTTCCTCTTTCACTGAAATGTGGCATTCCCCCTACGATAAAGCACTCAAAGTAATGAGGGGGGCGGAATCAAATCGTTGCTCTACAAATGGAGCCAACTGTGACACCCACTATTCACCAGGATCACCATAAATGGGTGCAATCCTTCATAGTTGTGCTCCTTTGGCATAATAATGGAGCTCTGAACCAGAGTAACATTGGACTTGAATGCTCGAGCCATTCGCATCATACTCCAAATCTCTCCCACGCACTGAGTACAGTGGATTTTCTGATGGGGTGGTACAGTTGTGCTCCTCTTTAAATGCTCCCATTTCCCATGCAAGGTTTGAATCAACGTTATGAATGTCAGGAAATATAAATCTAAGTGACGTCAAACCAACCTTAAGAAAAAAATAGGTGAATGTTAAAATGACAAAAAAAGCGTCGAACTCGCATCGTGTTCTCTCTACAACATGGCTTGCATGTTTTCAAGCGACATTCATTCCACGTATTATATGTTTGATATATGTCCCTATAGCATCTTTTCATAGACGTTCAGGCATCACAAAGCAAATATTTTACTCGTTACAACAACAAAAGTTTGACAAATGATTTAGCCTTAAACCAACGTCAAAACAAAGTGTTCGATGTTAAAATGGCACAGAACAAAACGTCGACCTGGTGTTGAAATCGGCCTGCAACCCACGTTGCAAATTGCATGTCTCTTAAGTGACGTTGGTTCCTCATATTCTATGCTAGGCGTACATAGCTATAGTGTCACATCAGAGATGTTCTAGGACGTCAGAAACCAAACCTTTTCTACTTATATATATATATAGCTGATGCTTGAGCTAAATCCATGTCTTTTCATAATCTCAATGATGGCTCTTTCATCTTCCACCATAGATTGCATCCATATAATATACATGAAAAAGCTTATAGAATAAGATAACCATGTGTTCCACAAGTTGTCAAGGACTCCAGATAAACTACGAAAGTTTTGTATAGTAATTTTATTTGCCCCTAAAGTTTTGGCATTGTCATTGATAATATGGATTACATTCTTTTCCACAACTTATTTTTCCATTAGAAATGTTCTATGTCAATTGTCTTGGGATGTGTGTAACATTTTTTCATATTATATGTGGATGTATGTATTACTTATGGAATATAATTGAATAAAACAATCAAAATTAAAGTCTAGCTTATTATGACTATTAATCGGGCAACACTTAGAGGGTATCCAACATATTTGTTTTCCTTGTTGCTACAAGTAGAAACATACCACTATTGGAAATGATCCATCATCACATAGGTGAATTTTGATTATATTTTTGGTGGTAGGACCAGATTCAAGTAGCCATATGATTCTCACCATGTAAGCAACATGTATACAAAAACATGCCATCTAGAACCTACAACCACCCATGGAAAATGACATAGAGAAAGAGGAAAATTAGGAGGACCAACAATGGGCAACTCAACTTATGGAAGAAGAAGCACTTTTCGACAAACATAAGAGAACCAAATCAGAAAGAATTAACCATAACCATTTTGACCAAGGTACGATACCATTATTGGATGGATCTAAAAATGGAGATGATCACCTTCTTATTCTAAAATAATTTGAGGAATATAGGGATGGGGTCATGAAGAAAATACATTGGGCTATGTTCAAAGGAGTGCTTAGAAAATTTGCACTATTGTAGTATCATAATTGTGAAAGAGGTGAACATCTCAAAACATGGGAAAAAGTGTAGGAATGATTTAAGGACATAAAGAGCAAACTTGGTCTTAGTGGATGTTAAAATCATCATCATCATCATATGGACATCAAATGGAGAAACAATCTTGCCTTGCACAATTCAGAAATATCATTATAAAAATAGGAGAGTTAGCGACATAATATGAATCCAAATTAATAGAAATTAGTGGACATCTCAGATTTGGTGTAACAGAGAAAGACAATCGAGTGGTTTAAAAAAAGACTACTCAATAGAATTTGAACACATGTTAAAACAACAAATCCATCAAAATACAAAAATGCAATCTAGTCCATGATATACATGGAAAGTGAAATAATGACCAGTAAAATCCAAACAAAGAACACTAAAAGGAAAATGATCAACGCATGTAGTAGTTGGAGGCAAAAAAACTCCTCAAGCCCTACATGGTTGTTGGAATATATTAATTATATTCCTTGGAAGGTAATAATGTCTTTGTATTATGTCAGAATTTATCCACAATCTTATGTAAAAGAGTAATACATTATATCCCATATTCATTATGGTAAAGTATACTCTTGATATCCATCATTATATAAAGAAATGTCATTATGGAAAATTATATTATCCCACATGCAATATGTGAGAGTAATTCCTACACATCTCTTGGTATATAATAGGGTCAATGGAGTCGCATTAGAACAACATGATGATATAGTGGTATACGCTCATAGATAGTATCAACACATGGTATTTTGATCACAAGCTCTGCTAGATTGAAGGATATTTCTGGAGATAATACAAAACAACATTCCCATGGACATAGCCCAATTGGGTGAACCACGTATATCTGGTGTATTATTTTCCTTGTTCTCTTTATGTTCTTATTTATGTTAATATGTTATTGATTGCTAATATAGCTAAGCTAGTTTAGCTAGATCTATAGTTTTGGCAATGGCATTGGTAGCTTGGATTCCAGTTCGGAATATTGGAGATGGCTCAAAGAAGCTTGGGGACTCAACAATGTTATTATAGGTAGTAGTTAACCCAGTAGAGTACATTTCTTAGGAGGATCGATGGATTCCATGGAGGGTTTTGACAGACACATGTGGACTTACCTTATGTAGCTACATCATCTTGGAGCCCTTATTATGTATGAGATCACGTTGGAGCACCACAAATGTATTTAGAGTGATTATTTCACTTGTGTTGACCTATAAGGCTCATGTAGGTTACTTGTAATGGATTGTGCCCACATAGTATCGTTGGCCTCCCTTACCTCTCATATAAATAGAATGATATATTCTTTCCATTTATATTCTTATTAGACTATTGTTTATACTTAACTTCTTGGAAGAAGTCACCAGGGTTTCCTCATGAACCCTAGGTGGAATTCTAAAGTCTAGAGGAGACGTCTTCATTTGGAGTTTGCTCTTATGACTAATGTTTTCTCTCGTGGAGGAGAGGTTGATGATCACTCTTCTCTCTCTCTCGCTTGGTTCTTCACTTGTAATTGATCTCTCTCTTGAGGTTGTTTGGGTTTCATGATCTTCTTGGAGTATATTGGAGTTGTAGGATTAGTATTTATCCCTTGGATATTAGAGAATAATATTTTGAGAAAAAACCCAGGGTGGATTGCTGAAGAAGAGAAGAGGAGGACATCTTATCTTGGAGGTTGTGTTGGGAATATTCTTTCCCTTGGATCTTCTTGGTTGAGTCAGGGTTTAGTAATTTACCCTAGCTAAGGATTTAAGATAGTTAGGAGATGTGCACTAGCCTTGAGAGAAGTCTATGGTATGTGCATGTACTTCATCTTAAGCTATTAAATGAAGTTTCTAGCTGTCCATATTTTGTGTGGTTTTTAGATTTGAATTTCAGTTATATATGTTCTTTATGCATTGGTATTTGTGTTTATTTATGTCTTGTTGATTTTCTATAAGTAAAAGGACAAATTTTTAAGTGTATCAACATCTAATGAAGAATGTAAGGGGATGATTTTACAATTGTTATATTGTTGTAAAATCACATTTTTATATCTAGTTATTGGCTATAAGTGGCCCTAGAATATGCTAAGACTTATCTCATTGTTTGGTATCTTTTCTCCTTGAATTATTGTGAAGTTTGGATATATTAGAAGTGATTTATTGTGATATTTTCTGTTGTTGTTTTATACTTTAATTTACACCAGTATTAAGGCTAAAAATTATAGGGCTAAGATCCAAGGAACCTCTAGGCTTAGAGGTGAATTTTTTTTGTTTTGGATTAAAATTGAAAGAACATTGAATTTTAACAAGTAGCTTCCAAATTCCATGTGTTTCTTCCTTTGTTGTAATTATCCAATATGCTTCTACATTGGGTTGATTCCAAGGGATTTACAATAACAACATAGGGAAAAGTCTACATATCTACCAATCTATCAAATCCTTGTTTTTATTCACTTTTTTGTTTGTTTGTGACCCATTCTATATTTTCAAACTTATGTGCCATAAATAATTTGATCATCTCAATCACTGAGTTGTAAGAAAAAATGCAGTTTGTTCCCAAGGTGGTATTATACAAATATTGTCAGTACCCTTGCAATCAAATGCTTATTTTTTCATTAATTTAATCAACGTGTTGGATAGTTCCATTTTAGGGTTCCCAATGTAGGAATCATTGAAGATAATTTTACTAATTTAGCATTTTAGAGTGTCACATCCCCTCCCATCTATTTACGCAAGGAAGGGAACACGATACCCAAAAAAATTGGGCTTTTATAAAACTTAGCCCATTTCAACATTCATGATTGTATAAATATAAACAATTGGCATTACAATAAAATGCATATGTGCGCAGATGCAAATCAAGCAAACATGCACAGTGGAATAAATATCATCCACACACATTTCACATGCATTTAGCATATTAAAAACAACCATCAAATAATTAAAACAGGGCAGAAGTAAATACGCATAAGAGAATATACTTATCTCATTGTAATGTTGTCCCAAGCAACTAGCTGTGTCATTGCAACGTTCCACCTAACCATAGGTATCTACCCAACCTATATTCTTTCAGTACTCAGAGACCACCCCCGAGCTGGGCATGATATCTACAAGAAAAATGGGACTCTCAAGCTCAGCACAGCCCAAAGCAATGGATACCCATCTCAACCCCAACATTCTTTTACACATAGCCACTCAAAATTGGGCATGGATACACAATTCAACAATGGGATTTACAGAATAGGGTCTATGGGTTTTTCCCAAATCGTTGCACACCCAAAAATAGATTGTGAGAAGAGGGATCCAACCCCAAGGAAGAAAACTGATTTCTCCCACATATATATGAGCATACAGTGGGCCAAAACGACCTCTATAAAACCCCAAAATCGTTTTACTCTTTTCCCCACTATTAGACATAACAAAAACGCCCTTCCCAGTTAAGAAAATGAAGGAAAACACAGGAAATCCATGGAGGAAAATGCCCAGGTGACTCCAAACTCGTGAGAGAGCAAAACTAATGGGTGAATAATGGCTTGGGGAGCAATTTTGTGGCTCCTTTCTTGCCCAAGAAACCAAAAACGAATTTCTAGGAAGGGTGGCTTGCCCATACTCGAATTTGGACAGCCATACCTCTCCATTCCCCAAGGCATTAACTACCTCAACCAACTCTTGAGAGAAATGCATGATTGGGCACAAAAGTCAACATGGGTAGCTAAGGGTTCATGGGTTCTCTCATTGACATTTGGCTTGACTTGATTGGCTCAAGGGTTTGGATATTTCCCTCCCAATTCCTTGTAAACATCATGCCCCCATCTCTTGTTGCATTGCATAGCTAGTTGTGGGAATTTATATTAAAATGCATATTTACAATCCCCATGGTTCACTAGCACATGGGTAGCATAATATCCAATACTTGCTTCTTCAAGGTCAAGCATTCACTAGCGGGGCCTTGGCCTTGAGCTGCACGCTAGGAATCATACATAATATGCATACAATATTTACATTATAGCCCAAAATATTATAAGGATCAAAATAGGGACATGACATAGAGCCTCCATATTCTCTCAAAAAATAAATGTAAATAAATAATGATCTTTAGAGAGCAATAAAAAATCAAACAACCACAAATATAATTTCTCAAAATATGAAAATGCAATGTGCAAAGAAAGGAATAGCATCCTGCAAAAATGGATATAAACCCATACCCACAAAAATGTAAAGATGACATCCACAAAAAGGAAAATGTAGGAAAATGCCACACCCATGGGAATGAAAAATGAAATAGGGACTATATAAAAATAATAATAAAAGAAAACCTTAAAACAACACATTCCATAAAAATGAAAATAAGCCCACAAAGAATCAAACCATCAAATATCTTGAAAAAAATCCAATAGTCAGACAACATTAGAATCTTTTGTTTTCCCTGTAATTGCAAATGATTAACCTATAAAGAGAGTTTAAGATAATATGTCTAAGAACTATCCAAATTTAATAATGAGTTAAGAGAACTATTATTAAAATGGTGTCACAAAATTAAGTTGTAAGTTATTTTACTTCTTCTATCACATTGGCTATATAATTTTAAATGGACACTCAAGGCTCACCTACATTCGTCAAATTTTCCTTTCAAAAGCAATCAAAATGGTTTACGTTATTTTTCGTCTCTTATCATGTTCTCCATTTACAATTTTTAATGGACACTTAATACTCACCTAAATTTTGCAAGTTTTTCATTCAAAATCAATCAAAATGTTATATGTCGGATGATTTTAAATTCTGTAAACAACAAATTCAATGTCTTTTATTTTTTTCATTGGATGCATGCCTAGAACAAAATTTATTCAAAGCTATCCATGAACTCTGGAAGTTGAAGTTACAAAGTGGTTTCTCTTGCCATAAGTCACTGCTCTCTCTTTATATATGATATTAAGTTTATTCAAAGCTATCCATGAAATCTAGAAGTTGAAGTTACAAAGTGGTTTCTCTTGCCATAAGTCACTGCTCTTTATATATGATATTAAGTGGACACTTAATGTACACCTCATTTCTAAGTTTTTCTATAAAAAAAACATTATATATTAAATAATTTTGAATTATGTCAACAAAAATCAATGTATTGTGTCAAATATGGCTTTTTAGATTGGTGAAAGTAGGATGTTGTTATCACCTCCTTGGGGTTCAAGTATGTAAAATAACATGCTTCTACTTATGCTTGTGCTTGTGCGCACTCATGCTTGCAAATATGGGTGGGGAATAAGTGAATTTGGTGGAATATATACCCCCTTATTAGTTGAACAAGACTTTCATAGGACGGTATGACATTCATTTCCTAGTGTTAAATATAAAATTGAGCAATTGCCACTTGCTAGTGTTGATCGAAAGCTTGAATAAAAAAACAATGCCTAAAAAAAGAATTATTCAAGGCTATCTATGAAAATTATGAATAGTAGAACATGAAGTTACAAAGTGGTTTCTCTAGACTCCAATAGAGTGAAGTATTACATGAAAATGTAAGAAAGCAACAATCTAGAAAATGTTGAATAACTTAGAACAAAAATAACTTGAAAATAAAATGAGAGCAACAATTTTGCAGAAGTTCAATGTAGTATGAATAACACAATCTAACAATTCAAAATGGAGATGACATAAAACCATAAAACATAGACTATTCCAACTTGCCAACTATCATTATGTCAAATACATCTTTTAAGGGCACAACACCCCTCTAAATTTCTCTCTAAAACTTGTCGTCCAAACCTCGACAGTTTTCAAAATCCATCTATGTTGAGTTGTTCTTTAGGATTTGACCTATTCCATTCATATCGATTGTAACCATCTGTCTCCGGTTGTACACAATTTTCATAACCATCCATGTCAATTTTCCTATAAGATTCATACCATTATGCTCTTATAGCATGTAACACATTATCTCTAAACCTCCTCTATAAATCTTCAATTTATTCCGTTAATATCAACTTTGCATGCTTATTTCAACTCCCTATTTAATTAGCAGTTTCCTTTGTCAACTCCTTTCAACAACCAAGGATAGGATTTAGTTCTCAAACATGCTTGTTTTTATTACTTTGATAGTGTATCTCCCACACAACCATTCAAGTGATGAAGTAGGGTGGTTATATATAGTTATGTATTGGAATGGATGAGGGATTGTTGATTTCTTACGTGTGCTCATTTGAAGCAATCCATTAGAAAGTAACCCAATCACTTGGTGATTTCTCCAATTTTGTCTTTCAGGGATTATTTTCTACCATGTGTTTGGTCATGAAATCAAGTAGTATGCATCCTATAGAGGCAAATGTTTTTACATTCTTACATTACCCATACAAATTGAGAATGCAATGCGTTCTTACATTACCCATACAAATTGAGAATGCAATAGTGTACGAAAAAAAATTATTTTAAAACAAAGGTCAAGTTAATCATACAAATTACAATAATGCAGGAAACCAAAAATATGCACACACCAATATGATCACCTAGTTATCATTTCCTTTCTATATTCCCTTGTTTTTCTAGCCTTTACTTCTCTATATATTGCTTTGACCCCCTTGTGATTAAGGGAATTGTGCTTCTTTGATATTGATTTTTGGCATTTTCATCCATCTCCATCCCACGTATATTTCATGTAATGGAAATTTCAAATATTTTATATGATTTTTTTTAATTTTAACCAACAAATTCCGTTAATGACTAAATTCTAAGTTGTCATTATTTCATGTGGTTGTCACCATAATAACATGCAATACATGCTGATTATAGAGATACTCTATTTAACATTAAATTTTGTGTATTGAGGTTGAGAATTTTGATATTTTTATTGAGTTTGAGCAACAGTTTTTTTGGAATAAAATTTGACATATTCTACATTATTGTTGTCCTCTTCATACAAAGAATCAAAATTTGATATAAATCTATTGATTTTTGTTCAAATGACAATAAATGCATGGAGTTTGAAAGCTTGGTTAGAATTATAGTAAGCTTATTTTTTAATAGCATTTGAAACACTCAGTATATAGGTTTTTCAATATTTTTGTGTCAATTTCCTCGAGTTCAAGTTAATCCTCATGAAATAGGTTGTAGTTCTTATTTTTTTTAAACACTTAATTTGAGAAGCAATACCAAGTGGAGAGGCCAATACCTATTATTAACAATAGCTTTCATTTTTGTTTTATTTTGTGCTATTTAATATAAAGGTTCACACAAGATTATTCAACTATTCAAAATATATTTATCTCCATGTATTTATGTTTGAAACTTATTTATTGAACATATATTTTTCTTTTATGTTCGTTAATTTTTTCACATGCATGATAAAAAATAATGAAATGTGATACAATGCCTTGTGTTTTAGTTTACGCACATATATGTATTTTTTTTGTTCACTATTACTCCCATTCATATTTAAACTTTACCAAATCCTAGGGTTTCACCTCAGAAGCTAGGGTTTCTCAAGTCTATTGCTTCCATGGAGTCAAGTTCTCTCACTGGAGAGAACCTAGTACCAACCATGTAAAAAAAGTGGGAACTATCTTCTTCTTTTTTGTCCTTTTCTGGTTTTTGCATGGTGTCTAATGGTTTAATGATTCGGTTTGGCTTTGATATGGTATGCTTCTATGCTGATCTATCTCATCTTAGTGGTGAGGCTTTAGTTTGATCTACGATTCTGTGTGTGGGGCCAGTGGTCAACTTGTCATTAGGTGTCTAGGATTTTCAGGTTCCTTGGTGTAATGACATGGACAATACATGTTTTGTTGGTAGTGGAGTGTTGTAGCTAGTTTGTTACGTGAGACATTTATTATTTATATTATGGCTACTACTTAGGGCTCAACATTTAGGAAGGGATCCTATGCCCGGAGCATGAAATTGATAGGTGGATCTGTTCAAGATAGATGTCTGGCTTTTAGTTCTCACAAATCTTCTCTTTGTGTTTGCAATACCTTTTCTTTCCCTGGACAAGGATCATTTTTCAGTTTTGGATGGACAACTAGGTGCATATTCGAGGGATTTAGAGGACATTGGGTTAGGGTTTCATGAGCTTGTTGAAGCGTTACGCTTGGACACTTTGAGATCCTTTTAGAAGGACGGTAAGAAGGTTTTCCCTCTTTCTAATTGCGAAATGCGCATCGTCAGGATAGACATAGGTTGATAGGTCAGCAATCCAAAGAACGTCAAAGTTTGAAGGCTTTTAAGGTCAAGAATGGTAATGAAATTTTTGTCCTTGGCAAAGATGTCAATATGGATAGAGTAGAATTTTTCTCACTTAGAGCTCTAGTTGGGCGATTGGAATACATTAGACTTAATCGGGTGGAAATGACCAAATGGGTCACTGAAAAATTGCGACCGATTCTCAATTAAGGTCCCAAAGCATTAGAGGAAATTTGGGGTCTAAAATGGTCCTTATAAGAAAATGAGCCATTGATGCATTGGAATTCAAGAACCAATAGAATTTAAAGAAAATGAGTCAACCATAATGGTTGACTTGGCATATTTGTCATAAAAAACTACTTTTTTTTTCATATTTTCAACTTATCTCCCTGTGGTTTTACCCAAATTTCAAGCTGGAGCACTTGTTGGATGCATAATTCAATTCTGCATCCAATGAGTGCTCCTGCTGGAAATTTTGGTAAAACCACAGGGAGATAAGTTGAAAATACAAAAACAAAAAGTAGTTTTTGTGTCTTTTCCTTCAAAATTTATAATATTATTTTATTATTTTAACTATTATTTTATTATTTTCCTTGGGAGGGCCATTTTAGACCTCAAGTTTCCTCTAATGTTAGCATTCTCCCAAATGGATGGCTTTTTTTGTCCTTGAAGGAATATGATAAAAAAATCCTAGCTAGGTTGTGGGTAATGGAGAAAGGCTCACTCGTCCTCAACAGATGGCATCCTTCATTTAATACCTTGAAGGAAAAATAAATAAAAGAGATCTATGGTTTCTCCTTGCAAGTTTCCCTATTCAATTACAAACCAAGAATATTTTTATTGCTTTGGTGGATAAATTAGGGAAATTTATCTCCCTAGATGAGAAGATGCTCTAGTATGAAGATAAGAGGATTGCATCCGTTATGGTGGAGTTTGATATTTCTTTGGGTCTTCCTGTTGAAGTAGATATTGTTTGGGGTGAAAGGGTTTTCTTACAAAGACTGGATTATTTAAATATTCCATTTCAGATTCACTTATGCAGAAGTACTTATCATCTCTATAAAAAGTTTGTTATTGGTCAAATGAGCACTTCTCTGTCCGTGACCACATTGCCTTGTCTGTCAAACAAAAGGACACTATGGATGGAAGAGATTACTTGGACTTAGATGATTTAGGAGCTGAACCCCACCATATTCAACTTAAAAACTTTTTTTTTGGGATAATTTCAGTATAAAACCGTGACCTTTATACTTGACATAGCGCGGGTCACCCACGGGTCTCTATACTGAAAACCCACGGGTATCAACTAAAAGTTGCACTTGCGAACTGCTAAGCTAGTAAGTTGCGAGTCACTCGCATGGTGCTAGATGTCATAGTCACGGGTATCTTAAGAAAAGTTGAACAAATATATTAAGAATACGAATTGGGATTAGTTGAGTCAGGTATTTCAACTTCCCAATTCAACCATCTTTTGAACCAATCCTCCTTGCCTTGTTATAAATAAAAGGGGAGGGCATGATAAATATATATATTGGAGAGAGCTATTTTTATGTTGAAGGAATTCCAAGTCAAGAGAGAGGAGTAGGAACCTAGGGCATGGTTGTGAAGGTGCTTGATGTAGAGTCAGGTATAACATTTGTACTTACTGCATTCTTTGACAATAAAAGATTGAGAAACTCTTATTTTCCCAATAAAAGTGTTAATGTTTATTGTCCTTTGATTATAATTTGATGTTATGTCATTTGTTAATATCAATATTTATTTATAGTCAAACTGGTTTGAGGAGGATTTGTGTGTGTTTTGCAGGTTTGTTGCGGCAGAGATCGAGAGAGAAAAGCTTGGATCGACCGTCATAAACAAGGTACATTTTTTCTAAACTTTGATCCTACTTTTTGATAGCAACGTATGCAAAGCTCTATGTGTCTATCTGTCACCCCTTAGTATGTTGGTAGTCTTCCCCTACTATAAGGACTTTTCCCTAACAACAGATTTGATGACCATACTGGGGAGCACCTTTTTGTTTTTCTACTTTGGGGATCCTTGTTAGGTTTCTTCCATTTTTATAACTTCTTCCATCTCTTTAGAGGTCTTTAGGGTTTCTTTTTAAATCCTTTGTGTTTGACTCAACCTGCTGTGGTCTACAAAGTTTTTATTTTCCTTCTATCAGAGCCTACCCGCATGTTTCCTGTAGATACAAGCGTGTACTTTCTGTTAAATGCGTGAGTTGAACAATGTGTTACCTGCGGTCTTCCAGTTGCACCCGCGAGCTATTAGTGTATACAGTCATGAGTTTCTTCGAAGGTTTGAACTCTTGATTTAGGGTTTGATATTGGGGTTTTGGTGTGATTTTGGATTTGCTTTATTTTTTTGGCACATGTTAAGCATTTCTCCGTTTTCTCTAAGTTAATTTCACAGCCTTTTAGAGGCCTTTTAGTGTTTGAGTTTGGTTCAGTGGCTCTTTTAGGTTTTCATTTCTTTTTTTGGGAGGTTTTTAAGGCCCACTCGCAACCTGTCTTTATATACAGTCGCAAACTTTCTTCCCTAACCATGATTTTCTAGTATATATACCCGTGGGTCCACTGCGTGTTGTTGCATATCAGTGTCGCGAGTTTTTCCTGAGTTTTTCCCTTTTTATGTAGGGTTTGATATCAGGGGGGTTTATCTATGGCTTTGGAATTCCTTGTCTGATTTGATACACACTAGACCTGGGTCTGGGTGCTCTGAATCTGTCTTAAACCTTTTGAAGAGTTTCTCCTTGAGTTTTTGTGTTGGTAAAGTTACCCTAGCCTGCTAGCGCATTTTTGTTGGGTGAGTGCTTGTTTCTTTTTTATTACTGGTGTTCAGGAGCAGTTTGATCTCTGCTTAGGGTTTTTTTTTTCCATATTACACATTAGTCTTCTTTATTTGCATCTTGTTCGAAAGGTTTAGTTACTTCTCAGAAGCAACTAGTTGGGTCAGTCTTTGTCGATCTTTCTGTAGGTCTGTTTGTTTTGGTTCGGGTCATCTTCCTTTACTTGCACTCTTGATAAGTCTTGTTGGTTCATTATTTTCATTTGTATTTCTTTCGTGGCTAAAGAAAATATCAAATTTGAAAAACAAAAGAACTTCCCTTTTTATTGCAATATTTTTCATTTATTTTTCAAAGTAGGTATAGTTGTTAGTTCTACTGTATTTGAAAACAATAATAATAAAAAAGAACTTTTATGCTTAGGTTTACTTTGATTTTTAGTTTTGAAAGAAAAACGGGAAGCACAATTGTGAAATTTTTATATTTTATATGCACTTTATTTCCAGTTGTAACCACATCACAGATTGCACGATCCTTTGAGTAAACAATAGCCTTTAAAAATAAATTAACTTAAAATTATTAGTAACATTTCTTTTTAGGTTACCCATACATCAACTAGCTTAGGCTAGGATCTTGGATTAGAACACACTTTAACTATCCAAGATTATCAAATCTCAAATCGTAGTGCAAATTGTTATTTAGGTAAATCCACTCTTATAGAAGTATTCTGGGAAGCTCTACTCAAACCAAAGTTAAGCACGAGGTCATGTGAGGGTCAAATTGTTGGGGATACCCCCCACTTTTCATCAAGCATACATTGGGGCTAATTCGAGTATGGGGGTCCATTAGTGCCTTGAGTACTCTTGGATTTCGGGCTTTGTTACCCTGCCCATGCATTTTGGCTGGACCGACGACTGTCCCCTAAGGATCTTTCTGTATATGTGGTAGCCTTTACTATCTTGACTTTAGGTCTCTACATGGGTATAGTGGAAGGATATTTCCCCCGCACCTAGGACAAAAACGGGAGGTAACCCTCTACAGTAATTCAGGGAGGGAAGTTTAGTCATTCAAACGCTTGCACCCATAGAATCTGTATGTGGACACCGTGTAATTGACCTTCGATATTCTACTAGTTTCTTCTGGATCCTCATCATCCCAGACTTACTTTTGAGAGTATTATCTTTGTTTTCTTGGTTTGGATCACTTTCGAACATTTTTTAGTGGTATGTTGTTTGCTCCTAGTCTTTAGTGGTCCCTAGGATAATTACTTAGTATGTTTTTCACACAATTGTGGAGGACCAACCTCTTAGAAGGTCATGAAGGTTGCAAAACCTTCCTCCATTTACAGTGAAGCCTCCACCGCCACCACAGAGACGGAGAACAGACTCTCGTGGTTCTTACGAACTTACGGGAACAACTGAACCACCTAGAGAACCTCATCCGATCTCTCAATATCAATCGGTTCAGGAACCCTAAGAGATTGAATACTTGGAAACTCAAGAATTTGCCATGCCTTTCAATCCTGCTTTAACTGGACCCAACGATCCCTTGTTAGTAAGTGTATTTTCTCTAGGTATTCCAGAGTTAAGTGTGTATCGGTTTACACCTGGTCCATTCATGGAAAACATAGGGGATGTGTCAGGATTTCCACATACTCCTACAACAACTATCATGTAAGGAGGTTTTTCTCCTTCGTTTACACATGCATCGATACCAAGCTCGTTGCAAGCTACTACTACTCTGAGCACTTCATTTAATTTCAATACTAGACCCTTAGGATCATCTAGATATCAAGCTACGACTGCATCTAGTTCTTTTGGTTCTACTATTGGAACATCTAGTGCCCCTTTTTCAGGGGTACCGTCGGTATCGTTCACATCTTCCCCTTTTGTACAACAATTCCAGGATAACCCTCAGTCTCTCCTTTTAGTCATAGATTTCCTTGGTTCGGAGGACACATAGCTCCTTAGGTACCTTTCGTAGGTTCAATCCCTAATTCTTCCATTACATCTACATCAGGTTTCAACACCTTCATAGGTTTTGATGTGCATCCATCATATGTACAGACTTCGAATATACATGTAGGGAGTACTCCCTTTTCACTGTTTGGTGGAGGGGGTAGTAACAGCTTTGTCAACCCACATTTTGGGGGTGCTTATACCCAATCACAATGGAACAATCCACAAGGAAGCAATTCCCTAGCCTACAGCTGGAGTAGCTTTAATAATACGTTTACTTCATAACCAATGGCCGAGGGAAACCCCAACAACAGTATAGGAGCCAGGTTTCGGGTGGTTCCCCCTAGCAAACTCGTTTTAATCAGATGCCATCGGAAAGACCTTGTTTTCCCTTTATGGAAACCTTGAACTTGCCATATCTTTCGAAACCGACTAACGATCCGTTGTGACATCACCCGACATGGCCACCTGTCCCAACCAAGATTCCCTCAGACATTCCGATGTTCGAAGGTAATACTGGGGAAGACCTTGGTGACCATGTTACAACCTTTCATTTGTGGTGCTCTTCCAACTCGCTTAATGACAATTCCATTAGGTTGAGTCTCTTTCAAAGGACCTTAACTAGTGTCACAGCTAAGTGGTACATTGAACTACCCGCTGCCGCATACGATAACATTTGGGACCTAGCGACCGTATTTTTGAACCATTTCCAACTTCCTGTCCGGTATAATGTCGGTACATACCTTCTGTCCACTTTCAGGAAGAACAAAGCCACCCACTTATCTGACCATATTCAGGAGTTCCAAAGACGAAAGAGACTCATCAAGACTGAGATTCCTCCAGAGTTCCTTTTAGAGTGGTACTTGAAATCACTCCTTCATTATATTTCTAAGGATGTCGCAACTTCTGGGGTAAGTTCTGAGGAAGAAGCAATCCTGATAACCCAACAGCTTGGCCTAGTTTATGCTCAATCTGGGATTCTCTATGAGATCATTCCGGACGCATTGAGATCTAATATAGATCTTGGCAAACCTAATCTTGGACCGCATGTTGATGGCATTGTTGGTTCATTAGATTCAGCAGCACTTGAAGCTTTAACAAAACAAGTGCACGCACTTTCTGTGAAGCAGTTTGCTGCTGAAGCAACTTTGGTTGCAACCTCCCCTTCTAAGACAGAATCTCTACAGCAGGTGCAGACAAACCAAAAGGGTTCTTGGAAACCCAACAACAACAAAAAGAAGGGCAAGAAAGGGGAGGGGAACCATCCAAAACCCAAGAATACGGAAAATGCCGAGGAGGGAAAGAAAGAGAAAAAGAAGGTCAAGTTTCCCTGCAAACTTTGCAAAGAAAATCACCTTACCCACCAATTCCCTCTTATGGAAGAATACCAGAAGCTATTACGTGAAAATAAACCAGTTGTCTTGAAGGACCCATTCCCTCATGGACAAGGCTCAGCTTCTGGCAACTCTAGTGCTGGGGTCACTCATCGTGCCTCATCAGTTAATCAATCATTTATCAATATGATTAACTCACACACGTTTCTACAAACCAGAGCCGAGAATTATAACCCAGACTCACAACAAAAATATAAGGATGTTCCCGAGTCATCTGCTCTTCAAATTGAGAGACCAATAGATTCTATGCTGAAGATACCTAAGGGTGTCTACAAAAGGGCTAAGCACAACCCTAACGCGCACGCCGCTCCTAAATACTTTGTGGTAGAGGATCTGGCCCAAACGCCTTGTGGAATGTCCACATTAGAAGTCTTGCAAGGCTTCCCTTTGCAGTGGAATGTGCTTCTATGGGCCATCAAGAGCATGGATTCCTCAAGTATGCTTGCACATTTTGATATTTCAAACATCAAACCCTGGTTACCATATCACGTGGCCTTCCAAATTGAAGTAGTCCATGGCCCCAAAACCTTTGGACGAACAATTGTAGATGAAGGCGCGTTTATGTGTGTAATGTCAATATCCTGCTGGAAAGCCCTTGGCTCGCCTGAGTTAGCCCCTTCCAACACTATACTTATGGTTTTTGACTGGAGATATTTCTGCCCACATGGAGTCTTTCCTGCGTTCAAAGTTGGACTTGCTGGTAAGTTAGTGTCTGTGGAGGTTGAAGTTTTGGATTCTCTTCTTGATGACAATTTGTTGTTAGGAAGGAGCTAAAGTTATGCTATGCAAGCTATCGGTTTTTTTCTGAGTACTCATGTTCCCGCATGAATCAATATCATCACAGTTGATCAAATTTCATTTACTCAAAAAAACAACAATGCTTCATCAGATTCGATGATCCCTTTGATTGAACAGACTCACCCACCCAGCGAGAGTTTGGGACTAAGCATGTCTTCATCACCGATGGGCACATTCGACCTACCTGCTCCCGTAAACTACATTGGTTCTGCGAGTACTTCTGACACTTTATCTAGGGAAATCTTTAGCGTCAATCGAAAAACTGATCTATGGATTCTCCCCACTCAGTAAGAACCCACTGTGCCCTTATCTGTTGCAGAAATAACTTACCAAGCAACACAACATGCTACAACAGATTATATCTTGACTTCATCCATCTCCACAGAGTCAGATATAGACTATGCACCTGCATGGTCAGTCAACTCCATCCACTCTTTTGATTGTCTGGATATTTTTTTCCCTCTGATGAGGCTATTTTGGAAGCCATGGTAGGACTGAATCATCCATGGGAACACATGCATCACAAGTCCTATTTTATTCTTGATCTAGACAAGATAGATAATGGTGAGTTTTTAGTGAGACTTGGTGGTGATATTGATTTGTCCATCAATACTTCTATGAAATGATTTATGCTGAGGGTAACATGGAAAATATATCGAGGACCATACCGATCGATATCTCCATTAAACCTGGCGTTGTGGAAAATATTTTCATTGTAGCAGATTGTTCTCCTGATGAGATCACTCTGTATACTGATATGTTTAAGGAATTCCGCGACATGTTTTCCTGGTCTTACGAGGAGATGCCAGGCATCGACCCTACCTAAAAAAGTATTATGCTTAGGCCTCCATGATTTTTCTTGTATTATAATTGTACATGTTTGTAGAGTTAGTCTTTTCTTTTGATTTTTGATGAGTCTTATGTGTCTTCTGGGTTGTGGTTTCAGATGGAATCTGAGTGCTTTATAAGATTCGTGGATGGCGCTAGCCATCACACCTGTCAGTTGGCTTCAGCAGCTTGGGTTATCTACTCACCGTTTGGCCAAATTTTGTCTTTGGGAGGTGCTTGCTTAGGCCCTACGCCGAACAATGTAGTTGAGTATAGTGTAGTCATTGAGTTTTTCCGAGATGCTATTCATCACGACATTTCACATCTGGAGGTACGACTTGACTTGCAGTTAGTTGTACTTCAGTTGATGGGTGACTATAAGGTTTGGGATCCTGTTTTGCTTCGTCATTTATTATGGGTCAGGTTACTTGAAAGACATTTTGAGTTTATCACATTTCAAGAAATTTAAATGCATTAGCTGACTCATATGCAAATTACATTCTAGATTGGCATGTTTTCCATACACAATCACATTAAGCATTCACATAAAGACAAGAAACACATATATATAAAATCGATACTGTGTATATTTGTATCAAAAAATATGAGTTTGGGTCAATAGTATGTCGCAGTGTCATATCAATATACAAAAGTGGGCTCGAAAGGCCTAAAAAATATACATATGTATTTTTCCCTATGGAGAAGGAGGGGCCTCTGCCAACTCCACTACAACCTCTCTGTAACAGATGATGAGTTGGGATACTTTCCTAAGTAACCTAATACATGTTGGGGGCACACACGCAACATTTTCCTGCATATCGAGAAGCATTCGATCGATCTTGTAGGTCGGGGTATCATGAGTCAACCGACTCATCTTCCCCTCTATACCCACTAACATGGCATCAGCCGCTCCAGGCTCAGTCGAACGTGTAAATGTAGGAGGATGTCCCGCAGGTTGAACAGGTCCCACATTTGCATAAATCGAGCCGTCAATACTCTAACTCATTATAAAAATTATATCCATAAAAAAAAAAAAAATAACCACCAAAAATTAAAAACAATGGTTTGAATTGAAAGTAGAAGGAGATATCACTTACTTGCAAGTGGCAAAATCTAATTCGGTGACCCGGTTTGTAAGCTACGAACATTTGAAGTAGAAGGCTCTTTTCCCCTTTTTTTATCCAACAAAGGAATTGTGAGTTTTGTTTACATTTTTGAAACTATTTATAAAAAATTAATTTTAATTTTTACCCACTTTTTATCATTTTGACATAGTTTCAAATTTGTTTTTAAACTTGATTTAATCAACTAATGCACTTTTTAAGTTTCTTTGATTAGGTGAAGTCCGAAGCAACATTTATCATAAATAGTGGTCTATAAAGTTTTGATTTTCCTTATCACACGTCATTTTAGTACAATACTTCCTATCATCTTATGTCGTAATGAAAATATCTTTGGATCATGTTTTAACTAATCTGGTTGTCCCCATTATATCGACAGTTTCGTCAATTGACAAGATCAAGGAACATAGTTCCCTGGCACCTATAGAGTCTTTTTAAGCCCTTGTTAGACTCTTTAAAATCAAACAAGATCGCCAAGTATGCTTTTTTTCAGAATGAATACTCAGAATTTCCACAGATCTCATGATTTTCATCGACGTTTCGAGTCCACAACATGACTCATCATCAGGACGGTGTGTCCTGATGATGAAAATCATGAGATCTGTGGAAATTTTGAGTATTCATTCCGAATCCAATCACCAAAGAAACCTTGCAATAGAGAATCACCATAATTAAATGGTTAAACCCTAATATAATTAATATAAATGACACTTAACAAATATAATCCAGGAGTTCAGTAGATCACCAAGACATTGTTGGATCTGAAACGCCCACTATTGATCCATTTATTAGGGCGAAATCTTCCCCTCCATATTTTCTTGTAAATATATTAGATCCAGAGATCACTACTCCCTCTAGATCACTCTGAGACCTCAAGTAGTATGAATCTCAATGCCAGTACATACTCATAAAAACATAGACTCAAACCACTAGATCTGCATCTACCAAAAAACATATAAATGCAATCAACCACATAGAGAACAGATATACCCTGGATCCCTTTCAGGAAAAACCATCTAACTATGGGGCTATCTTCTCTCTCGATCCCAGAGCATATAGAAGTATAAAAGACAGTACAATACAAAATTACCTCAACTGGTAACTCAATCCCTCTGACCAGGACAAACTCTAATTTGCATGCATCTAGCTGATGCATGCACTGACGAAGTATATCTTAACTGCCAATATGGATCTGAGTGCTCTGACGGTGCCTCTGATAGATCTACCCTCTCTAGATCTCTCTGCTCTGATCTGCTTGCTTTGGAGACTTCCCACTGATGAAATCAACTCTCTCTGCATGCATAAGTGCACCCTCCCCTTTGGGTGTCAAATGCTCATACTGCTCTAGATCTCAACAGATATGAGCTCCGATCATCCCTAACCTTCCTCAAATCTTGAGGCAAGGCTATCCTGGAAGTCACAGACTCCTAATCGGTCAATCCATCTCACAATGAGCTCCTCTGCCCTTAGGAAAAATGTCCTCCAAGAGAACTCGTCCTCCTCCAATCTCCATAGTAATCTCACTGTTGGGATCTCTCAGCTCATAGGAATGGGTATCTAGCCTCTCTGGAACTGAAGGTCACTGATCTAGCTCAGATCTGACCTTCCTAGCTCCTGCAATAACTCCTCTCTATCTCAGAAAGTCGCCCCACATGGACAAATTTGTCCTCCTCATGCTGGCAGTATCTCTCTCCGATGATACAACTAAGTAACCTCATCTAGGGACCCCGTGCCTCTATAAATAATCTCAACGATGAATTAGTTTTTCCAAAACCCTAATTCTCGGTGCATGCAAAAAGTCACTTTTGCATGCATGCATGCAAAAGGTCACTTTTGCATGCAGTCACTGAATGCTGACAGGTCATGCAAAACTCATGCATGCAAAGGTGAATCTCTCTTGAAGCTCCACATGCAGCCCCCACTGGACTCATGCCACTGAGTAGAATGCCTCTACTCCATCCTGATGCCTATGCAGCTAATGTACCTCCATGTAAGGCATCTGAACCATGGAGGACATCCCGAATTTACCATAATATAATACTCCCTCTTAACAAGGGAATTCCTACCATGGATACCTAGATCCAACAAGTCCCCTGCTGCTGACACTGATATAGCTGATCTGCCTGTCATTGCTGCACTCTGAACTAAACCAACCTGATCAATCTCCATCTGTGTGGCTTCGGAAGAAGCCCCTCTGTCAACTACTGCTGACTCTGTCACTGCACTCTGACTCAGACTCCCTCTGAGTCTCTGCTGCTGTAACCAACTTTGAAGACCTCTATCAAGTGGATCCACTCCTCTGTATATCATCTTCCTATGACCCTGAGTTGACTCATCTCTGTAAGTCAACTCCCTCTATCTCTGCACTGACTGAACTGACTGAGCTCTCTCCTGAGCCAAGTCCATCTCAACCATGTCATACCAAGCTCACTCTCTGACTGGTGCCTGCATGAGCAGCATGCTCATCCCTTTGATATGATCCCAAGGGCTCAATCTCCACATCTCCATCACTGTCAAGAGAATCTCTCTCATCCATCCAAACTCCACAATCACTGCCCTGATCCTCATCATGGTGAGCATCTCACTCACCCATCTACTGAACAGGCTCACTCCTCCTAGCCTCATCTTTGCTGTGAGAATCCTGCTCATCATCCTCCTCTGCATTTGAAGAGGATGCACTTAGCCATCCTGATGTGCCTGAAGTAGGCTGTCCATGAACCAAGTAATCACCATCAATCCTATGACCAAATAAGACTGGGTATACTCCTCTAGGATAGGTGAAGAACTGATCCCTATGAAACACTACAGGGTATCCTGTAGCTTCCAATGCTGCCACTGAGAGAACACTCCCTCTCAGTCCTGGAACAAAGAACACTCCTGAAACCTCCAGGAGCTCCCCATGGTCAAGCAGAAATCTCACTCTGCCCACTCCAGCAACTAAATGGTCAATCCCCTGACCATCTTGATTCAAATGTACTGTTGTATGCTCTAGGATCAGGAATGCATCTCGTACTCCTGTGATATGACTGCTGAGAGTAATGTCCACTCTCCATCTCTGATCATCCTGAACCTCTGGTGGGCTACTATCATGTCTTGACTGAACTGTGGCCAGTGAGAACTCCTTCTCAAACCGAGAAGAGAACTCATCAACCTCCTTTACTGTTTCCACCTGCTCATCCTTCGCCTACTTCCCCTTCTTCTTATGCATACACTATTCTGCATAATGTCCATACTCATTACAGGCGAAACATTTGATCTTGCTCAGATCCTTCTTCTATCTGCTTCTCTTCCTCACGCCTGCTGCGAGAGCCACATCCTCCTCCCTAGGAATGGCAGAAGATGAACTCTGAATGTACCCTCTCTGGGTCTCCTCCTGTGTGAAATCATCCCACAGTCGATCCCACTTGGGAAGGTTCTCCCGACCTATGATAGACTGAAAAAACACTGCCCATGTCACAGACACGCCATTCAAGGCCTGTTGAACCAACTCACTGTCCTCTAATTTCTCACCGATTGCTCCCAACTCATCTCTCACTTGAGAGAGATCTTGGTGAGATAGGTGACCATGCTCTCATCCTTCCCCATCTTGATGCTTCTCAACTTCTCTTTGCGAACCATCTTCCTGTTTTCATTGGAGCTCTGGTACAGACTAGTCAACGCATCCCACATCTCAAACACATTGTATTTGGTAGAGACATGTGGGACAAGGTGATCCTTGATGGCATCAAGAAGGATCCTTTGAGCCTTCACATTATTTTTTTCATACACTGCTTTGGCAGTGGCATCTGACGGAACAATAACGAGATTTGCTGACGTGATGTTCACAACATCCCATATCTCACTCTCTTTCAGCAAAAGAGTAATACATGCCCTCCATGCACTATAGTTGGAGGCACCATCCAACCGGTCCTCCACTCTCAAACCAGTAGCCATACTCACCCAACTGAAGAAACTGTAACCCACAGTGAACAAGAATCTCCCTTGATCACAGATCTGGCAAATCCATCTCAGATATGACCACAAACCAACTGAACTGATAGATCTGACCTCTACACCCACAGATCTGAACGGGAATGTTCAGATTTGTTAGATCTAGCCTCTATCTCCATAGATCTACTAGATCTATCTCAAATCTAGTCACCACCATTGCAGATATATGTGTGACTGCTCACCCTGATCCTCAACAGGGCTTTGATACCATGTAAATATATTAGATCCAAAGATCACTACTCCCTTTGGATAAGTCTGAGACCTCAAGTAGTATGAATCTCAATGTCAGTACATACTCATAAAAACATAGACTCAAACCACTAGATATGCATCTGCCAACTAACATATAAATGCAATCAACCACATAGACAACAGATATACCCTGGAACCCTTTCAGGAAAAACCAACTAACTATGGGGCTATCTTCTCTCTCGAGCCCAGAGCATATAGAAGTATAAAAGACAGTACAATACATAATTACCTCAGTCGGTAACTCAATCCCTCTGACCAGGACAAACTCTAATTTGCATGCATCCAGCTAATGCAGGCACTGACGAAGTATGCCCTAAATGCCAATCTGGATCTGATTGCTCTGACAGTGCCTCTGATAGATCTTCCCTCTCTAGATCTCTCTACTCTGATCTGATCGCTCTAAAGACTGCCCACTGATGAAATCGGCCCTCTCTGCACGCATAAGTGCACCCTCCCCTCTGGGTGTCAAATGCTCGTACTGCTCTAGATCTCGACAGATCTAAGCTCTGATCATCCCTAACCTTCCTCAAATCTCGAGGCAAGGCTATCCTGGAAGTCACAGACTCCTAATCGGTCAATCCAGCTCACAATGAGATCCTCTGCCCTCAGGAAAAACGTCCTCCTCCAAGAGAACTCGGCCTCCTCCAATATCCATAATAATATCACTGTTGAGCTCTCTCATCTCACAGGAATGGGTATCTAGCCTCTCTGGAACTGAAGGTCACTGATCTAGCTCAGATTTGACCTTCCTAGCTCCTGCAGCAACTCCTCTCTATCTCAGAAAGTCGCCCCACATGGACAAATTCGTCCTCCTCACTCTGGTAGTATCTCTCTCCGATGATACAACTGAGTAACCTCATCTGGGGACCCCCTACCTCTATAAATAATCTCACCGATGAATTAGTTTTTCCAAAACCCTAATTCTCGGTCCATGCAAAAAGTCACTTTTTCATGCATGCATGCAAAAGGTCACTTTCGCATGCAGTCACTGAATGCTGACAAGTCATGCAAAACTCATGCAACAAAGGTTGATCTCCCCTAAAGCTCCGCATGCAACCCCCATTGGACTCATGCCACTGAGCAGAATGCCTCTACTCCATCCTAATGCCTATGCAGCTAATGTACCTCCATGTAAGGCATCTGAACCATGGAGGACATTCCGAAGTTACCATAATCTAACATTTCTCACCATTTTGTATGACATCATTCAATTATGACCATTTTGTATGATATTATTTAGTTAAATATTTGAAAGCCTAAACTAATTCAGTTTCCACAATTAGATGAGTAGATAGAATTACCACCATTAAATAGTTGAAACCCTAATATGATTCAGTTACACCGAAGGACATGTATAATCTATTAAAATATCTCTTTAGATAAAGATTTGTGTTATGATCTAACATCCATCTAATTTGAAATATGTGCATTGAGAAATGTAATATGATTTAATAATATTGTTAAGATGAATTGATTTCATTAAGTTAAATAGCCATAACCCTAATATGATTGAGTTTGATTACTCTATAGTATATATGTAATTCATCATTAAATTTCATTTCATTCTTTCACATGCATCTTCACTAAACATGATTAATTTATTACACTTCAATGTGGTAATTTTGGTTCTTAAGCACCATTGTCTTGATGCAGCCACTATGATTAGCCAGCTCTATTAAGCATGGAGAGGGATCAAATCCCTTGAGGTGCAAACCCCTTTTAGACTCCTAAACTTCCACGTACATTGAAGTTGAAACAATATTTTTTCAAACCTACATAAAAAGGGAAATAACAAAAGTTACTCTCGGTGCTCTAGATGTTATCATGTACAAATAAATCTATTCGGTATCATATGTCGGCTCAATTTAAAATTTTACACTCAAACTAAAAGTAATAAAACAAACATAAATCTATCTTAAACTTGGATCTAAGCATCAAGAAGGATCAATCTTTTTGAGGTATAAATTTTTATCTTAAATTTTTTACACATCAAGAAAAAAAATGACACTATTTGATCCCTATTAGTACTTGATAGATCCAAGTTTAAGATGGATCTAGATATATGTTACTATAACCTATTTAAAAGAGCTAGAAGTTTAAATAAATCTTTTATCAAAAATATCATTAAACAAATTTTTATCAACTAAATAATCTTCAAATAGTATCCTGCCTAGAATATTAGCATCCCTATAATATAGTTTTCTTTGTAGTAGCCTGCATAGCATATTAGCCTCCCTATAATATAGTTCTTTTTATGTACTTTTTGAAGGAAATAAATGTGAAAAAAAACAATAAGCATTATTGTAAGATCGAGGCTGAAGTAAAACAAGCTAATGAATACGTGTTTTTCAAAGCTCTCAGACAATCTAGGGGACTGATGCTATTGGACAATCTGGGGGACTGTTATCTACTTGAAACCCACGTTTTTCAAAGCTCTTGGCCTTTACCTCACATTTGGGGATCATTCTAAAAGGTAGTGTGTTGGGGTTCTTAGGTGAACTAAATTTGGTGAGTTGATATGGTCCCTATTCAAACAGAAAAAGATTCTAGGAACAAGCAAATCAATTGGGATTACTTTAGCTCCATAACCTGATATTAGCTGGTGATTTAAATTCAACCTGTATGTGGGTTATCTGTCATGCTCGACAACTTAACCTGTTTTTTTTAGGAAATAATATCTAAGGTGGGATTAACTGATATTGAACCGATGCCAGTCGGACTGACTTGGAGCAATGGTAGGAAGGGTATTGAAAAGGTATCCAATAGACTTGACATGTTCGTACTTGGAGACAATCTTCTAGAAGTGGTACATAGATACAGATCATGGATTGAATTTTCATCAATATCGGATCATCTCCTGATTTTTCTTCAATTGGATTTTGATGGCCAAAGGAACCCATACCATTTTAAATTTATCACAAATGGCTAAAAGATGAAGATTTTAAAGATTTGGTCCGGGAATTTTGGCATAATTCAAACAATGCAATCAGTGGTAATCCCTCCCAAAAAATGCTCCAAAGACTAAAGTTACTGAAAATAGAAGTGATAAAATGGGAAAGGAAAAAAACAGGCACAAAAATCCGATCTTTTAAATGAGGCACAAATAGAGGCGTTACAAAAGGGGAATCTGGTTGGATCTTTTTCAGATCAATCAAGATTGCTATCGATGGAGCTAGAACAAGAAAAACTAAATATTCTAAATTGGGAGGAAGAGTTGTGGCTGCTCAAAATCTGAGCCCTTTAAATTTTGCTCGAGGACAACAATAACAAATTCTTCCATAAATATGGGTGAAAATGCAAAGTTGGGTAACAGGTTTGGCTTGTTATTGACAAACAAAACTGCTAAATTTTATGTTTTTCAACTTTGACCTCTTCAAACCCATATCTCCCTTAGAAATTTCAACTTGAAGTAAACACAAATTTTTTAGAGAATTGAATTAGCTTTCTACTTGTATTTTTTTTAATTTTTTTATGGACATATCGTGGGACAAATTTGGTGCTCACCAACGGAATATACTTGAAAATTTTAGGTATGGATAATGAGTAACCAGCGTGAGCACTAGTGTTTTGAGAGATGGTTATTCATTTTAGGTAAAACAATGTATGATCATAATATACACACTGAACTTGTGCATGGACTATATTTTGAGGTTTTTCGGACTTGAGAACTATTTTTTATTATTTACCAAAATAGCATATGTTCAGAAAATGGTGCCTTATCGACACATGTTGGTAAGCTTCAATTTTATTTTTAGTGTGGCTCTTATTGAGAAAACTAAAAGTACACTTTTGAAGAGGATGGGCCAACGAAGATCTCTGTGAATATTTAAATTTTTTTGGTGTTGTCTTTGTTATGATATTGAATTTTCATTTCGGGTGATTTTCAGAGTAATAAAATTCTTAAGGGATAAGGTTTAGAAAAAAATTATTAATAAATATAAATTCAAATCAAAATGAAACACTTATTATATCATTGGAAACTAGATTCAGATATGAATCCATTGCTACCAAGTCTGACAAACAATATTTAAAATTTGCAGGGGTTTGAGCTTGCTGAAGTTGCAGGTTCCAAAAAGATGCGAGATATTTTCACAGGTTTTGTTGACCATGAACTCTCGGCTGAAAAAATATCTTCCAAACTCTTAGCTGAGAGTTTAGTTCAAACTCTCATTCGAGAGTTTTTTTTTAAATACGTTGTGGTGATTGTTTCAAACTCTCGGCCGAGAGTTTGATCTCTCACAAACTCTCGACCTAGAGTTTTTTAAACTCTCGTCCTATAATTTGAGGTTGACTTTTTTTTGCGTGATCATCCGCGTGCACTAATTTGTTTTCACTCCATTGTCATAAAAGTGTTTCCCAACTTCGCGTTTTCACCCATATGCAAAAAATAGAAAGATATACAACTCAATTTAGTCATTAAAAAACGAAGTTGGTGACTGGATCAATTCACAGATGGATCTGCAATCAGAAGCGGTAAATGTTTTCCAACAATATTATAGGTATATTGGGGATCAAATGGTAAGAGAGTGGTTAAAAGTTATTTGAGAATACCCCATTTCTTCTCGGACCAAGAGGGTGAAACGATCTTCACTCCAGTAACTTTGGAAGAAGTCCTCAAAGTGTTATTTGGTTTGGAAAAATAAAAAATCCCAAGTTCGAATGGTAAGATCATGGACCTTTTTTTGGCTTTCTTTGACATCGTGGGATCAGATCTTCTAGCAATGGTTGAAGACTCCAGGATTTTAGGTGAGATTCCTCTAGCTTTAAACTCTACCTTCATTACTTTAATTCCAAAATTCTCTAATCCCGAGTCTTTTGAAGACTATAGACTGATATCCTTATGTAATTTGATATATAAAATAATTGCAAGGACAATTTCTAAAAGAATCAAACCAGTTCTTTCAAGAAATGTGTATAGGGAGCAGTTTGGGTTTTTGGAGAAGAGACAGATACTAGACACCATAGGAGTAGCCCGGGAAGCCTTCCACAGCATAAAAGTCATAAATATAAAGGCTATGATTCTTTAACTAGATCTGTCCCGGGCATATGGTAAGGCAAATTGGGGCTTTCTTAGATTAGCCTTGATGCAGATAGGTATTCCATGGAAATCAATTCGATGGATAATGACTTGTGTTACATAAGTGCATTTTTCCATTCTGATTAATGGATGCAGGACCAATTTTTTCTCTAGCTCTAGGGGTCTGAGACAGGGTTTCCCCCTCTCCCCACTGCTCTTTTTGATTGATATTGATGGCCTCAATCGTCTCATTTTAAAGGATAAATAAACAGATTTGACAAAAGGTATAAAGGTTACATCTAAGACATCAGTCACTCATAAGTTATTTGTAGATGACGTGATGATTTTTGGGGTGGCCCGTAAGGATGAATGGGAGAATATAAGGAATTATCTATTCATGTTCTATAACTCCACATGAATGATCATTAATGAAAAAATATCCTGGTTTCTTAAACACAATCTGGAGGAAGAGCAGCTCGAGGACATATTACAAATCTTGCCTTACAATTCCTATGATCTGGTAAATGGCATGAAGTACCTGGGGTATTTTATTAAACCAAATGGTTACTCTTCATATAATTTCCAATGGCTACTCAAGAGATTCGATAGTCGCATTCATCAATGGTGTTGGAAGTGGCTTTCTATTGGTGGGAGATTAACTCTTGCGAAATCGGTTCTTCAGAATCTCAGGTTATATTGGTTATCATTGTGCAAGGTTCCAAAGTCCATTCTGACTCGCATTCAGAGGAAAATTCATAATTTCACTTGGTCGGGAAGGGAGAAACATAAATTCCATTTGGTTGAGTGGCACAAATTGGCTAGTCCGTATGAACAAGGAGGATGGGCTCTAAAAAACATCCAAAATTTCTCAATAGCCCTCCTAATAAAAATCCTATGGAGTGCTCTATCCGTGGATAGTATTTGGAGTAGAATTATAAAAGAAAAATACATTAGTAAATCTCCTATCGTGCAGTGGTTCAGATCTTTATCGAAGAAGGAAAAGGGAATATCAAACATTTGGGAAGGATTGTTAACTACCAAACAAGTGTTAGCAGATTGGCTAACCTAGTCATCAGGTAATGGAAGACAAATTTTGGTTAGGGAAGACCCCATTATGGGCGGTCTGGTTCGATAAAAACTATCTATGGAACTTGTTTTTATCCTTAGATCTCGTGGTATCTATCAACTTAATCATGATTCGATAAAAATCTTCTCCAATATCCCTCGTAAGGTATGGATAAATGCAAATCATCAAGGTTTATGGGGCGGATTGGCTAAGGAATGGTCGGATTATGTTTTGGACCTTAACAAAGGAAACATTCAGATCTCTTCTAAAGATGACGAGTTGAAATGGTCATGGAATACTAAGGATGGATCTCTAATAGCATAATTAGCTTATGATTCGATTTTTTCATTCTTTCCTCTGGAAAAGCAGTGGTGGTATTTAAGTTGCTGGAAGTGGAATCTCCCTTTAAAAATGAAGATTTTTTCTTGGCTAGCACTGGAAAAGAAAATTCTATGCCGGGACAATTTACAAAAAAGAGGTTTCATCATTCTAAATATTTGTAGAGGCAGAATTAGTGACAGACCTTTTCATAAGATGTTCCTTTGTTTCTAAAATATGGTTATTTGTCAAGAGTTCTTTCATCCGCATATCAACATGGTATGGAAACAATCTACAAGAATGTATGGTCAATTAGTTCAATCAGAATAGGGAACAGGGAGAATTAACATGTTTCATCATATGGGAAATGGAAATCTAGAAATGTTAGTCTCTTTGAAAATAAAATCATCAACCTAGAATGGTGAGCAGAAAAGGCTATTGCTGGATTTTTAGAATTTCCTAGATCATCATCTAGTCATGCCCGACTAGAAGATAGAATTCAAAAACCATTACTGCCTCTCTCGGAGGGTAGCAGAGCTCGTTTTGATGGGTTTCTCATATGAATGCATACCGATGTGGTGTTGGGGCCTTTATTGAGTTGGATAATAAGCACCATATTAAACTATGGATGAACTGCAAAACATGAACAAACACAAAAGGTGAACTACTTGCTCTGTGGATGCTTCTATTTTATGCAAGACACAACAAACTGGTCCTCCATCAAATCGTAGGGGACTCTCTTTTCATCATCAATTGGGTTCAAGGTATTGGATCAATCTCATCATTGATCCTCCTCCCTTGGATGGATCAAGTGACTCAATTTCTGAGTGACCACAGGTCAATTTCATCCACATTTTTAGGGAATTTAACTCTTATGTAGACGAGTTACCCCGCATGGGTCTGGTTGCGGCCGAGGGTTGTATTTTTTTAGGCTTGGGAGGACCTCGTCATGATATCTGCTGATGAGTTGGCGATCTATCCTCTCTGATTTTTGTTCTTTTCTCTAGTTTTGGGCACTTTTGTTTTCCTTTTTAGCGGCTCATATATCCTTTTTGATGGCCTTTTACTTTGGCACCGTCGTCTTGCTTTGGCAATTTGTTGGGGTGTTCTTCTTGCCCCTCTTTCCTTCCCGATTTCGACTTTTCTTTTGAGTGGTGCTCGTTTGCATCTCCCTTTTAGTCCTTTTTTTGGGTTGTTCTGTGTTGCCTAGATGGTCTTTCTCGGTTTCTTGTTGTAATGGGTGAGCTTGCTTGAGTATTTGGTGTTATTTTGGATCATACTTTGTCACCGCTATCTTTGTAACATTTATTATACTTCTATAATTGAATGTATAGCTATTTTCTTGCAAAAAAAAAACACAAGCTAATGAAAAATCTATATAATAGAGGGCTTTTCTCTATAACCTTAACATTCTTTAATTTGTAAAAATGCCCACCTAAAACAAAATACTGTCATGTGAAATGGACTTAACAAAATAAGCTAATCATCATATGTATTGTACAGAGCTTTTCACTACAATGTAATGTTTAGCCCACTCTATATTTTTCCATCATTAAAGTAAATTAAGATAAAATGAGATACAAGCCTTTAATTAGATTTGGGAGTTTATGCATTATTGAGCATGAAATTTTCCTAACCAACTTTAATCTTAAACCCACCCTACATGTTTTTAAGAACTAAAGTATCTTAAAATAAAATAAAATGCTATGCTATTAAAAAATAAGTATTAAACCTTTTGGAGGAAGAACCTTCGGATTTTATGCCATTCTTATAAAATAAAAGGCCATGCTATCAAGAAATAAGTATTAAACCATTTTGGAGGAAGAACCTTGGGATTTTACACCATTCTTAGAACAGGACTTTGCATCTCCCTTTTTGGAGGAAGAACCCTGGGAGTTTACGCCATTCTTATAAAATAAAATGCTATGCTATTAAGAAATAAGTATTAAACCCTTTTGGAGGAACAACCTTGGGAGTTTAATCCATTCTTAGAACATGGATTTGCTCTACCGTCTTTAAATATGTCCAACTCAAACACAATACGGTCGTATTATGTTTGACCAAGCTTTCTATTTTTCAACAATTGAAGCAGACTTAAAATGAAAAGAAATGCACGTAAGAAGAAGATACTTGAAATGATTTATCCCTAATCTAATTAACATAAATTACACTTAACAACAAAATCCAGGAGTTTAGTAGATGGTCAAGTCATTGTTGGAGCCAAAAACTTTGTGATGATCCATTCATTCTAGCCCAAGCTTCTCATCCATCTGTTCTCACCATTTGTATGACATCATTCAATTTTGTTAATTTTGTATGATATTATTTAGTTAAATATTTTGAAGATTCAAGTAGATAGAATCACCACCATTAAATAATTGAAACCCTAACCTGATTTAGTCATGCCGAGGGACATGTATGATCACTCTATAATATATATGTAATTTATCATTAAATTTCATTGCATTCTTTCACATTTTTCTTCACTGAACATGATTTAATGTTATTGCACTTCAATGTGTTAACATTGGCTCTTAAACACCATTGTCTTAGAACCAACATAGATCCATCTTAACTCAAGTTTAGGATAAACCCTAATCTTATTTAGTCACGCTGAGGGACATGTATGATTACTCTATAATATTTATGTAATTTATCATTAAATTTCATTGCATTCTTTCACATTTATCTTCACTGCACATGCTTAAACGTTATTACACTTCAATGTGTTAACTATTACACTTCAATATGTTAACGTTGGCTCTCAAACACCACTGTCTTAGAACCAGCATAGATCCATCTTAACTCAAGTTTAGGACCACACCTCAAGGGATTTGATCCCTCTCTACGCTTAATAAATCCAGAGTTAAGATGGATCTATAGTAAGAATATTACCTTTTTTGAGAGAATTGTGGAAGAAATTCAAACTACAAAGATAATTCTTCCATCTACATAAACACCATTGTCTTAGAACCAGCATAGATCCATCTTAACTCAAGTTTATGACAAACCCTAATCTGATTTAGTCATGCCGAGGGACATGTATGATCACTCTATAATATGCATTGTTATTGGAATTGGACCAGAACTGGAAAAACCGACCGGTTCGACCGGTTTACAAAGGTAACCAGTTCAGTCAGGGACCAAAACCGGTTGAACCGGATTTTTGTCTGTACCAGGTACAGAACCAACCGCAACCAGTCAAAACCGGCCGGTCTGTACAATGTTGTGCGGTCGCGAATAGTGGAACCACGAAATTGAATCTTTTTTAAAAAACACACAAAAAGTTTTCTATGCTTCTATGATTAGTTTATTGTTATTCATTTGTATTATGGTTTCTTTTTGGATTGTAGGGGCCATTTCGAGCCTCTTTGTTGATGTACTTTGGTTCAGAACCTGAGAGAGAGATGTATTGCACCCATTCTTGCTATATATATGAGAAAATTTGAATATTTGTGTATTGATGTACTTTGGTTCAGAACCCGAGAGAGAGATATATATTGCACCCATTCTTGCTATATATATGAGAAAATTTGCATATTTGTGTATTAATGGTTGGATTCATATGTATGCACATGAATATATATGTTTTTTAAAAAATATGAATATTTTATGTATTTTTTAGTTGATCGGTTTTTTTACCGGTTCCGGTCCGGTTCACATTTTGGGCTTTGTCGATTCGATGACCGATCCGGTTCCGATAACATTAATAATATATATGTAATTTATCATTAAATTTAATTGCATTCTTTCACATTTATCTTCACTGAACATGATTAAACGTTATTACACTTCAATGTGTTAACTATTACACTTCAATGTGTTAATGTTGGCACACCACTGTCTTAGAACCATCATAGATCCATCTTAGCTCAAGTTTAGGACCACACCTCAAGGGATTTGATCCCTCTCTATGCTTAATAAAGCCAAAGTTAAGATGGATCTATAGTCAGAATTTTACCTTTTTTGAGAGAATTGTGGAAGAAATTCAAACTACAAAGAGAATTCTTCCATCTACATAAATACAAACTTTGTAAACTCGATTTCTATAGAGAATCCGCAATCCATTAAAAAAATGGAGATATATTTCTTTACTTATTCTAAGTTGTAACTTTGTTATAAGGTTGTTTATAAAATACCAAGTCCCTAAATGAAAAAGAAAAGTGTCATTCATGAATTAAATTAATTTTGTATTAAGAAAATTCTTGTTAGTACAATTCTAGTAAAATGTCATATGTTTCAAGGTCATAAGGAATATCCATGAAACTTGGCCTTGGAAATCTACTCATTGCACCCAAAATTTTACTAATAACAATAAATAATGCAAAGGATAGTATAATAAATAAGATAACAATCAAAATGTATTAAAAATAATTGACACCCATTAAAAGTTAAATAAACCATTATTGTTACTAATCCACACAAAATACCCTCTTATAAATTGAAAAGAAAATTTAATTAAGATCTTATGGAAACTTTGGAAAAAAACAAAAGATGATCTAGGATATCCACTCATATTGAAGACAATATTTTTTCAAACCTATATAAAAAGGGAAATAATTAAAGTTACTCTCTATGCTCTACAACCAACTTAGTATGAGGCTAGTATGGAGGAGATGTTATGACATACAACAACAACAAAAAAAAAAATTATTTGGTATATATGAAAATTAAATAAATCAATTTGATATCATATAAATGGTGGGTTCAATTTTAAATTTTAATTTTACACTTAAGTTAAAAAATATTAAAACAAAAATATATCTCAGCACCAAGAAGGATCAAATTTTATGAGGTGTAAGTTTTTATCTTAAACTTTTTACACATCAACAAAAAAATGACATAGATCTAAGCACCAAGAAGGATCAAATTTTATGAGGTGTAAGTTTTTATCTTAAACTTTTTACACATCAACAAAAAAATCTCATATATCTAAGCACCAAGAAGGATCAAATTTTATGAGGTGTAAGTTTTTATCTTAAATTTTTTACAACAACAAAAAAATGTCATAGATCTAAGCACCAAGAAGGATCAAATTTTATGAGGTGTAAGTTTTTATCTTAAATTTTTTACAACAACAAAAAAATTGACACTTAAAAAATTTGATTTCTCTTAGTACTTAAATCCAGGTTTAAGATAGATCTATATGAATATAACATATTTAAAATTTAAAAGAACTCCCAATTTAAATAAAATTTATAAAATATCATTAAATAAATTATTAAATTTCTCTACAAATTATTGTTTAACCCACCCTATGTTTTTAAGGCACTAAAATAAACTTAAAAGAAGATGAGAAGTTTTCTCAAAATTAAGCCTAAATATGGGAGTTTATGCAATTACTGAGAATGAAAAGTCTGTGTAGTGCAGGGATTTTCCTGTACAACCTTAATCTTAAATCCACCCTAAAAAATTTCAACCATAACTAAAGTAAACTTAAAATTAAAATAGAATGAAATGCTATCAAAAAATAAAAAGAATAAGGGTTAAACCGGAGCAATCATGGGGTTTACACCATTCTTGAACAGAGCTTTGCTCTACGTCCTTAAATCCACCCTTTAATTTTTAAATATGTACACCTCAAACACAATAAGGAGGTCGTGAGGAATGGAATTGGAGAAAATACGTTAATCATCTGCATTGTACAAATATTTTATGTGCAAGGTGATGGTATACCAAGTCATTTTTTCAAAAATTAAGCAAATTTAAAATAAAATGATATACTTGAAACAAAGAATAAGCATTTAATCTTTCACAGGAACGCCATTGCTCAGCATTAGAATTACATCGCGTCTTGTGATCGACCTTCATTCTTTCATCTCCCGTCTCTATCTCCCGTCTCTCTCTGTCTTGTACCCATCCAAAAGAAAAAGAAAATGCCTGTGGGAAAATAAAAAAATGAATCCAAAAGCACTGAAGAAAAGAAGAGGCAAAACCAAGAAAACATATAACACAAGCAAATGACAGAGAGGCAGAAGAACTGTCGAGACGTGTACTTCATTTTTCCATTCTTTTTGTCCCGATGAATCGATAAATGGATCTCAAACGGTCACAGACATTATCTTCTTTCTCCCCATTCTTATTTAATTTCTGTTCATTTCCTATTTAATTTCTGTGTTTTAAGTTTTCTTTTGGTTATTTCTGTTTTTTTGTGTTTTCCGGCTGCCGTTTTCATAATAGAGACAGCATCAAGGCAACCGGCAGGAAAATTTCTGTTGATGAAATCACTAGGTGACGAGCGTGACCATTTGATACCATTTCACAAAAATGGAATTATATATATATATATATATATATATATATATATGTATGGGGTATTATTATTTTGTTATATATATAGAGGGTATACTAATAAAAATGTTTTGTTATTACTTTAATAAAGTTGATTTTCTTTATTATCTTTTAAATTTGATAAAAATAAATTCTCTTATATTCTAATTTTTTTTAGATTTTGTTTTTTTGGTTTTCAAATTTTAATTTTCCATTACTAAGAATCTGTATTGGTATTATACTTGCATCACTTATATTGAAGCGTATTCGCAATATGACCAAATTATACTACTATAATTAAAACCATCTTAAATTGTACACCTAAAACAAAATTCTGTAATATACTGTCATAAGAAATCATAATATACTGTCATAAGAAATCATGAAAAATGGAATTAAACAAAATAAGCTGAAACAAAATTCTGTAATATACTGTCATGAGAAATGGAATTGAACCAAATAAGCTAAGCTAAAAAATAATATGTATTGTACAGAGCTCTTCTCCACAACGTAATGTTCAACCCACCCTATGTTTTTCCACTACTAAAGTAACAATGAAATGAAATACAAACCTTTCTCAAAATTAACCCTAGGAGTTTATGTCTTTCCACTACTAAAGTAACAATGAAATGAAATACAAACATCTCTCAAAATTAACCCTGCGAGTTTATGCCATTACTGGTATCTGTGTAGCACAGGGATTTTCCTCTACACCTTTGATGTTAAACCCACCCTACAATTTATCAAGAACTAAAGTAATCTTAAAATGAAATGATATTCAGAAATAAAAGTAATCTTAAAGTGAAATGATATTCAGAAATAAGTATTAAACCTTTCTGAGGAACAACCCTGGGGTTTACGCCATTCGTGAGCAAGGCTTTGCTCTACGTTCTTCAATCCATTCTTTAATTTTTAAATATGTACACCTGAAACCTAATACGGCCATAAGGAATGGAAGTAGAGAAAATAAGTTAATGATCTGTATTCTACAAAAAATTTCTGTACAAAGTCAAAGTAATGTTAACCAGCCCTGCAATTTTTCAAGAACTTATGCAAACTTGAAATGAAATGAAATACTTTAAAGAAAGAAGCATTTAACCTTTCACAGGAACGCCATTGCTGAGCATGAAACAACGATTACGGTAGAGTGCAAGTGTATGCAAAGCGAGTCCATAATCTCATTTGCCATATCAAGATAATTATAAGAACTCCATTATCTTCTGATCGACCTCCATTATCTTGTGATCGAACTCTATCACGTCTTGTGATCGACCTCCATTATCCCCATCTCTCTCTGTGTCTTCAGCCTATCCAGAATGCATCCAGAAGCACTGAAGAAAAAGAGAAGGTAAGAGGCAAAATCAAAAGGCATACATACAAGAAACGCCTGTGAAACAAAACAAATAACACAAGCAAATGACAGAGAGAGGCAGAGGAACTGTTGAAACTTTACAGACATCATGGATCGTTATATAGATATATGGATCTCAAACGGTCACAAACATCATCATCTTTCTCCGCTTTTTTATTTAATTTCTGTGCACTCTGTGTGTTTTAATTTTTGCTTTTATTACTTCGCTGAATTTTTTTTGCTTTTATTACAAATCGCCAATAGTTTTTTCACAAATATCGACCAATCCCCACTAGCTTTTTTGCCAAACTTTTCGACCAAGCAACCGTGTACACGTATCTCGGTAGCTTTTTTCGCCCCAGGAACGATGTACATGTATTTCTGTTTTCCGGCAGCCGTTTTCATAGTGGAGTCAACCAGGCGGCATGCACCAGAAAAACTGCTGATCAGTGTTGATGAAACCACTGGGCACGAGCGTGGCCTCGAAAGCGGTTTCCCCTGAGACGTGTGGGGCACGAGCGTGGCCTCGAAAGCGGTTTCCCCTGGTAGGTGCGAATAATAGAGAACGAAGGCAGGTAAGCGGAGTAACCATTTGGTAATCATTCTAATATTCTAAGTTTTGGATTTTTCCAGTGATCTTGGCCAGAATGGGGGTGATTTTGCATTTACTCAAATTGTTTTTTTATATTTTTAATAATAGGTTTTTTTGCTAAGGCGTAGTCTAAAATCCAAAACTTAGAATAAATAAACTACTCCCTTTACTAACCCCGCTTTGAGTGGTTTTGATTGGACTTTGAAGCGCTCTCTCTTTATATAAAGTCTATGTCTATGAAATATATATATATATTGTAGGATTTTGTTAGAGATATTCGCATATATCCAAAGGGAACTCAAAACCTCCTAGCCCTCAAATTCAATGCATTTACTATGATTGATGTTTATGCCATGCAACAAATTTAAGACAACTTACAAATAATTAAGAGGGTCACCATTGAAAGACCTTATAGAACAAAGATTCACAGAAAGACCTTATAGAACTTGATGGCAAAATTTCAAGCTTTATCAATCTAAAAAATGGCAATTCCTTGCTCATCGTTTTGAGAGTCGATCTGGTGAACTTTTACAAGTGGCTAGGGTAGGGACCCTAGCCACACCCATCCTTCCCCTTTGAGGCATGCCTTATATAGTGGGGGCTCTTTGACAACGAAGTTTTCTTCCTCAAGTGGTGTTCCATCCTATGTGTGGCAGTGACGGTTTCTCATTGTTATGTTCACAATGCTCATTGTTTCTAAGAGTCGACATGTGCGGGATCTTCTAAGGTGGTGGAGATCCTTGGCGGCGACGTTTTATTCCTCATAGAGGCGGCATTCCATCTTGTGTGTGGCAGCGACAATGTTTTCTATGCGAAGGTGTCCACGGATGTGGGGAAGGGCTTCGAGGTTTTCCGGAGCTCATATGTTGTTAGGGGGAGTCATTTTTGTATTGACATCCTCGATACTCGAACCTTTGCTACTTTTTAGCATTTTTATTTTGTAATGTGCTCTACACAATCTATGATGCATTGTAATAGGGCACTTTTGGTTTCCATATAATAGGGAGTTTGTCAACAATTTTCTGTTTGTAGAGTTTGAACGGGTGTTGTATCCTTAATCCTGTTGGGTTTTCCTATAACTTGTTAACATAAAGTACAAATTATGTTATTGTATACTTTGATTCTAACATAAATATCAAGTATAACAATTTTTTTGGTGAAAAAAAAACCATTCAAGGGTTTTCATTGAGGACGACTTAGTTATGTTGATGACAACAAAGGAAGAAGGAATGAAATTACTTGAGAGAGAAGAAGAAAAATGACACTAGAAGAGCAAGGTGGTATGATTGGAGTAGAGTGACAATAATACTAAGTTCTTCTAAAGCTATGTGAAGATTAAGAAAATCCAAAATACCGTCTGAGAGATTTAAGATAGCAATGGAGGTGTAGCTTAAACTTTGGAGGAAAATTGAAATGCAAGAGTTCATCTTTTTTACAACTTTTTCATCAGCCCAATAAGGCAAACATTGTTGAGGTAATTGAGTTTTCTTCCTACTTCCCTATAATTGTAGATGTTATTCAGAACGAAGACACGACGGGGGAGATAACTAGGAAAGAATTGAAAATGGTTGTTCACTCCTTCCAAAGGGATTAAAATGGAGCTAGATGGATTGCCCACTGATTTTTTATATGCTTCTATTATTTGATTAAGGGAGATCTGTTTGGCTATATTGGATGAATTTAGTTTAAGTGGTGAGATTTTAGGGGGTTTACTAATTCCTAAGGAGGGAAATCCACCCCACTTCAAGGATTTTAGGTTGATTTCTATTTGTAATGTCATTTACAAATTATCTCAAAAATCATTGCTAGGAGGTTGAACCCAATATTATCTTCGATGGTCTCATGTGAACAATTTGGGTATCTAAGCAGTAGGCACATCCATGATCTAGTTGGTCTTGCACAAGAAACCCTTCACTCAATCAAATTCAAAAGTGTTGTTATAGTTATTGCCTTGTAATATTGTTGTTTTCGACATATTTCTAAAGTACATGAGCTTCAAGTTTAAGTGAAATAACTATGGCTACAATGGCTAGATTCAAATGTATCAAAAGATAGAGAGGAGGGTAATCTTGTGGTGTAAGTTTGTGATAAATTATTTTCATTGGGAGGGAGACTCACTTTGGTGAAAGTTTTTTTTGAAGCCACCCTTATTTATGGGCAATCGACACTAGTTTTCATTCCTAAAGGCATATTAAAAAAAGATGAGAAAGGAATGTTCCAAATTTCTTTGGTAAGGTAAAAGGGAAATTAAAGGAAATCATGCCCCTTGTGAACTATCAAAGCCAAAATCTATTGGAGGATGGGGATTGAAGAAAAAATTTGCTTTGGGAAAGCCCTTATTTCTAATAACACTTAGGAGACTAATATTGAGTGAAGATTGTGGCAACAAGTTTTGGTAAGGAAATACATTGATCAATTTTCATTTAAGGAATTTAGATCACCTAATAAAAAAATTGCAAATGGATCTATCTGTTGGAAATATCTAGTAGAATCTTTCACCCTAGTTGAATTGGAAAACATGAGATGGAACTAAAATATGATTGGGTCTTGACCCTTGGACAATGGGAAGCGGAGTATACAAACTCTCTAAATCTTTGGTTCATAGAATATGACAACAAGTATGCCCCTTTTTATCCGATGTTTACATTGTGGAACCATCTTGGAAATATGAGGAATGGGTCAAGTTCAAGCAAGGAAATATATCAAGGTCTATTCATCTTCAAGACAATCCATATCAATTGCTTGGTCTAGGAACTCTAAAGTAGGAAGATACATTGTCCATAAGGGATATGCATTTGAGTTCATGGACTTGGAGGAGGGGGGGAATGTTGGTGGTGGAGTTTTATCTAGAAGTTGAAAGTTCCTATAAAAGATAAAATATTTGTATGGCTCACTATTTCCAATAAAGTATTGACTTGGGAAAACTTACAGGGGAGAGATTGATATGGGCCATGGTTATGTTTTATATGCAAAGAAAATAGTGAAAGTGTGAAGCACCTTTTTTCTTGTGCCATTGCACTTTGATGGTATGGGATGCTATAAAATCTCTATCATATGAAAAAGGAAGTTGGTATAGCTGGAACAATTTGGAGGAGGGTTCATAAATTTGTCTTGATGACAAGGAGGACACCCAACACAGCTCAATACTTGTGGTAGTATTGTAGGCCATATGGTTGGAAATAAATAATACCTTCTTTAATAACTACTCAATGACTCCTATGTATGTCATATATATGATCAAATTCACATATGAGTATTTTCAACACTATTCAAAGGTCAAGATGCAGAGGCAAGCTGGTTAAGTGTAGATTATTTGATGAGAAACCTAGGTAAGTGTTGGGTTGGTGGTGTATTGTTTCTTGTGGGGAACCATTGGATATTCTTCATCTGTGGATTGTGAGATATCACAAACCACTAGAATGAACTAGAATCTCTCACCATCCTTTTTTCTTTATCATTGAAAAAGAAAAATAATATCTATTTAAGTCTATGGGGACTCCAAGATAGTGACATAATGGTTGATGGGTAGGATGGTATCAACGGACCATGATTGATCAATTAAACGAGTTAACAAATGATTTCACTCATTGTTTGGGCAAAGATGTTTTTAGGGAAATCAATGTGAAGGAAGATGACATGTTGAAACAAGCAGTGGATTCACAAGTAGGCAATGTTGTGATGAAGAAATACAAAGATGAGGATGTTGTCTCCCTCCTCTGAGGCAAGTTTTTAAATAGAATTGTTACTATTAAAATAATTTGATCTTGTGTCATGTGGAATAGTGTTGTTTTAGGAATCCCCCTAATGTTCCTAGGCTAATTCTCTAGAGAGCGGGTCAAGCTCTCTCATAGTCGAGAGTGAAAATTTCTATATTCTTTCCTTAAATCTACACGCAAGTCATATAATTATAACCAAATGAAAGAGAGGAAGATATAGGAAAAATCATGTTACTCTTGGCCATTTGATGCTCCAAAGTGTGTCGGTCCTTTTTCTTATTGCTCCAACGATATACATGTACATGCACACATATCAAACAAACACCTTTCTTAAATCCATTGCATTTTAGTAAAAAAAATATATACAAATCTAAACTACTTCAGATAAAGTAATCCTCGTCCGAATAACACAATCACACACATGATCAGTGAAAAATATTTGGGGAGGGGGATGAAGAATATCAAGATCTTATTTATATGAAAATGAAACATTACAACAAAATGATTACTTGATTTTTGATTGCCACGCCTTCTTCATGAGAGATTATATTATCTACCCTTACCCACATGCTTTAATCCTTTGTCAATGATAATCTACAATCTCTTATGTCACATGGAGGAACCAATATAGAAATCCTTTAATATCCACTCAATATCTCTATGCTTTTAGAGAAGTAGGATAGTAACTTCCCCTCAACAACGAAGACATGAGCTTTGGAGTGATATCACTTTCTGTAAATTCTCTCAACACTTGGACTCTTGATATAAATTTTCCTATATGATTCTATTATCTATGGATCTTCCATTTATATTTTAGTGAGGTGGAAAGGGAAAGTTCAAGAGTGAGTGCATGTCACAACAGTGTTGTCAATGCATGATCTACACTTGTGGCTATTTTTATTCCCAATTTTTCTTCCATGTTTTATGGCTATTGAGATGTGGTCGCGGTTCTTGTACAAAACAATTATGGTTGGCTATAGCTCGCCTTTATTAAAGTAACCATGAGGCTTGCACTTTTCTTCACAGAAAAACATGGTCACATGTACATAAGCTTACAAAAAACTAATCTAAAGCTCATATTCTTCAACTGTTCCAATGATTTTGATTGGTAGTATCATGTATTCATGTTCCCCATATCAAGGGTGTGAAATATCTATATAATAGGATTCACCCTAATAGATGAGGTATTAAGAGATATTGATGGATGAAAAGTATTATGAACAAAGGATGTTTGGCGTGTGGGATAAAGAAGAGTTTCATGGGATATGGATTAAAAAACACTTGGAAATATAAACCAAAATATCAAATTTAAAACTCCCCCCTAAGGCACGCATACCCATGCTCAGTAATAATGATCATAGCCTCAACAAATGTGTTACAAATATGTGGAATATGAAAATGAAACAGAGCATGGCCATGAACTATACACAATGAATTTATGTCGAACTAGATTGTAGCCACCAATAAATACAATGTGGATCTATGTTTTAGTGTATATCAAATAATTGTTGTGAACTTGGAATAATTTATAAATTGACTTTCCAATGTACCCATCATGTAGTGGTACCTTTGTGCACAACTTGGGTGATGACATCTACTGATGATTCCATCCCATCCCAAGGTCTTCTATCCAAACTATCAATTGAATGAATTTTTATATATGAATGAATGATTTGTAATCTAATATAGAAAAAACTATCTGATCGTTGGTTATTTATGTATACCATTAACAAAATTGGGGAAATTAATTAATAATGATGATGGGTGTCAAGGTACAAAGTACAATCATCAAGTGTGAATAAATGACTTGACATCAAACAGTAAACTTAATCATTCAAATAGGATTCAATGATGTATACCCACTGCTAACTGTGAGTGAACTTGCCACTGATCTCTACAATCCCCTAAGTATTGTAAAGGGTATCTAAAACTTCTTCCCATATAATGTTTTGAAGTTGATAGGAAGAGACTTATTAAAAGGAGAGCATTAAGGCATCTCTCATAACCTGACATGAAACATGTAACTAAATTGATTAATGGAACTAAAAGTTAAAACCATTAGATGTTTCTTGATATTGGGATGGTCAACATGCATGGTCAAAATATGAGGAATATCCAACACAATTTTATCCACTTCCCTTAATGAACACTACATTGATATGATTTGGGTAACAATTGATACTTAGATAGAGAACAATGAAAAATATCAACATTGAATCCATTGAATTGGGGCTTTGTGATGATTGGAAGGATAACCGATCAGTGGAGTAACTCATCATTATGTACGACTTCCTAAGTAATATTAACCTCAACTGCAAGAGTATTTGTTGCAAACATTTGTTATCTTCAAGGGAGACATACACTAACGCCTTTCATGTTAATAGAACAAATTACAAAGGTTGATATTCCTCGCCCCCCTTTGGAAATTCGTTAATAATGATGATGGGTGACAAGGTACAAAGTACAATCATCAAGTGTGAATAACTTATTTGACATCAAATAGTGAACTGAATCATTCAAATAGGATTCAATGATGTATACCCATTGCTCACTATGAGTGAACTTGCCAATGATCTCTACAATCCCCTATGTACTGTAAAGGGTATCTAAAACTTATTCCCATATAATATTTTGAAGTTGATAGGAAGAGACTTTTTAAAAGGATATCATTAAGGTATCTCTCATCACCTAACATGAAACATGTAACTAAATTGATTAATGGAACTAAAAGTGAAAACCATTAGATATTTCTTGATATTGGGATGGTCGACATGCATGGTCGAAATATGAGGAATAACCAACACAACTTTATCCACTTCCCTTAATGAACACTACATTGATATGATTTGGGTAACAACTGATACTTACATAGAGACCAATGAAAAATATCAACATTGAAGCCATTGAATTGGGGCTTAGTGATGATTGGAAGGATAACCGATCGGTGGAGTAACTCTTCATTATGTACGACTTCCTAAGTAATATTAACCTCAACTGCAAGAGTATTTGACACAAACATTTGTTATGTTTGAGGGTGACATACACTAACACATTTCATGTTAATCGAACAAATTACAAAGGTTGATATTCCCCCCCCCACTATGCGACTTTTTTTATTTTTTTTAATGTTTTTGTCTTTTTCATGTTTCTCAAAGCACAAAAAAGAAAAAATTATGCTATGGTATAGTGTAGGAAACAAGTGTTGTAAAGACATGCAGCTACATTCAAAGCATAGGGTGCAGTCCTATTCAAAACAAAGGCACCAAAGGTACTAGGATACTTATAAACATTCAAAACTGTATCAGCTCCAAAATAAATGGGTTAAGATACTTTTGGCCAAATAATACGGGACAAAAGTGAAGGAAAAAGTTGTAAGCATAGTACAACAAATGACAATTAGGTATTATACACATTAGAATAGGTAATGAGGGCATACGCTAAGGTAAAATGACAATATTAAGCAAAGGTTTGGCATAAGTTCAAGTTTTGGATGTGTTTGCACAAGCCAACAACTTATTGTCACAGCCAAAATGATCAAATTACTTAATCGCAAATTGAAATTTTTTGAAGAAGTAAACCTGCAAAATCCTACACATAGACAATGAATGGTCAATAGAGCAAAAGATATCAATAAAAAACATATATGAGCCATACAAATGACTTACCATGGTTGTCTCTTGCAAAATAATGAGAAAATGTCTATTATATAGATCCTCGAGGTAAAAGTTTTGTCTGAAAAACTTAATATAGGTGAAAACATATTTTTTTAATTCATTGTTAATGTAGTAACTTGGTGATTTTAGAGAAAATTATGGTGTCCTTGGGACTCAGCTAGTGTTGATTATGGGAGATTGGGCCATCAAATTTTCAACACAATCCCTCTAAGTAAGCGACCCTCACTCTTCTCTACATTTCCATTAGTTTCATTTTTTATCCTTCTTAATTTTCACGAGTTTCCAAACACCAGTTGGTCTACATTTGCGCAACCTCGGTTTTGGTATGTAAGAACCATGATAAAATGGTCATGCTCACAATTGTTATTTAGAACGATCATGTTCATTCATGACTATGTTTGGTAATAGCCATGCCCATGCCCCAAAAGAGCCAAAAAAATGAAATTTTTTGAAAGAGCTGACCCTATTTCTTAATATTGGGTTTTGTAAAGACATACTTCCACCAGAATTGAGTGGAGAGAGAGAGAGAGAGAGAGAGAGAGAGAGAGAGAGAGAGAGAGAGAGAGACTACGAGAATGCAAATGTTGATACCATGTGGCATCAACCAAATTTGAACACCCTGCATGATTGCAATCTTCTAAAGTTATTCCATTGTGCTAAAATGTGCACGCAGGGTGACCTATTATAGATACTAGTGGGGTGGTGAGACCGTGAAGAGCAGGTTCTCTATGTGGGACACAAGATTAACCATTTATATGTCGAGTAAATCTACTTTTTAATACATTTTTATCGAAGGGGGGCACCAGTCCTCCTCAAGGGAGAAGGTATAGGACTAGGTACTTTAATAGTTTTAGAGTATATATATCATTACACAGTACACATAAGGCATCTAGAAAAGCATCACCTAGGTGTAGATCTAATGGATTCAGGATTTCACCCTAAATACCTTTCGATTTACTATCACACAAGTTTCAATATTGACTACAAAGAATCTAAATTCATGCGTAGAGATGTACTAGGCACTGGAGTGCTTACAACTAATTGTTTTTAATTGGTGCTCGACCCTCTTGGTCAATATGTGAGACCAATTGACACGGTAGAGGACAAGGAAGGTGAATCAATTTAAATATGCTTCAATTATTTGTACCTTTTTTAGGGAGACGGTTCCTGACATGTTCCCTAGTATCTACACTCATCAACTTGGACCATTAGAGCCCAAGATGCGACAATGGGTTGATCTAATGGTTCATCTGGGAGGTGAACTTACTATTTGTACCTTCAATCCTAAATTCTTTGACTAGTGCGAAGAAGGGATCATTGCAGTAGACAAATATCCTTATGTAAGCATGGAATTCAAGCAATATTATGAGCTAGCACTTCCTCCTAAGGCCTAATGGGGCCATATAGGTAAGAATAATTTCCTTTCCATTGCTCTCGTATTGTTTTTGATGTTTTGAAAATATTTAATCTTTTGTGGATTTTTTTTAATGTTAAAAAGAAAACATTTATTTTTTTAAATGCACCGTGTACTACCCATATATTCTCTTGATGGCATAGATTTTGTTCTAGTGTTACCTATAGGGATCCCCCCTAGTAAGTGGTATGCAAGAGAGGAAGAACAATCAGATCTCAATTATAAGGATAAGGATGTGACTGAGACAAGAACCTAGAGGGGATAATCATGAGAGTCCCTATGGCACAAATAAAGGAGATGCCTAGGAAGCTTCAATGTCATGTGGTTGGCGTTCCTTAAAGGATGATCATACTTCTTAGGTGGGTAATGGCTATTGTGGTGTGGTACCATGGTGTGCATGTAGAGAAGTCAGATAATTAGATCTTGGGATAGATCTTCTCTTTTTTGTACTCGTAGCTTATGTATCTACGCAAGGATATATATGATGACTATGTATATAGACATTGTATATTCATTTTTGGGCATAGACATGATGGTACCGATATTTACTTTTTGATACACACACACATGCGCGCACGTGGTTTTTTGGGTTCTACTTATACAAATTAAAATGGTGTGTGTACATTTAAATGTCATGGGTTTTATTTTACATGCATGCTTGTGGGTCAAACTTAATGTAATAAATTCCAATCAATTATATAATTAGCTAAAGAATCATCCAATACATTAAATCTTCTTGGAATGTGAATGTGAGTGATAAATTCAAATTGTCATTCAAGAAGATGTTCCCTTAAAAAATTCCTATAAAAGCAAGGCTCACAAACCCAACAAGCATTGTTTAACTGAGACAATACTAATTACGAATCCAAATAGACGATGATGTGTCGAATGCCGAGAATGATAGTGTCTGTGAGAAGTTGGATAATGACACTATACTCAAGATTATTTTTGTTGTGGAACCAAGACAAACATCACCAGAATTCACAAGCTGGTTAATGGGTGAAAAAATCACACATGTAGTGGAAGCAATGTTCCAAGTGCGACAACCAAAGCCATCTATGAATACTACGTATAAAGGGGCACCAACATCATTTGTAAAGGTAATGCCAAAGTATGTTAAGTAATGAATTTGACCAAGGCAAGTGATAATAATAATAAATGTCTAAAGTACAAATTTTAGAGTACAACATGTTACATGGAGTCATAGAACATGAATGCTCACACACAATATTTCTTTAGGTAGAGGCCATTGTGAGGCTCCACCAAAGAAAACCCTTGATAGTAAACTAACTCATATGCCTCCTTTAGAAACACATGACTCACAATATAAGGACTATGTCACATAACTTCAAATTTCCATGCCCCTAATTTATCATGATCTTGGTCATAAACCAAGACTAAGTCGCCTTCATAAAATTTATGAGGATGAACACTCTTTTCATATTGTGCTTTGGTGTGTCTCCTATGAGTCTCATTTGCTAATGCTACATATCGATTGTGCTTATCAAATTTTTCTAAGTATACGATACATTCTTCTTCATCTAAGGGATCAACAAGGAATTCAACAACTAGTTTTAACAAAGGTAATTCATATTCAATTAATAAAACTAGTTACATGCCATGAACAAGCCAAAAAATAGTAAATCTCATGGTAATTTTTATTGAAATTTGGTAAGCCCATAAAGAAGAAAAAAGAATCAAGTGCCAAATGGTGTAATTTTTGTTTATTGTCCTCTGTAACATAGTTTTCAAAATTTGTTCATGGCTCGAACTTGGCCATTTGAATAAGGATAATAAAGGGAAGAATGATCTTACCAAAAACCTAACTCAGTGATTGATTCCAACTTCATTTAATTATGGAAATAAGATCCATGATACATGATGATTTCTATAGGGACACCAAACCGATTAATTTTGTGATTAAATATGAAAAGTGTCTGTATAACATTGTTATTAGTTGATGTAGACATAGCCTCGACCTAGTTGGTGAAGTAGTCAATGACCACTATAATGTAATGGTGATCGTTAACCAAGGATAGACTATATGTCATAAAATAAAATCCACACTTTGAAAAGGGGTTGAAAGTACTAAACATTGAATAGGAGTAAAGGGAGCACTCATTTTCATGGTAAGAACCTAATAAGGGTGGCACTTTTAGACTGCTTTTAATGTAGTCTTTGAATATGAAGAGTCAAAAGTAACATGCACGTACAAATTTCTAGGTTGTTTCCATTTCATAAAGATAACCATCACATGGTTAAGAATTGAAATCATTTAAAACCTTCTTAGATTCCTCATGAATTAAATAAAGACACAAGATCAAATCAATCCCTCGCTAATACAAAGTGTCTTCGAGAATCAAATAGTTCTTGGATTAATGTTGAATCATTTGAAACTCATCATGTGATAATTGAGAAGGGCACTAATGAGTTTGAAGATATACTAGGACATATCCATACCAAGGGTATGGAAAGGTAATGAGGAATAAAGTCTTGTCTATCAAGGACTCATCCACAGTAGTATCCCTATCATATATTGGTGGCTTAGACATCAAATCAACAAATCTTGACTTCTTGGATTTGGATGCGGAAAGATATAAATAAAAGTCCTAGAGGATGACAATCCCTTTTGAATATGTTTCCCAATTACGCGTTAGGTTAGAATATGTTGCATAGGATTGGAGTATTCCAAAACAAGCATGCATCTAAGAAGGATGTAATGCCTAAGTATTTGGATAGCATGCAACATTACCAATGCCAAATCTTGACATAGGAATATCACAACACATGACCAACAATTCCCTTTCTTAGGTAGTAGACCACATGTTCTTGTTATGATTTGTCTTCTTGGATGAAGACCATGTCAGTGGTTGACCTTGATGTTGAAAGTAATAACAAAAAATCCTTGTTGTAATATGGAGGATGCAAAAAGGGATTAGAGACAAGAGTGGTTTTCAAGGCATCAAAGGATCGATGGCCTTGAGCATCCCAAACAAGTTGAAACCCCTGTTCCAACAAGCACATAAAACCTTTCACAATATCTACATAGTTAACTATGAACCAACAAAAGATGTATGTTTTCCCTTGAAAACTTTGAATTTTTCCAACCATATGCAAGGGAGTTAATTGAACTATTTCTTTCACCTTAAAAGGATCAACCATGATCCTATGCTTTGAAACAATGAACCCAAGTATTCTCCTAGAAACCACTCACAAAAGATGCATTTGTGGGGGTTTAATTGAATATTATAATATCGACACTAATTGAAAATTGAATGTAGATGATATAGATGTTTTGTCTATTGTCCAGGGAAAGCAAATAAGTCATCTAGATAAGCCTCAACAACATGCCTAACATCATGGAAAGCATAGGACATGACCCATTGAAATGTCGCTCCAACATTTTTAAGACAAATCGGCATAATGCGATAATAAAAATTATACCAAGGACAAATAAAGACTATTTTATGTTTATCTTTAGGTGGAATCTAAATCTTGATATAGTTGGAAAAATCATCCATAAAATAAAAGATATTGTTCCCGATGAATTCATCAATAATATGATCAATGAATTAGTTAGGATAGTTGTCTTTAAGAAAAGCTTAGTTCAAATCCCTAAGATCAATATAGACTCCAGTCATACCCTATTTCTTACCCACCTAAACATGATTATATACCCATTCCATCAAAGGGAAATTATATATGAAACTGACGTGGAGTTATCCATCTCTACGTTGATAGCAGTTGCTTTCTTTGAGGTGACCAGTTTAAGATTTTTCCGAACTAGTTTGACATTATCATAAATTTTAATCTCATGTTCAATTATCTAGGGATCAGATTGATGTCAGACAGTTCTTCATAGCACCAAGCAAAAATATCACAAAATTCTTTAAAAATGGTAGTGTAATCCTGAATTTTTTGAGAAAAACAATCAATGCCAATGAGAATATTCTTGACTATGCCAATATTGAAGGAGATATCAATAGATATAATTTTCAAAATGTTGACTAAATTACCTTTTGTGGACATGTTCTATGTAAGAATAGGGCATTGGTACCAATCAAGATCTCTTGGATGAATGAGGATTTTAGGGATAACCTCCATTTTCTCTAGATCGGGTAAAAATATGAGCAGGGGTGCATATCTTCTCAAGGTCATTATGGATTGGACAATGCTTCCATGATGGATTCATCAGAACAAAAAACCATGTCCAAGGAATCATTGGAATGAGGATAATCGACAACCCAAATGGGAAAGATATATTCATGATACTCCTCTTATAGGTGGATATTTTGATTAGAGTCTTTGGAATCTATCTGAATGGATTGATAAAACAATTCAACCAAAGTCAAAATCATTCTTTTTCCCATAATAACAATCTCATAAGTGTTAGGAAACACCCATGGATTATATTCCATGGTCACGATGGTGATAGAAGATACAATAAATATGGGGGAATGAATAACATAACAAACTAGTGGATGTAGGGCTCTGTTTTCTGGCAGAGCTGTAAGTTAAAGAACTCTAAGATAGTTTCTGTACTAAGCTCATTCTGAGCTCTTCTAGTGAATTTTGAATAAAATAATTGTTGTTCAATGAATTTCTATCTTTCAGCTTAAGTCTCTTATTTTTCCTTTTCGTAAACAAGCTAGCATATAAATCTCAATTTTCTTATTTTTCCTTTTCGTAAACAGGCTAGCATATAAATCTGAATTTTCATGTGTACATGTATCTACCATAAAAAAATTTACAAATTCTCATGAGCTAATCAATTTAGCAATGAAAGCATGTATAGATTCAGGATTTAAATAATTAACTAATAGTAAAATACCTGGATCCAATAGGTTGTAGATTGCCCTCCTGTAGATCCCATAGCTCCTTTTGTCCAAGCCTTACTAGCCAAAATAGATCAAACACCCTGCCGACCAGCTCTTATCATGCTGGCCCTAGGAAACCAACGGGTTTCCTAGCCCCCGAGCCCATAGCCAATAATATCGATAACAAATTCTCTTTTGTTCAACAATGCATTCTTTCCCGTGGAATTTCCCACCTCCTCCTTCGCTTCCAAAAAAAAAAATCATAGTTCTCCATGTTCACTCCAAAAGAACCCCCCCCCTCTCCTCAATCGTGAGACCTCCCTAAATACCATTTCATCCTCCTTCCTTCGTTCCTACTCCACCGCCTTCCACTCATTAATGTCATTGCTTTTTTCAAGAAAAGATATTAATAAAATATGTTTATTAAATTCCCCATGTCCCTCGGGCAGTCACTTGGTTGAATGTCCTTATGTAAGAAATCATGACTTATCTATTTTAACTCCGGAGACAAGTTTTGATAACATAAAATTCATTTAATTGTTGTTCTTTAAATGTTTTTAACATATCAAGACAATAAGTTTAAGCTTGGTTCAAATAACGAGGAGGATATGTCTTAAGTATTTTAAATTACAATCATATTCGACAGAGATGTATTGGGTTAAGAATTTAAGTTTAATAATCATAACCTCTTAAACATAATATTATTTAATTATACACTCCCTTCCAAATATTTAACATGAAATCATAATAATATTATTCTATCCTACACACAAGGCAATGTACATAATTTAGTAACTGACAAAACATATAATAACATATAATGGACTTTATTGTTTATTTAATAATAATAATAATAATACTAATACTAATATTAATAAATATTAGTTTATAACATGATGACCTTAAAGATTATAAACATAATATTAATTACTTCTAACCAACATAATTTGACTATTCAAAGAGGAGGACAGTTAGGCTAGACCAAACAACGCTAATTGTGTAAACTAAATAGTAACTATGTTAAATACAACACTATCCCAAACGAAACAGAAATGATGTTAAGCACAACACTATTTCCAACAATTAGTTACTAATGCATGTAATTAACAACTAACAAACTGATCCATTTATGCATATTTACATGATTAACAATCATCATTTGGACTTCACTAATTCACGACTAACTCTTATCTAGAATGCAATCACAACAAATAGTTATCACATTAATACTAGTGTATATGTACAAGGTGTGCATGCTTGGCCAGTGTATGCATATATTGTACTCGTACTATAAGAAAACATCATTTCTCCTATGCATATATATTAACTAATAAAATAATGATTCGTATTGATAGAAAAATAACACATACAAACAATCACAAGTACTTAACCCTTTCAACATACATACATCATAATCATTTCAGCATCATTAGTCATTAATAATTAACCAATTAAGTTGTAACATTTATGTTTTCCAGATTCACCATAATTAATCAATCAATTATTTTTAAGGAAGAGACACTTACTACCACTACATTTGGATCAAGGGATACCCAACCCTCAACAGTACTAAATAACATATGCTCCCATCCTAACCTATGTCTGCATCCTCCCTATCCTTCCTCTGCTAGTACAAAAGTGGGTTCCAGCTATACTAACCTGACCACATAGAACCTGAGAGCGGTAGCATCGGCTAACTAGCAGACCTATCCTCTCCTAGCAGGCATCCAACCATCGTCGTCACAACAACTTGGGGAGCATGTCTTAGCATGGCCCTCCCATGACCCTGAGTATCATAGAAACATAGGGTGGGAAATACATCCACCCCCCTCAACATACTGGGTCTACACCCTTATCCAATCATACCTTGCTACTATCGAGATTATTGGACCGTGTCATCGTATCATTAATTTCGGTTGCTAAGGTTTACTGCATGGACAAGTTCTTATCCCATATATCAAATCAAGTATTCGTCTATCCCATAGCCCTTGTGTCCTGTAGGTTAGTATTTCACAAAATACACATTTTATAGCAAGCATTTCCATTTGATCACCAATTAATCCATATCATCAACCCCATTTTATTTCATGTCACAATTTTAGCTCATCACAGGTATGCATGACATATAACAATTCAATCAATTTCATCATAGGATAGCATCCACGTACAACATCATATATTTCACATTTCATCAAGTATGGAAATTAAACATATATTGTCAGTGTGAAAAAAGGAATCTCATGATAATTACATCATAACTGCATAATATAATAACAATATCAGAATAATAACATCCTAATCATCATAATCCCGGTATCATCATAAGCATCGTAACATCATAAACATAGTGAAATCATAAAACACAATAACATCATATATTTGGGTCCATCATGTCGTAATAAAGTGTACTGAGTCGAGTTGAGTTCAACAGATAATAAGCAAATAAAGTACAGTGTGTCTAACTGATAAATATGTCGAATGAAAATATGGGTCGTTACAGTGGAGGTAGAGTAAAACTACCCTTGAGAGATTAATATTTAAATATCCCCGGGTCGACGTTATCCAAATTAGCTTTAGAATCATTGATGAAGGGAATTGTAGATTTTTATTGGCTCTAGAGTCAAGTGTTTAGTAATCTAACTAGTTAATGGTAATGATTTTTCCTACATGGGGAAAATGAATAAACTTGAAGATATAAGATATGATAGTCATCATCACATATGGCCAACTGTGTTCCAGAAGAATATTATAGTCTGGTGGTGCATCTATGATTTATAGTTTAATTGAGCATGTATTGACCCCTATCCTGACTAGAAAGGTGAAATGATTCCATGCATTTTAAAAGAGTGAATGTCAAAATATTTCAATAATGTGGATGATGGAGTTAGATTTGGGCATCCCAAATCTCTCCAACAAGTTAATAACATGATTTAGGTAGAGGCTCCTTCATTAATGACACATTGAAATATGTTCACCCTTACGATCATAATTGGATATGGAACATGATAGGGTGAGGTAGCCTCATATGTGACTGGTTTAGGTCAAATATCAGAAGATGAGAATATATAGGGTCAATTTCATAAATGGCCTTCAACAATGCTTGCCAATGTAGTGAGTAGATTTGTGGCACCTCAAGGGTTTTTATTGCGTAATGGGATTGAGATAGATCTTCAACTATATTAGTTTTGAGTTGATCTTGCAGTAGGATAATGTGTTGACGAATGCATGTTTCTTTTAGAAAGTATAGGAATGATGTCATTGACTGGTCACTCAATGTGGAGAGATCCACTAGACTGAAGTGAAGAAGTCTCGATTTCTCGAGGTTTTTCCTCAATATTTTCATAAGTCCAGGTGTGAGTCTAAAGGTTGACATCTTTCTCACACATGAAGATGTTAGCAGTCGAGATATTTCCCTCCTATAGGGGGTTTCCCTAACTACCTCCTTGTGAGGGCGCAATATTTGTGGCAATCATCTGTTGATGCTTAGTGGAAAAAGGATGAGTAAGGACTTCAAGTTGTTCTGTATCCCCCATTGGTTCAAGTATAAATGAACCTCGTCCAACTTGGTACATTCAGAGGTAGGTCAGTATTTGGAAAAAATTGTACATGGAAATTTGAGCTTTTTATTTTATTTTGACCTTTCGCATTAGTATTAGTTTTTTTAGCTGCTCCATCCTGAGCATTAGAGTTTTTCTTATTATTTTTATTTCCTCTGGGTTGTCAATTATCTTTTCTAAGAAATTAAATGAATGAAAATAACATTAGAGGTTTGGTTTGAGGTTGAAACGTTTTGAATGGGTTTACCGGTTGTAGACGTATTGGTGGAAACTTGTCCCATATGGCTAGTTAACTTATAAATGCTATTATGAATCATAGAGCCAAAATCATGCCATCAGCATGTGGTCCTAGAGAAGGTTTTGAAATGTCATATGAATATTGAGGTGCATGATGAATTAACTCATATAGCATATTGAATTGTGAATAAATCAATTTTAACTATTGTTCATGCAAAATAACTTGCTCTTTTGTAAGAGCATTAGACATGGCTATGTTAGGAAATAACAATTTCACAAACCAATCCACAAGGAATTTATCTGGGATCTCAACTTGAATGACCCTTTGTCAGTTCCTCCACTCGTGGATATGATATATCGAGTATATTAACAGAGGTATATTTCGAAAGTCAAGTTATGAATTATGTCCCCATTTCGTAATGAATGGGAAACTGAACGTGTGTCTAAAATGACATTGCTGAAGAGCCAACATTGGAAAAATAAGTGCTTGTTAATTCAATATACAATTTGGTGACATTATCGGTTAGAGTATATTGAAAGAGATGCAGCTAAATGCTATCATTAACTAGAGAATTTGATGAGTTCCACAGATGAAAAGTCATGACATGTTTGGATGGGTCCTCTCCAAAGTGACTATCGAACTTAGGAACAAAGCACAAAAACTTAGTTGAGATGACTGGCCATGTTGGATGAAGGTGAATAGGGTCATTTGTTAGTCGACATGTCTGGAAAGTTCAAAGTCACTAGAAATGGTGATCACAAATGAGTACACATGCTAGAGTTGTTAAAGGAAACTCCTTAATAACCTACAAGTGCAACACTACCTTGGACATAACTGCCTCTTGGTACCAGACCACCCCCTTGGAATTGAATACCCCAAGGAACCCCTTGGTTGCTTGGGATATTATTTTCGAAGTGTATTGCTACTTCCTGGGACATTTCCAATATTCAGTGGAGGGATAGCATTAGAAGGAATACTTTATCCATATGGGAATCCTAGGTTTAGATATGAAAATCCACCTATGGGTATATTGAATGTGAGTGGCAACCTACTTCCTAGTTGAGACATGAGAATGTTAACATCCTCTAAAGGAGAAGCTTGAGTTGGGCACCAAATTTCTTGTGGTGGATATTTTTACACTAGGATGGCCTTGGGTTGGAATGTGTGAGATAAAAAATGCATCTCATATGAAGAGATACAAGAAACATGTGGGATATGGGTGGAAGGAATCACTCCACTAACTAATGGTATGAAAGGAGCATTCACTACAAGGAAAGCACCTTCTAATGGAGGTTTTTAGTGTTACAGTATTGGCAAAAAATGTCCAAAACACCTCCAGTACAACATCCATTTTTGGTAGCGGAGTTTTTGTGGAGGTTATAATAGATATTGACTATAACTAAAAAACACTAGGCGGTTGGAGGTTTTAGGGGATGTTTTTTATTCGATGCTTTATATTTCTATAACACACCAGTGTATCATCTATACATAAACAAAACCAATGCATAAAAATAACTTAAACGCAATGGTGTGTATATTATAAATAAAACTCACCAGTTCTTATACAGAATAGTGACTTCACCAATGCATGCATTTATTTACAACGCACCGGTCGGTATGTTTTAATGCATACACACTGGTGCATATATTTCATTTATATAGCACCAATGTGATTTCCATACCGCATCAGTGAAACATATATTTTATTAAAGCACCGATGCATTTGTATATGTAAACAGATCGGTGCATATGTACATTGGGCATTGCTCTAATCATGTGTTTACTTTATCAATTTAAAACGGTACATTTATTATATAAATAAGCACTAGTGCATATATTATAACAATGATAACCAGTGCACTTATTATATAAATAAGCACCATTGCGTATAATATAAAAATGGTATGTAAATATGCCCGCAGGGGTGTAGCTCAACTGGCGATTCGCTTGATATGAAGGAAATGTTGTAAATGGAGGTCACGAGTTCAAATCACCCTGGATTACCCATGCCCCATGCTTGAGGGTTGTGTGGGTGAACCTAGGGGTACAGTGGTAGTGGACAGGATTGGATCCCTAGACCCCATGTCACGTTAGTACTAGCCCCTTCCCAGTTTTTGATTCCCCTAATTACAAAAAAAAATGGTATGTAAAGACCATAGGTACGTTTATTATGTGAAAGAAAACTGATGGATAAAATTTGAATAGGTCCATGGAAATGAATAAAAAGAACTAGTTAGTTGAAATAACTATATTATATATGTTTTGTGGCGAAATAAAGACATTAGGTGTAATGGGGGTAGGCCCCCTTGCTAAGATGAACCACCTGTTCTAAACATACTGTGTTGTACATTACAAATAAATTTAAATGGATTTTTGGAAAAAGGTTCCCCTAGTTGTATCAAATTAGGATCATGAGGTTTTGTCAGGGGAGGATTATAATGGGTCAGTGTTTGATTGTTAAAATATTCAATTTCAAGTTGGTCTAAATCTTCTAACTAGTTTTTATTCGTGTCTGTTTGGATAGGTACTTCTTTTTTAGGCTCTCCCAATTAATGTGTGAATGTTTCTCAGCTTTATTTATGTTAAGGTTGTTTAATCATTTGCAATTCAAAGGTGGTTCAACATTTTTGATAGGAGACCCTCCTAACCTCCAAGACTAGCGGGCTAAACAATCATCAACTTGTGCTTATTTTGAGTTCAACCAAATTTACCTTCTAAACAAGAACACACAAACTTGAGGCCTCCTAAAACACAATTCACCAAGAATAAATCACCTATGCAATAAATCTACAAGAAACAACAAGAAAGTAGGGGAGGTAACCTTCTAACAGTAATCCTGGGATGGAGTATCAAGGCCTAAGACATATAGGTAGAGGTGAAAATGAAATATTTATGACAACTCTCATGTAAAAATAACCCAAGGTGTAACTACTGTCATGAAGACACGTACCCTCCAAAGAAATTAAAATGGGTGTTATACATCCAACTCGAGTACCACAAGCACTTCCCTCTTACAGTTACTTATGTGAAACCTAAGAATCACTACTAAGGTTACCACTTCACAAATCAATTGTCAAGGGGAAAAACCGTGGGTCAAGTGTTTGTGTATGGGAATGAAATGTAGGACATATATCCTATACCCAAAACCCTAAGAGAATCGTTGTCACCCCAAGGATTTTCCAATTCTGCTAAAGCTCCTATATGTGTAGATCCCACTAAACAATCAATACAGGATAATCTCTCCACTTGCCTAGATTTACCTAGTCCTTGACATGCATGTGAGGCATCCTTTCCTTATAAAAATTATCCTCTACTAACATATTTTAACACTATTTAAAGTATAAGATAGTTTATGTTCCCACAACCTTGGAAAAATTACTCTCCATCTTGCACTAAAACTCTACAACATGTGCTTGTTTATTTGCTATAAAACATATATGATTGCTTTTAATAATATGTTGCTTTTAACATCTATTATTACACAAAGTATGTAGTGCAACTTGTTTGGTGTTGAGATGACTAAAAACTTTGATAAATGATAAAGATAATTAAAAAGCAACATGAACATGCATTTCATGTTTATTTTAATGAAGCATGACCACAATTTTCACATCTCATGAAAAGAGAATAATATATCATACTTTTCTTTTTTATGAAATGCAACACAACAACAATGATCTATAATGCTAAAGATATTTTATTATTAAAATAATCAAGAATATGACAAACCCAAATGCACATGCAAACTATTTTCAAACTCTTTTTCAATGTAACTAATATGATCTAACAAACAAAACAAAAAATGGTTGTGCAAGCATACCAAAAGACTTTTTTCACTCTTAATCTATGCAATAATAGACGATAAACATAAATGTTTAAACATAGAATTAATAAAATAACCATTTAAAGCATCAAGTCGCCACATGCAATCAATTTAGATCAGGAAATGAAAAAATTTCAAGTTTTAATAGGGCACTTGTGGTTGTTCTATGGAATAACTATGTGCACTTGCATATGTTCTTAATAAGAATCGCATTCATCCATGTTTGTGTCTTGTGTGTCCTGTGCGAGTATTCTGGTGGAGGGATCCTTCAGGGGTTTTGCGAGGAAGATCTGGATACTGAATGTGTATGGACACTGAATGTGTATGGACCTTACAGTTCGTGCAGGGAGTTCTGGGAGAAGTTATCATTGACATGTATTTTAAATGACCCTTCACTAATTTTGGCAGGTGACCTCAATCTGATGTTGATCCCTGACGAAATTTGGTGGGTTGGAAAATATGTGGATCCGCTGGGGTATTTTTTCTTGGGTTTGTTTGAGGAATCAAAGCTGATGGATGTAATTTCCCACATTTTGTATCCGACCTATTCTAATGGTCATTGTGGCTCGGCTCGTATTGGCAAGCGGCTTGATAGGATCCTCATGGTCGAAGAGCTATGTGACTTTTGATTATTACAGGCCCATTTCACTATGTAATTTATGTTATAAAGTGATTTCTAAAGTTATCGCAGAGAGACTCAAGCCGATTCTCGATAGACACATATCTAAGGAACAATTTGCATTTCTACTAAATCGACAGATCTCTGATGGGGTGGGGGTGGCACAAGAATGCTTGCACTCAATAAAGATGAAGAAGCTGAGTCCCTTTATTTTGAAACTTGATCTCCAAAAAGATTATGACCATGTGGAATGGGATTTACTCCGACTTATCCTTATTCAGATTGGTCTTTCAGCAAATACAGTGAAATGGATGTATGCATTCTTTTCGACAACAAGATTTGTTGTTCTTGTCAATGGGTCTCCATCTTCATTTTTAATTGGTAATAGGGGGTTGCAACAAGGTTTCCCACTATCCCCACATCTCTTTATTCTAGCTATGGAAGGGCTCAGTATTATGATCCATAAGGCTAAACATAGTGGCTTACTTACATGTATAAGGGTGGCTAGAACTTTGTTCATCTCGCATTTGTTTTTTGTAGATGATGTGCTTCTCTTCGAGGTGGGGAAAAATTGGAGTAATATCAGTTTCATTTGATACTTGATGTTTTTTGTGATGCATATGGGATGTGTATTAATGCTTCTAAGTCTTCTTTTACCTGTAATTGTGAGGACCAGTCCATGTCTGCCTATATTTCTGAGTTATTTCCTTTTGTGCAGAAAAATATTGAGGAGGGGATAAAGTATTTTGGCTTCACTCTTAAGCCTAACTCCTATGTGGTAGCTGATTGGAATTGCCTTATTCAGAAGGTTTCTCGAAGAATTAATTCTTGGGCCTCACGGTGGTTGACTCTGGGAGGGAGGCTCATTCTGATTCAGTCTGTCTTGCAGTGTATTCTAGTTTATTGGTTTACTTTATTTGATGTTCCATTGGTCCTGCATGAGAAGTTAAGACGAATTATCTTTAGCTTCCTTTGGGGTGGAGGGCGAGAATCCACAAGTTCCATCTTGCTAGCTGGAGGAGTTTGTCTCGACCGAAGCATCTGGGCGGATGGGGCATTAAAAGGATGAAGGATTTCAACAGGGACCTCTGTGCCAAGATTTTTTGGTGGGTTATTTTTTATAAGGGCCTCTAGGGCTCAACCACTAAGGCCAAATATTTGAGAGGCCTCAAGCCAGGCATATGGCTGGGATTACAGGTTTTATCTACTGCTAATGTTTCAGCGATCTAGTGCAGTATTTTGAAAAAATTCCCCATTATAAACCACTCCTTATGTTGGGCGGTGGGTCGCGGGTTTAAAATATTTGCTAATGTTGATTTGATCATTGGTCTACATGGGAATAACAGGTTATCTAAGGAGCTCATCCAGGAGTTACATGATCGAGGTTTCTACGTACTAAAGAAGTTGATGCTCCCCATTGAAGGAACTTCTTACAGATGGTCGACGACAACCAGCTTGGGTTTGCTAGATTCAATAGTGATTGAATGGGATGATTATGGGATTAAGTTGATGGAAGTAGGAATTCAATTGACTGAGGATCCGTATATTTTGGTGTGAGATGATAACCCACTACAGGGTTCAATGTCGGCAAATTTGACATACAAGTTTTTGATGGAAGTGTTGGGAGATGAAGTGGTAACCGATTTTTTAAAATTGTTGTGGAGCTATAAGCTGCCGCTAAAGATTGGTTGTTTTATTTGGCTCTGCATGGAAAATAATATTTTGATTTGACAAAATTTACAAGGTTGTGGCTTCAGCGGTCCAGGGATCTGCTATTTATGTATGTGCTCCTCTGAAGACATTGATCATATTTTTGGGAGTTGTGATTTTTTCCAGGAGGTGTGGTTCTTGCTCAGACTCAAATGGCCTAGACATCCTATTTTGGATCGTGATCATTTATCCATCAACTTGCCATTTTGTTTTGAGAGCTCGGGTGGAGATGTTCTTGTTCTGCTGCTTTCTTTATGGGAAGTCTGCGGGCGACATGGTAGTTGCACAGATCTGTGCGTGGAATTCTATTTATGATATGGATCCCATCAACAATGTTGTACATGAACCTCCTTGTATGGATGAAAATTTCTCTTTTCCTTTTGGTTTCTTCGATGGTGCCACTCAAAATGGCGTTTGTGGTACTGGTATGGTCATAAAGCTCTCAGGAAATCATTATTTTCACCTCTATATGAAAGCTGGGAGTGGATAAATTAGCTACTTTAGTACATAGAAACCTCGATCATGTAACTCCCGGATGAGCTCCTCAGATAACTTGTAATTCTTGTGTATACCAAGGATAGGATCGATACCAGAAAATATTTGAACCCCGCAACCCACCACCCAACATAAGGAGTGGTTTATAATGGGGAAAGTTTTTAAAATACTGCGCCAGATCGTCGAAACATTAGCAGTAGATAAAACCTGTAATCTCAACCATATGCTCAGCTCGAGGCCCTTCAAAAATTTGTCCTTAATGGTTGAGCCCCAGAGGCCCTTATCAAAAATAACCTACTAAAAACTCTTAGAACAGAGGGCCCTGTTGAAATCCTTCAGCCTTTTAATGCCCTATCCGCCTAGATGCTTCAGTTGGGACAAACTCCTCCAGCTAGCAATATGGAACTTGTGGATTCTCCGCCCTCCACCCCAAAGGAAGCTAAAGATAAATCATCTTAACTTTTAATTCATGACCACTGGAACACCAAATAAAGTAAACCAATAAACCTGAATACACTGCAAGACAAATTGAATCATAATGAGCCGCCCTCCTAGAGTCAACCATCGCGAGGCCCAAGAATTAATTCTTCGAGAAACCATCTGAATAATCCAATTCCAATCATCTACCACATAGGAGTTAGGCTTAATAGTGAAGCCAAGATACTTTATCCCCTCCTCAATATTTTTCTGCACAAAAGGAAATAACTCAAAAATATAGGAAGAAATGGATTGGTCGTCGCAATTACAGGTAAAAGAAGACATAGCAACATTAATACACATCCCAAATGCATAACAAAAAACATCAAGTATCAAATGAAACTGACACCACTCCAATTTTGTCCCTGCCCCAAAGAGAAGCACATCATCGACAAAAAACAAATGCGAGATGAACAAAGTTCTAGCCACCCTTATACCTATAAGTAAGCCACTATTTTTATCCTTGTGGATCATAAGATTGATTCCTTCCATAGCTAGAATAAAGAGATACGGGGATAGCGGGAAAACGTGTCACAACCCCCTATTACCAGTGCAAAATGAATATGGAGACCCATTGACAAGAACAACAAAGCTTGATGTCGAAAAGCATGCACACATCTATTTCACGGAAGTCTTATGTGGGTATTATGGTGGAGGGATCCTTCAGGGGTTTTGTGAGGAATATCCAGATACTTAATGTGTATGGATCTTACAGTTTGTGCAGGGAGTTCTAGGAGAATTTATCATTGATGGCTATTTTAAATTACCCTTCGCTAATTTTGGAAGGTGACCTCAATCTAACATTGAGCCCCGACGAAATTTGGGGGTTTGGAAAATCTATAGATCCACTGGCGGACTTTTTCTTGGTTTTGTTCGAGGAAGCAAAGCCAGTGGATGTAATACCCCACATTTTGTATCCGACCTGGTCTAATGATTGTTGTGGCTCAGCTCGTATTGGAAAGTGTCTCAATCGGTTCCTCATGGCCGAAGAGCTCTGTGATGTTGTGTGTAAATTATTCTCTTGGTCTTATGCAGTTGGTATATCAGATCATAAAGCTGTGATACTACAACTGGACTTTGGGTCCCGACCTAAATCTTACCCATTCAAATTTAACCCTGGTTTATTGATGGAACTCAATTTCTACAATTGGATTCGATCTACATGGGAAGATTTGAAGTTACAGGCTTGGGCTACTCCATTATTAGGGCTCCCCCAAAAATTACAGTTACTGAAAGGATTGGTTCGGGATTGGGTGACGGTCAAGAAGGAGAATGATCATAGGACCTTGGTGGCTATTGAGGAAGAAATTTAATCTGTTTCCTACATTTTGGAGGTGTCTACTATTTCGGAGGAGAAACATTCTCATTTGGAGGAGCTGATTCATACTAAAGAGAGGATTTTGGATCAGATTGAGGAGGAATGGAGACAAAAAAGTTGGGTTACTTAGCTAAAAGCTGGTGTGATCATAAAACTAAATACTTCCATCACTTTGCGAATCAACGACGATTAATGAATGCCATCTTGGATGTTAAGGTTGATGGGGATAGACTGGTCTGCAATGATAGTGCAATCAAAGGGGCTATTGTTGAGCATTTCTCTGGTGTTTATTCCAAACAAAAGGAACCTAGCTTGCTCAATCAGCTCTATTAACACCCAAAAAGTGCTCACTAGCTCATTTCCTTATTCACATGACCCATTTGTCCACTTTTTCCACCATCTGGGCCTCTAAAGCCAACAAAAGGTCACCAAAAGACCTTAATACACCCCTTTTCCCACTCAAAAAGATTATTTTTCCTAAAAACGCATAAAAAACCCTAAAAAAGGGTCCAAAATTCCCAAAAATATTAAAAAGGGAATAAAAATATTAATTTTATTCAAAAAAGGAAAAAGGAGGGAAAAGTACCTAAACCATGTTGGTCAATACCATTGGTTTCCACAAAACCATAATGGTATTCTCCACCACCAAAAACTATAAAAAGGTGGTAGGGGCTCCTCATTTCACATTTATCCATCTTCCTATCCTCATGCTGCCAAAATCTCCCTTGAGCTTTTGGCCATTGTAGCAACCTTGGAGAAAGGACCCTTTGGAGTTTGGAGCTGCTCACCCTTGGAGCTTCTCAACTATCTTCATCACTTGGAGGTATTATTATTGCAAGCACTTGCTTGCCCCCATTTTCAATACAAAAATTATTTTTTATATTTTCTTGTTCTTTTTTTTTAATGATATGCACATGCTAGTTTAGTTTAGATTTAGTTTATTGTTTTTGCTTAATATTGAAACTGCTGCTACTAGTTAGCAGGTGCCCATAGCACTAAGCTTGGTTGCAAAACCAAGCCAACAGTTTTTGGTGACTCCACTGCTTTCAAATTTTTAGATCTCACTTTTGCTTTAGATCTTAGTTTTTGATTGTATTAGTTAGTTTAATTCATAGATCTGCCACCCTAGACAGCAGATCCATTGTTTTTCTAGATCTTGGCCGATTTTATTGCCATTAACAACCCGAAATTCTCAATTTTTGGGTTCATTTTTCGGCATTCGCGTACGGCTTTCGCCTCGCGTCTTTTTGCCCAATAGTCGCATGGCTCATCGCGACTGCGCGGCCCTTTCCCATGCGATTCACCGCGGCTTCGCGGCCAATTAGCGCGCTGCACATCGCGGCTTCGCGGACATTTTCCGCGCTGCACATCGCGACTGTGTGACGAAATATCGTGCGGTCCATCGCGGCTTCGTGGCTGAAACCCGCGCTGCCCATCGCGACTGTGCGACAGAAACCCGCATGGTCCATCGCGGTTGTTCTGTCAAAACCCGCGATGCCAATTTTTTCCATTTGGCCAATCCGTTTTAAAAATTAATTTTTTACTGTATTTTCTGCCCCCATAGCACATTTTACAGTACTAAAATTCCAGCATTGTTTACAGCCATAGGAAAATTTTACTATTTAGAATGCACCTTTGAAAAAGTCTTTTTAAAAATTTTCAGAAATTGAAAGAAGAATTTATTTGCATTTTACCTAGATTAAAATTTTGCTGTTTAGTTCTTTGATATTTTTCCCATAGAAATTTTTTGAAAAAGAAATCCATTTATTTCTTAAAGAAGTCATATTATTTGCTTTCCTATTTCAAAAGATCCTTTGTTTTTTGAATAGTCTTTGCAAAGCATTTAAATTCCATTTATTGAAGAAGTCATATTATTTGCTTTACTATTTCAAAAGATCCTTTGTTTTTTGAATATTTCCTGCAAAGCATTTACTTTTTCAATTTCAGTTTAAAATATCACACGTGCACCCACTCAAACACATAATTTAAACTGAGCCTTAAAACTTACCCTAACTTCAACCCACTTTTAACCCCACTTGGGGAACATTAAAAGAACTTTGTAGCTAGGTAGTATTGAGGGGATAGGTGTTCCAATAACACCCCTCAGTTATTACATTTGAGACATAGTTGTTGTCCATTAGGGAACCAAAATCTCCTAGTATTTGTTGGCACGGTCATAACCAGTTTATCGGAAGGCCTCTCCCCTAGGAGGGTTGAAGTCGCAAGGATGGTTCTGGAAGTCTGAGTGGAATACCGAAATACATTCAGTAACCGAAGGCTACCATTCGCAGTTCTCGGGATATCCCTGTATGGGGGTACTGCGGTAAAAGGACCAAACGACAGATTTACCTTTTCTGGATGTGTCATGAACGGAGTATCCTAGTTGCCATTCTTTAGGATTGATTACCCGGTGTCCCTCCCGGTAGGGGGATATATAGCCGTTGATTCAACACTCAATATTGTCTGACTTGGATTTCATTACCTTGCAGAGAATATCGTTTGTTGATTCACAATACTTTTAGTTAGGTGTTTGCATGATACAATCCACCTTTGGTCTAGTAGCACCTCTTTTTTCTAGAAGTTGTTTGCATGTTGGTACTTTGACCATTTTTTGCATCCCTCCACTTATTATAGCACAACTGCTATAATAAGTGCATTTTTGAGGTTGATTTTTTTGGCCTGAGAGCCTTCATTTTCACTCCCCTTATTGCACCCTTGGTTGCATTAGGGTTTTGAGTTTTTTATACATTACCATTTTACAAAGAAGATTTTTTCACAAAAAACTTATTTCTCACCATTGAGAATCTTAGACGCTCTCGTCGTCTTCAGGGTGAACTCCCAGAGTTCAGTCTACTTGGCTCTCCACGTCACCGACGTTGAGCCTTATCCCTTGACTCGACACATCGTCGGTCAAACAGATAGTCATCCGATTCTGACGCACCTCACTTCACATTAGATTTTGAGGCAGAATCTGAAAACCCTACCGAGTTATTACCAACCAACCTCATGGCTGGGACACAATTCAACCCACTTTTTACTAGCACCATAGGTGATACATCCACAGAACCTTCTACTGCAGTGCCATCTATGGCAACAACCACCCCCCTGGGTATGCCTAATATGGAGGACACTCCATTTTTAGGAATGCCCAACATAGGACCACATCCTATTACAGGTATGCCGAACATAGGGGTCACACCCCCTCTCATTTCCACAACCCATATCCCAGGAATCCCTACTACTATTCCTAACCCTGGTGTAACCCATGTTGCACTTGGAAGTGCTGGCCCATACCATACCACAGCTATTGGAGGACACATACCTTCAATACCTCACATACCTTTAGGCGCTACTGGACCCCTACATCATACCACCATGACTAGTCATGTCCCATTCACTATGCCACATCCATCTGCTAGCTTACCATACATGGCAAGTCTGAACTTACTAGACTTAGCCAGGTTAACCAATGATCCTATCAGACATGACCCTGCGTGGCCTTAGATGCCCACCAAACTCCCCTCCGATATCCCTAAGTTTGAGGGAAAGGCAGGTGAGGACCTCCATAACCATATCATGTCCTTCCATCTATGGTGTTCCTCCAACTCCATAGTGGATGACTCTGTCCGCCTCCGTCTGTTACAGCGCACCTTCACTGGCTCTGTAGCTAAGTGGTATATCGAGCAGCCCCATGGGACCCATGCCACCTTTACTTCCCTTGCCTCGACCTTCCTGCAGTTCTTTCAGTTACCTGTCCGCTATGATGTGGGAGTCGAGATCCTACTATCTTGCAGACAGAACACGGCCACCCACATCACTGACCACATTCATGAGTGGCATCGACGCCGAAGCCTCTGCAAAATCAAGTTAGATGACCGTATCTTCTTAGATTGGTTTCTCAAATCCCTCCTCCCTCTCATTGCCAAGGATGCGGCATCCGAACGACCCCAGTCTGAAGAAGAGGCCATCCTCAAAGCCCAACAGTTTGACCTCATTTACGCCCAGTCCGGTTATTTGTATACCATTATACCAGATGCCCCTCGGGGCGAGTCATCCCAACACGATGCACCGGGGGCATCCCATGCCGCTGATGGCATCATTGGTCGTATGGCCTCGCATCCCCAACCCTTTTCCATTTCACATCCTAGCCATGGTCCCAACCTTTCGCGGACTACCTCTCAATCTAGAGCAACTAATTCATATGCTCCCATGGCACATCACCATCATACCCACGGACCTTCATGTCCACCTCAGTGCTTTTTTCATGCACCACCTGCATACGCCCCCCCAGCCGCACCTCAACCAATGTATTACCCGCAGCAAGCTGCGATAGCTAGCCCAACACCTCCAATAGCTCAGGGTTACCAACAACCCCAGCAGGTAATTGGACCACCTCCAACCCCGCCAGCTTATTATGCACCACAACCTACTCCCGCACCTGCGGTAAACCAAAATCCTCCCACTGCTCAAGGGAAAGTGTACACACAACACAATCAGCCCCAGCACCAAAACAACCAGCGCAACCAGGGTGGGCAACAAAACCATGGAAGAGGACGTAACCACGGAAACAACCAACAACAACATCAAGGTCCTCCACCTCCCAATCCTCCACAAAATAACAACGCTGCTCCACCCAACCAGAATCCGGATCGTAATCCCAGGCAGCCCAAAAATAATAACCTTAGAACAAACCATCCTTGTTCTATTTGCGGGGTCTATGGCCATTACACACATGCTTTCCCACATTTGGAGTGAGCTCGGCAACTCTGGACTGACGATGCCCATCGTCAAGGACAAGCAGCTCCTCAGCCGCCACCCAACCCTCCACCACCTCAACATCAACCTTTGGTGCTGCAAAACCCCTTTCCAACCCAAGGCGTAGTGAACACTCAGCCCTTAGCTCCCCCTCAGGGCAACGCGCCACCACAACAAATCACTTATGCCGCTCCTGATCAACCCATGTTCGATTCAGATACTCACCACTTGTTGATGATGTCATCTGCAGATGCTAACCTCCAAACCCGCCGGAACCAATATGGCTCCACCCCTGAAGCCCCCTCCACCGACAAGAACAGTAACGTCCATCCCACAGATCAGACGTTACGTATACCTCCAGCTCCACTCGAAGGCGCTTCTAAAGCACCTCGCTTCCCACTTCGTTGCATCAACAATAATCCCAATGCTCATGCTGCGTCGAATTACAACATTGTAGATGAATTAGCCCAATCCCCTGCAGCCATGTCTGCTTTAGAAGTCTTAAAAAACTATCCTTCACAGCGCAAGACTTTGCTCTCTGCCATTGGTGCTATTGACCCCAATGATTCACAACTGATGGCATTCAATTCGGACCAGTCTGAACCCCGCTTGCCTTCCACTTTAGCATTCCAAGTTTCTGTTTCCATTCAGAATCTTGTCATCCATCGGTGCATTATCGATGAAGGGGTCTCTACATGCGTTATGTCCACATTCGTTTGGAAGAAGTTGGGATCCCCTACTCTCTAGCAGTCCACCACTGCGTTGCGAGCCTACGATGGCCGTTCGGCTCAACCCCAAGGTCTTTTAGCTAATGTACCCGTCCAACTGGCTGGTAAAACCGTGCTCATTGACATTGAGGTCATCAATGCCCAACTCGATTATAACCTCTTACTTGGTCATAGCTACATGTATGCCATGCGGGTGGTTTCCTCATCCGTTTTTCGTACTATGATGTTCCCCCATGAGGGATGTGTGGTCAAGGTCGACCAACTTACCTACTATGATCCCAAGGCCCCCGCCGCACCTGAAAATGTTCTCCCTATGATTGAACAACCCATTTGTGGTGCAACTACCTCGTTTGTTTCCTCCGTGGGACCCGGACTTTACTCCGATGCGTCGATGACTTCCACATTCCAATCTATTCCACCACCGTCACCGGAGACACACGTCGCTAACCTCTGTACTCTTTCTCACAATACACAAACACCCAACAATCAACCACGCTTATTCCCTAAACCACCATTGGTCCCTAGTCACATTGGTGTTACACCCATCCACACAATCCCCTTTCTATTTCCTCCCTCAGGTGTAGTAAGCGCCCCGGTTATGGCTACCCTTAGTCTCCCCGGGTTAACATTGGGATTACCCGTATGGTATATTTCGCCTCCCGTTCCCCCGCCGACACTAAATGTCATCCTGCAACCGGTGCAACCCATTGTCACTTCTACCCAACCACCTCCCGGTATCACTACTCCTTCGTCATCTACGAATCCCCCTCCTCTCATTAGGCCCACTAAGGGCAGAGGCCCACAACCATACACTGCGGTACCCCCACCCAAGGCAGTTAAACCTCCCCCCGTGTTTCGTGCTCCTCCTAAATGCTCGTTGTGTGATGAGTTAGGCCATCCAACCCATCAGTGTCCACAGTTACCTGCATTACAGGAACACATGTAAATGCTTGATGACGACCGCAACATCCCGGTTGTCAAAATCGACTCAAACCCCATGCCTCGTGACAAATCACTACGTACCAACCACCCTTGTGCGATATGCGGTATTTACGGCCACTACTCACATCACTGTCCTGACATCCCATATTACAGAGCAGCTCTCTACAAGATGAACAATTTGGACCTTGAGACGGCACCCCCCATAATTGAGGATATATTCCCTCCCGTATCATCCTCATCCGGAGAGATTAACACCATTTATATGATCTCTTCGACTACCCAAACCTCGTCAAATGACTGTACCACTCACAGCTTCCGCAATAATGAAGAGATTCTTGAGGCTCCTGATGCCTCTCAGGAAAATAACATGGCCAATATTTCTCCCTTCATCCACATCGACATCTATGACCCATCTGATGACCTTCATACCATTACGTTGGGAGCCTCCCATAGTGAGCATGAAATTGGAGAATACAAAAAACTGTTCCAAGAATTCACTGATGTCTTTACTTGGTCAGATACCGAAATGCCTAGCCTTGACCCCGCCATTTACACAATCGCCACTGGATAACCTTCTGTCCGGTCGGCCCCTTCCATTGATCTCGTTCGCACACATGATCCACTCTGCTACGTCGGTTTTGCTGATGGTGTAAGCCGTTGGTCCCCCAATCTGGCCTCTGCAGCTTGGGTAATATATTCCCCTTCACATGAGTTGATCCACATCGACGGAGTATGTTTAGGTGCTGCCACCAACAACCAAGCTGAATACGACGCCGTGACCGGTCTCTTGGCCGCAACTCTCCAATTGAGCATACGTCACCTTAACGTTTTCCTGGACTCACAACTCCTTGTTTCCCAGCTCAACAATGATTACCACGTACGCAATCCCTGCCTTTTCAGAAAATTCCTGTGCACTAAACAAATGGTTAGACAGTTTGAATCAATTTCATTTACACACGTCCCACGGAACCTCAATACTGTAGCGGACCATATGGCCAACAACATTCTAGACTGGCACACTAATCACATCATACCATAAACAAATAATGCATCCACGTGCATAACATATGCCTCCACGGGCATATACCAAAACAAAATGTGCATCCACGTGCATAACATGTGCCTCCACGGGCATAAACAAAAAATCAAAATTTTGCATCCACGTGCATAACATGTGCCTCCACAGGCATACAGAAAATCAAACATGCCTCCACGGGCAAACGAAAAGACAACAAGTGCATCCATGTGCATACACGACTATATACCAACATAAAATATATATATATATATACATCACCATATAAGTCAATACATGTCAGAGGTGCCCTCAGCACCCAATATACAAAAACTACATCAGCCGTACAAAAGGTGCTTCCCCATATGCTCATCAGCATTTGGGGGCAAGTACATATCATCTAGTCATCAAGGTCCCTGGGCTCCTTTGTCGCCTCCTCCGCTGGTCCCACCGGATCATGCCGAGCCCGGACTCGCCTCTCTGTCGGCCCCGCTGGATCATCCCGTAAATGAATCCTGCCCTCCATCGGCCCTGCCTGATCCCGCCGATCCCTATCCCTTAGCTCGGCCGCCATCACTGCCGCTCTCAATAACAACGAGCGCCACTCATGCGGTGCCTCGAAACATCGCTCGACGATGTCCCGATCCAGATCTCTCCACCCATCCTCTGAGAATACTGCCACGATCATACCCAGTGTCTCTCGGACACCATCAGCTTGAGGGCCAACCCCTTGGCCACGAGCCCCAAATCCTCGACCAGGTGGAGGCGGGTACCACTGTGCGAGGGGGGGAAACCACCATCGCCCGTCCCCTGCAAGCCACATAATCAGCTGGTGGTACAGGACCAATATCTGCACAATGCACGTAAACCATCATATACATATCTAACTATAATCATAGCCAATAAATCTACAAACACATGATATAGTAGAGAACAAAACATACCATCTAAACCCCAGGCCTGTCCCTAGGCTCGCGGCATCTCAGGATCTCCTCGGTAATCCATACCAGCGTATGGATAGTCCTCAATCACCAGGGGCATCTGCTCCCACTGCTCATATACCTCCTGCGAGAAGAATCCCCAGACACCACCACCTCCGCGAGGCATCATCTGCCCCCACCGCACCATGCACGGCTCACTAACCAAACCATCACGAATGGGCACCCATGGTCGCAAAGTCGGTACCCGCTCAAAGAAAAAAGAACACAGAAAGGAGGCATAACAGAACTCTCCCCCCTCCCGGCTAGCCTTGTCCATATCTCTCCAGACACCAGCTAAGAACATCTGAGCCCACGCGTAATAGGTCCCCCTCAACACAGAATCCACCATCATCGTTTGTCCTCTTGACAAACGATGTGGCGCCGCGGCACCTAGCACCCGCAATACGCATGCCCCAACAGCCCTCATGTCCCACTCTCACAGAGATATCAGGCTCAGTGCACTGTTCTGCAAAATAGACCCAGGGACACAAAACGTCTCCAAAAGATCCTCCATGTTAGGACCTGCCGGGATCCTCGGCAGAAGATCCCCCACCTCCCCTAAGCGAGGCAACCCAGTAAGAAAATAAACATTTGTGAGGGTGATCTCCAACCTCTCACCTCCAACAACAAAAGCACCCTCTCCAGGTACCCACCAGCTCACCAACTTGTTCAGTAATGGTCTTACTGAACGCATTGGTGGAATCTGAGCGAACTTCAAGAGCCCACTCACTGCCAGGACCTGCCGGACCCCCTGATCAGTCCGAATCCGCTCCATCAGATCCTCATCTATCTCCCGCTCTCGCCATGAATTCAATGGTCTCCTCAACATCTTGCCAAAAAACAGAAGAAATTTTTAGCACCAGAGCAAAATTTTCAAAAAACACCATCGCGGCTTTTCCACCAAAAGCCGCGATGATCATCGCGGCTTCCATACAAAAACCCGCGATGATCATCGCGGGTATTTTCCAGACAGTCGCGATGAACATCGCGACTGTCTCTCTAGAACTCGCGATGAACATCGCGGTTTTCAACCTGACAGTCGCTATGAACATCGCGACTGTCAGTCTCAAACCCACGATGTCCATCGTGGCAAAGGAGCCGAAACCCGCGATATTCCATGTTGAAAGGTCAACATGGAATTTCGTGGCCTTCGGGGGCCCGCCGCTAACCAAAAAAGACATAATTGAAAAGGCTATGGCAAATAGGGTTACCTAAAACTCGCGGAATCGAAAACCAATGGTGATATCTCCCAAAAATCAAGAAAGAGCTCTGACTGCTCTGCCAAACTCGCACGTAACAATGACACGTCATATGGGCTCCACGCCCTATTTATAGAAATTCCCCCATTTTTCAAACAACCATTTCGGTGTCATACGACGTCCGTTTCTCAAACCGTTGGTACCGTTAGAATCAGCACAGCGAGAACTTCATGATAGTTCTTTCCTGTTCCTGTTTTCATCAGGTCCATTTTTTTACCATTTTTGGACCCCATCGTCGCCTCGGTTTGTGTGCCACATCAGCTGTCGTCCATTTTTGACATGCCTTATATTGCCGGATTCAGTTTTTTGCGCTCGTGATGATGCTTGAGATCATTTCTCGCTCTCACGCCTAGATGTTTTGGGCATTTTTTACCATGCCCCCTCGTCGCCTCGGTTCACGTGCCACATCGGTCGTCGTCCATTTTTGGCAAACCTTATATCACCGGATTCAGTTTTCCATGCTCATGATGATGCTTGAGATCATTTCTCGCTCTCATGCCCAGATTTTTTTAACATTTTTTCCATGCCCCCTTGTTGCCTCGGTTTGCGTGCCACATCGGCCGTCGTCCGTTGTTGACGAGTCTTATATCGCCGGATTCAGTTTTCCGTGCTCGTGATGATGCTTGAGATCATTTCTCGCTCTCATGCCCATATTTTTGGGGCACTTTTTCAAAATGCCCAACCATCACCTCGGTTTGCGTGCCACATCGGCCGTCGTCCATTGTTGACAAGCCTTATATCGTCGGATTCAATTTTCTGTGCTCATGATGATGCTTGAGATCATTTCTCGCTCTCACGCCCATATTTTTTGGGCACTTTTTCAAAATGCCCAACCATCACCTCGGTTTGCGTGCCACATTGGCCGTTGCCCCCTTTTTGACAATCTTTATGTCACCGGATCCAGTATCCTGCACACATGATGACGCTTGAGACCTTTTTCTCGCTACCATCAATCCCTTTTTGTTCGGTATAATTTTACCCCTTTTTCGGGCCGAGCAATCATTTTACGAAAAAAGGCACTTAGGAAGTTTTTGTTAAGCTCTTTTCTGACTCCTAAAACAATGAAAAGATCGTCGAGCAACCTTGCTTCCTTTCATGCTCGTTAAACGTATCTGAAAGGGCGTCTACCTGGTATAAGTTTACCCCTTTTCCGGACCTTGTAGACTAATTACGAAAAATGAATACTCTAGTCACATCGGCTAGAAGAGTTCTCCATCTGCATCATTTTATGCTTTTTCGGGCCTTGGAGACTAACTTACGAAAAAGAACACCAATGGAGTCCACTTACCGCTTTCAGACTCTCTAAACATGAAAGCGACCACGAGCAATCACCATCCTGGGCTCGTAAAACCAACAGGACAGTACTCACAACCACTGCAGAGTCTTCTTATCGTTTTCAGACTCCTTAAAAATGAAAGCACCAATGAGCACGAACAGTCCTGGGCTCACAAAATCCATAGGACAGTACCATTTCAGAGCACACTTTTATACCTTCTTGGAGCTCATTAAAACTACGAAGAAGGACCCAATGGTGCTTCTCGGTTCCACAACAGATCACGTCTACTCATATGGAAGCTTCCCCATTTTGGTCGCCTTTGTTCAGAGTATTTTGTAATATGTCACCCTGAGAATCCCTCGACAACACCCATCAGCTTGACCCCGCCAGAGTCAATACATACCCTTCAGTCCTTAAAAGCAATGATACCCACACCTACAAGTCAGTTCCATACGCTACCAGGTCAACCATGTCATCATGCTCTGAACAAAGGAAGTTTGAGTCTACCCACTATATGACCCCAGTTACTTCCCATCCCCACAAGTATGTCAGTCCTACCACCAGTACTACCACACTTTAGTTTCTACACCTCGCGCTCCTATCAAGGAAACATCATTGCCTTGTTAGTTGTTGGTCTCCCTTTGTCGACGACAACCAAATTTATTTCAGAGGATAGACCTAGAGGTCCCTGTGTCTTGGACTCATCACCATTTATGATGAGTGCCTACGAATCATTTTGAGAAGAGTCCTCAGTGCTTCTCCAAATGGTTGTTTCTCACATGCTCGACTTCAACACCTTGATCGCATCGTTGAGACTCGCACAGGGCATTGGTTCGTTCAGTTATTAGTCGAAGACCCCGGATACCTCCCGACTCTTCAACATTTGAGAGTCTGCTTATGAAAACAACCAGTTACATTTTTTCTATAGATATCCGGGTTGCGCATGGCGACAGTATTCAGATGTACCACAATTTTATACTCCCTCGAGTATACAGTTACATATACTTCCCAGAAATGGCTCACAGTCATTACGTCCCTACAGATGTTGGACACCTTCAGGTTCAGCAGTTCATCAATTATTCCAGTGTATCAGTTATTGAAATCAGTCATGTCATGAGCATGAGTACATCCCAAAATGATGTCCCCTCTGGACCATTATGATGTACCAGCAGATTTTTTTATGTATTTTCTAAGGTCCCCCTTCTTGGGACTAATTGTTTATATATGTCTTGATACGAGCATGGGTATGCCCGCCTCGTCCATTATCAGAGACTATTCCTCATTCATATTGAGGCCATGTAATATTGTTTATTTTTTGCAGATTCCAAGGGTCGTGGATCTAGTCTCCAAACGGTCTCTTCTCCTCCCCAAACCCCAGAAAAAAGACAAAAGAACTATGATGTCTATCGGCCATACGATGAGCTCCTGCCCTCACACATCAGGGGGCAATCTGTTAACACCCAAAAAGTGCTCACTAGCTCATTTCCTTATTCACATGACCCATTTGTCCACTTTTTCCACCATGTGAGCCTCTAAAGCCAACAAAAGGTCACCAAAAGACCTTAATACACCCCTTTTCCCACTCAAAAAGATTATTTTTCCTAAAAAAGCATAAAAAACCCTCAGAAAGGGTCCAAAATTCCCAAAAATATTAAAAAGGGAATAAAAATATTAATTTTATTCAAAAAAGGAAAAAGGAGGGAAAAGTACCTAAACCATGTTGGTCAATACCATTGGTTTCCACAAAACCATAATGGTATTCCCCACCACCAAAAACTATAAAAAGGTGGTAGGGGCTCCTCATTTCACATCCATCCATCTTCCTATCCTCATGCTGCCAAAATCTCCCTTGAGATTTTGGCCATTGTAGCAACCTTGGAGAAAGGACCCTTTGGAGTTTGGAGCTGCTCACCCTTGGAGCTTCTCAACTATCTTCATCACTTGGAGGTATTATTATTGCAAGCACTTGCTTGCCCCCATTTTCAATACAAAAATTATTTTTTATATTTTCTTGTTCTTGTTTTCTAATGATATGCACATGCTAGTTTAGTTTAGATTTAGTTTATTGTTTTTGCTCAATATTGAAACTGCTGCTACTAGTTAGCAGGTTCCCATAGCACTAAGCTTGGTTGAAAAACCAAGCCAACAAGCTCGACTCGGTAACAAATTTTTTGAGGTATTTCTCTGATGTGGACTGCAGGGAGGTGGAGAGGCCTGTGACTGAGATGCTGAACACTCTTAATTTATTTAGTTGGGACAAGAGTCTGGGGCCCGACAAGTGGATGGTGGAATTTTATATTCATTTCTTTGATATTGTGTGGGAGGAGCTTACTGCAGCTATTGAAGAATCTAGAACTAAATCTTGGATTCGATGGATTGTGAATCGTACTCATATCACTCTGATTCCAAAAGTTGATAAGCCGGGGACTTGTGATGATTACAGGCCCATTTCACTGTTTAATTTATGTTATAAAGTGATTTCTAAAGTTATCGTAGAGAGACTCAGGCCGGTTCTTGGCAGACACATATCTAAGGAACAATTTGCATTTCTCCCGAATCAACAAATCTTTGATGCGATGGGGGTGGCGCAAGAATGCTTGCACTCAATAAAGATGAAGAAGTTGAGTTCCTTCATTTTGAAAATTGATCTCCAGAAAGCTTACAACCGTGTGGAATGGGATTTCCTCTGACTTATCCTTATTCAGATCGGTCTTTCGACGGATACGGTGAAATGGATGTATGCATGTTTTTCGACATGAAGCTTTGATTTTCTTGTCAATGGGTCTCCATCTTCAATTTTCACTGGTAATAGGGGGTTGCGACAAGGTTTCCCACTATCCCCATATCTCTTTATTCTATCTATGGAAGGGCTCAGTCTTATGATCCATTGGCTAAAAATAGTGGCTTACTTACAGGTATAAGGGTGGCTAGAAATTTTTTCATCTCACATTTTTTTTTTGTCGATGATGTGCTTCTCTTCGGGGGTGGGGACAAAATTGGAGTGGTATCAGTTTCATTTGATACTTGATGTTTTTTTGTGATGCATCTGGGATGCGTATTAATGCTACTGAGTCTTCTTTTGCCTGTAATTGCGAGGACTGGTCATTTCTGCCTATATTTCCGATTTATTTCCCTTCATGCAGAAAAATATTGAGGAGGGGATAAAGTATCTTGGCTTCATTATTAATCCTAACTCCTACGTGGTAGATGATTGGAATTGTCTTATTCAGAAGGTTTCCCGAAGAATTAATTCTTGGGCCTCATGGTGGTTGACTCTAGGAGGGAGGCTCGTTCTGATTCAGTCTGCCTTGTAGTTTATTCCAGTTTATTGGTTTAATTTATTTGTTGTTCCACTAGTCGTGTATGAAAAATTAAGATGACTTATATTTAGCTTCCTTTCGGGTGGAGGGCACATAATCCACAAGTTTCGTCTTGCTGGATGGAGGAGTTTGTCCCAACCAAAGCATCTAGGAAGATGGGGCATTAAAAGAATGAAGGATTTCAACAGGGCCCTCTGTTCCAAGAGTTTTTGGTGGGTTATTTTTTATAAGGGCATCTGGGGCTCAACCATTAAGGACAAATATTTGAGGGGCCTCGAGCCGGGCATATGGTTGAGATTACAAGTTTTATCTCATGCTAATTTTTTGGCGATCTGGAGCAGTCTTTTGAAAACTTTTCCCATTATAAACCACTCCTTATGTTGGGTGGTGGGTTGTGGGGTTCAAATATTTGCTGGTATCGATCTTATCCTTGGTCTACACAGAAATTACAGGTTATCTGAGGATCTCATCTGAGAGTTACATGATCGAGGTTTCTACATACTAAAGCAATTAATGATCCCCAATGAAGGAACTTCTTATAGATGGTCGACGACAACCGACTTGGGTTTTCCAGATTCAATGGGGATTGAATGGGATGGTTGCAAGCTTAGGTTGATGGAAGTAGGAATTCAATTGATTGAGAATCCATATCTTTTGGTGTGGGATGATAACCCACTACAGGGTTCAGCGTCGGCAAATTTGGCATACAAGTTGTTGATGGAAGTGTTGGAAGATGAAGTGGTGACCGGTTTTGGAAAATTGCTGTGAAGATATAAGTTGTCGCTAAAGGTTGGTTGTTTTATTTGGTTCTACATGGAAAATAATATTTTGACCTGCCATAATTTACAAGGTCGTGGCTTCTGCGGTGGATCTACTATTTATGTATGTGCTCCTCTGAAGACATTGATCATATTTTTGGGAGTCGTGATTTTTTCTAGGAAGTGTGGTTCTTGCTTAGATTCAAATGGCCGAGACTTCTGGTTTGGGATTGTGATCATTATCCACCAACTTGTCATTTTGTTTTGAGAGCTCGAGTGGAGATGTTCTTGTTCTGCTACTTTATTTATGGGAGTTCTGGTGGGTGAGAAATGGTCTGATGTTTCATGGTATCATCCCTGGGGTGGACATGGTAGTTGCACAGATCTGTACATGGAATTCTATTTATGATATGTCTCCCATCAACAACATTGTACATGAACTTCCTTGTATGGATGACAATTTCTCTTTTCTCTTTGGTTTCTTCGATGGTGCCGCTCAAAATGGTGTTTGTGGTGCTGGTATGATCATAAAAGTCTCAGGCGATCACTTTTTTCACCTCTATATGAAAGTTGGGAGTGGTACGAATACCAAGGTTGAACTTGTGGCTCTGTGGGGGATTCTTCATTTTTCCATGGTGAAGTTCATTGCTCTGAACCATATATTTGGAGACTCTCAGAGTATCATATATTGGGAACAAGGGAAGTCATTTTTGAGACCGTTCTTACTCAAATATTGGATGCAGAGGGCTTGAGATCTGATCCAACTATGTGGGGATTTATCCTTCTCTCGTATATTTCCGTGTCACAATGTCGAAGCTGATAGGATTTCTAAGATTTCCCTAGGCCCGATGGATGGTAGGTTGTTATATAAGAAATATCAGGCTGGTTCACTGGTTAATGAATCCTCATTGGAGATCTGCTATCTGTTGTGGGTGGAGGGTACTCTTCCCTGTGCTATATTTGGACTGATACATGTTTTTATTTTATTTTTGAGACTATGTGGAGGATGTTACCATGCCATCGTTTCATTGAAATCCTTTGTATTGATTTATTTTGAATGTTGTATAAGTCGTTTCCAAGGTTATATTTTTGAACTTTTCTATGTGTTTTGATATGAGAAGATCGCACTTCTTGTAATAGCGTCATGTCTATTTTGGACACATATATTCATTTCAATAAAAGGTGTTTTTTTTGTCTTGAAAAAAAAGCATACATCAGTAGTGAGAAAAACATGACTAAAAAGCTCATATCTTATAATTTATTGATTCCTTGTTTATTTCTTTGTATTTTAGGCATCATACAAGAGGCACTACATCTTCTAAAACAACAAACAAATCTAAAACAAATGCAAAACATATAGATGATTATGGATAAACCATCCCCAATATGCTCGCCAATCTTATTGTTTTGATAATTTCCCTAACATTCCTAGGTTGATTCTTCGGAGAGCATGTAAAGCTCTCCTATAATTGAGAATGCAAATTTTTATAATCTTCAATTAAATGTATATGCAAGTCATATATCCAAATGAAAGAGAGGAAGAAAGAGGAAATTTTTTTTCTTTCTCCTAAATGCTTGATGCTTCAAAGTGTGTTGGTCATTTTCCTTATCATTGTGACAAATGTACATGTCCATGCACACATATCAAACAAACACCTTTATCAAATCCATTTGCATTTTAGTAACAAACATGTATACAAATCTAAACTACTTCAAGTAAAGACATAATCCTAATCCAAATAACACAATCATATATATGATCAATGATAAATATTTTATTTGGGGGTGGGGAGGATAATATGAATCTTTTTTTGACGAGATCGGTTAAATTTGCATTTATAAAAGGATGAAAAAGATTCAACATAGCAGTACAAAAAATTTCAAGCATAGTATCGGGAGTTTATGATTATTATGGAGCTTAGTTACAGTTGTCCAAGATAATATATTCCTTAAACAAAAAACATATTCCCCTAAGCTTCTATAGATTTTAACATACTGGCCTAAAGACAACGTACAAAAAAAATTCATGTAAAAACAAGATTAATAGGTACTAGGATCACTGTCCATGACTTGAACATCTTAACTTTTCTCATCATCTTCCTCAAATTTGTCCTTGGCATCATCCTCCTAGTTCTTATGGTTTTCTTCAACAGTATCCTCATTGTCCATATCCTGAGTGCCTTGGCTTCCCTCTATGTTTTCAATGCACTCCTTCGAGCCTAAGATATTAATAGTTGCATTGATAGGCGGATAGACCATAGTATCCTCATTTTCTTTGTTTCATGAATCATAAATTCCAAAGTGTTTTGGAGCTAGAAGAGCATCATGGCATTCCAAAGTGACCTCAATTGCTTCAACTTGAGATTCATTAGTGTGAATATTTACCTCAACCTCATCTAAGCGAAAGTCTAAAAAAGAAGTGTGGGAAGTGATATAAAGAACAACATGTTCAACTTATTTAAGACGAGATTCCACATAGGGTGATTTCGATGTTATCTATCGAACAACAGTAAGAAAACCCTCCATTTGAGATTTCATCACCTCATATGACTTCATATGTCTTGGATATCTGCTTTGGTATCATGGATACCATCTGAAAGTTCCTACAGCTTTCCCTGTATGCCCACCAATGAATTTATAGCTACAAGGCAAACTGAATCTTCCAACACTATAGAATCCCAAGATTCCCAAAATAGGGGAAAAGCAGTACTAGAACCAATACTAAGAATTAGTACTTGAAGGATATCCTCACACCCAATAGATGTTTCATACATATTCCACTCCCCTAGGGTGTAGGGGGGAAGCAGTAATGCCATTCAATTCTAGCAACACCATCACCAGACCAAACCAAACCCTACACTTATTTCCCTTGGCTCTCCCGGGATGGAAGAATGAATTAGCAAAGTATGAAGAGGAAGATACACTTTCTCAATCCACCATTGTGTGCGCCTTCACTTGCGAGAAGAGACACCTATTTGCATGCATTAACACTCAACGATTGTTCCCATTTATGATTGATTGGAATTTCCTTTTACTGCTTCCATCCACCCCCAACCCCATTAGAGAAAAAGTAGTTTCAACATTGGGGGTTTAGTATGTTTCATTTGTCCTTAGGGGATCCAACATAGAGACACTTATTGAACCCCATTAAAGTTCAAATTCCCAATTATCAGGAAATCCATTGCATTTGCAAAGAGATTTGTTTGTGGATTGTTTTCATGTTTCACATGAAATATTTGAACGTCAATAATTTTATCGAGAAACTTGTTGATTCACTTTTGAAGTCTATCAGCTAGCATGTTATCAAGATCCATTTTTTTTTTTAGTTTGAGAAAGGATTAATAAATAATCTCCTATAAATGCAATCTATTGGATTCCCAAGGACTAGACAACATTCACAAGACCTTGATAAAGATCTAGACATCGTGATTGATTATTTTTGTTTATTCCTAAGTCCCACAAAATTTAACATTGTATGCCCTCCAGGATCCAAAAGGAATCTACCTACACCTTCCTCCCCAAGGTTTCCTTTCGAAGATCCATCAAATAATAGAACATGATGTTGAATTTTTGAAACCCACTTATGAAATTCATCATGTTTCATTTCCAGTTTCAAAATAGAAGTGCCAATTGTTTTTTTTGTGGGATATGCACCCATAATTTTTGGAAGGAAACATTGCACCCATAATCTCTTAAGCACCCATATTATCATTGTACCAACTTTGCTTACATCTACTTTGTATTACTTCACTAATAAGCGCCTTGACTCAAACGACAGTTTTTAATGATGATTTAAACTTGTTGTCAAAGTTTTGCAATGTTTCTTGCTGCCCAAGCTTTCCAAAAAACATACTTTAGAAGAGTAGACCATATCTTGGAGTAGATGGGTTTGCCTGAAAATGAACCTGTGTATTCCTTGTTCCAATTTAAAATATAAACACTCCAATTTTTAGGAATCATGAATTGTTGATTTAGATCTGTCAAGATATGCTTCCAAACCTGCATTATATATTCACATTCAAAAAAGAGATGATTGACTGATTATTCTACTTCTTTGCAAAGGACGCATATTGACATCCCTTTACTTTGTATTTTTTGAATATTTTCTAATGTGAGGATTTTACCATGCATAAGGACCCAACAAAAAACATTTATTTTTGGGAATCCATCTTGTTTCCAAAATTTTGATCAGATTCGTTAGAAAGGAGGATGAGGCAAGCCCAAATACAACAAACTAATATCCATCTTTAACTATAAAAGACGCATGCTTTCCCCAACCTCTACAATCCTCACAATCCAAACATATGGGGGGCATATCATGCAGAGCTTGAAGGAGGCAGTCGAAGGCTTCATGCAAAGATGATGGAACAATAAATTTTCTCCAATTTATCCAGCTTCCTTCACCATCCCATTCAGATAGATCAAAAAGAGTATACATCCCTCTAACTGTCAACCATTATTTTATATCCATGAATCTTTGATTCTTAATGAGAGGAGATTTTCCTAATATACTATCTTGCAACATATTTACTATTTTCCCATTTCTAGGAATCCAATAAAGGGATTCTTGTATGAAATGTCCTACTTGCTTACAGCTTTTCCATATTTTGGATCTATCTCCATCCCATTTGCTAGTATCAACACATCTTAATCTAGGATTATGGAAGTATTTTTTTCAAAGGGTTTTTTTACACCATGTTTTTTCTCCCGAAACCAGCCTCCAAAACAATTTAGTTCCCATGGCCATATTCATTAAATTCAGATCTCTTATACAAAGGCCTCCATTTACTTTTGGGGCTTTAACTGTGTCCCAATTTATCAAGTGAAATTTTTTACTATTTGATTTCCCCCTTGCTAGAGGAAATTTTTGGGATTTTTATTGAATTTTTTCATAACACCAATCAAAGCCAACTGAGAAGAACATTGAAATAGAGGAAGGGAGGATAACACAGACCTGATCAAGAATATTTTTCCAGCTATATTCAGCCACCACATGCCCCACCTATGATGTTTTCTTTGATTTTCTAAGTAATTTTTTCCCATTCTGTGGATTTGGCTCTCTTATACAAACTGGAATACCAAGATATTTAAAATAAGTCCAACTGGAAATTCCAACAAAGCCAAGAAATCACACTATTTTTTAAAGAAGAGGATAGGGTACGTTCCATCCATAAAATTTAATTTTTTCATTGTTGATTTTACTCCCCGAAGCGTCTATGAAGAGATCTAGAGTTGCTTTATATTTGATAGTGTTTTTTTTTCAATGCACCTCCAATAAGAACTGTATCATCTACAAAATGGGAAATATTAACTAATTTTATTCCTATAACTCTAGTGATCCCACAAAGATTTATTTCATCTCTTTCATTGGCTAATTTTATTCCAAGAGTCTCAACCATTATTATATAAAGGAATAGGGAAAGGGGATAACCTGCCTAAGTCCTCTTGAAGCCTGAAAAAAATTAGTAGGTATGCATTAACCAGAGGGGAAATACAAGGTTGATTAATGCATGCTTTTATCCATTTAATGAAGATTGGAGAGAAACCAAATCGCTCTAAAACTGCAAATAAAAAAGTTGTGTCAAACTCGATCAAAGGCATTTTCCATATCGAGTTTGACTACCATCCTTATTTATTTTTGTGTAACATTGTCCAATGAATCGCCTCTTGCAATATAACAATGTTATATATAGTTTGTTGTTTTTCAACAAACCCTTCATGTTCAGGAACAATATCAAACATGAATAACTAGTTTTTTATTACCATGTCTCCTTCATGAGAGCTCAAATTGTTTTCCCTTAGCCACACACTTTAATCCTTTGTTGATGGTGATATACAATCTTGTGTGTCACATGGAGGAATCTATCTAACAATATTTTGATCTCCACTCAATATCTCTACACTTCTAGAGATAATAATTTCCCCTGAACAACAAAGACACGAGCTTCAGACTACTTTCACTTTCTCTGAATTCTCCTAGTGCTTGGATGCTTGATACCAATTTTTCTATATGATTCTCTTAGCCATGAATCTTCCATTTATAGGTTGGGAAGGTGGAAAGGACAAGGTCAAAAGTGCATCCATATCATACCAATTTTGTCCATGCATGATCTAAACTTGTGTATTTTCTAACTCCCAGTCTTTCTTCATTGTTTTATGGATTTTGATATGCGTCATGATGGTTCTTGTACAAAAAAACTACAACTAGCCATTATTCTCCTTTAAAGGAACTACGAGGGCCATTATTTTCTTCAAGGAAAAGAATGACCACATGTCCATAACACAAACAACTAATCTAAAGCTCAAAGTCTTTACTTGTTTCAATCATTCCGACTGGTAGTATAATATATTCATGTTACTCGTATCAAGGGTGTGAAATATCCATATAACACAAATATTTTACATCTCTTCTACGTTTACTATTTTTTCTTTTGGTTATAGGAAATCCAACTTGACAATATTGGTGTAAATTCAAAATACACAAGGTAATGCATCAACAATATCGATGGACTATTTATGTTTTAATTTTGGATGAAGGTTATGTGCTTGAATGTAGTTAAGGAATGTTACATAAAAATTTTGATTGAATAAAAGCGATACGTTTTTTCTAGAATCTAAAGTTTCAAGTGGACACTCCACCCATATTCAAGGAACAAGAGAGCTCAAGAATAGGAGTACCTATTCCTTAGCTCTCTTGTTCCCTGAATATGGGTGGATTTTCCAGTCGAAACATCGAATTCTCAAATCTCCACACAACTATATCCATAAACTAAATACATAATCTACACGATGGACTGTGAAAATCTAAATGGTATTATGATTTTTTCTTCAAAAACACACACAAGTAGAAGAAACCCTAGTGGTTATCTCAATTGGTTGAACCATCCATCGAAGGCATGTTTCTAATGGTAAATCCATAGGCCATAGGTTCAAATATAGTTAAATTTCACAAAGTTACCAACCACTACCATAATTTGGTCTAGTAGTTGATCCACCCTCTGTCAATACATTCCTAGGGAAAAGGGGCATCTTCTGAGGTTTTCCTAAGGAAACTCTCTCTCTCTCTCTCTCTCTCTCTCTAATTCCTTATTTTTTATTCTTTAAGGATTATATATTTCTAGTTTAATAATTAAGAGATGGTGACACTACTATCGTTCACAACATAAACATATGCATGTATTAAGAAAAAGTAAAAATCTAAGAACCATTCAAAGTTGATTATGATATGATTTGATAGTTTGTATAAAGAAGTGGATTTAGTTTTATACTCCCATACATGTATATATGGATTTATAAAATAAATGATAAGGTTGTAATTATTATTCCATGCATTCCATGAGTAGGGACTTTTAATAGTAACTGGTTCCTAACAATTTGCATGTTTTAAGAAATTGATGTCATGTTATTTAGCCAATGTACTGAAATTTATTCAATTCTTGAAAGTTTGACTTATGGGATTTTTTTTTTGTATTTTTGCTACATGGAGGAACATGGTGATTTGAGACGATATTGAAAAGCTTTGGCTTATATCCTTGCCTATGTTTCATTTTGTTCTTCATTTAACATTTTCTTGGATATACTTTTCTTTTGATGTATGTATTCTATGCAATTGTTAAGTTTATGGCAATATACTTCAATTCTCAGGAGTTCCCTTACAATCTATGATTCTTGGAAATGAATAGGACAACTTGCCTCCACCACCTCACCAATCCCCATCGACTCATCCATACCCTAACTGCTTCCCAACATACCAACTCTTGGTTTTCTATGTGACTTCAAGTTGCAACGCAAGGTTAGTAAACTAGATAAACTCAAGTATTTTTCTTCCAATCCAAATTCTAGGTTTGCACAAATTTTAGAGTTTGAGCATTACTTGACCATAGAGTTCCTCTTACTTCTTGTTGTAACTGATATGGAGGAAATGAGAAATGATGGACCAAAAGATCAAGATTTTGAGTTGTAGTGAGGCACTTCTTTAGTGGTATTTGTGTAGAGATTTTTTCTCTTCTCTCCCATAGAAAAATTATGGAGCCCCTACTATTTAGTTGCATGAGGCATATAGATTATATATCATAGATCCTACTAAATATTAGCCTCTCTTGTTTCCATGTCATGAAATCAATTAGTTTCCTCCCTCTAGTTTGTGCTCTTTCAACCCATGATCCAGAAGGAAAAGTAAGATAAGCTCAAATGATCTAGAACCATGGGAGCCAGCCTCCCTTCCCTCTTTATTTCTTTAAAGTTTCTATAGCAAGCGATAGAGCATCTCCATCTCTTAACACATTGTGATGACTAAAATCCACTCATTTGAGATTGCTCTCCTATTTTTGGTAAACGAATACAAATACAAATTCGAAAGCATAAGGATTTTTTTAGTTCAATGCTTTTCACATTGTCGCATTAGGTTTAGAATCAAAATTGCATACATTAGCAAATCTGACCATATTCCCCATGTTGCAAAGCTAGAAATAATTGCAAATAAAATAATAATGTTTATGAAGGGAAAACATGCAAAAATAACTTATTACCAATGTATCATATAATGATTAACCTATCATGTCTCATCTGAATACTAACTTTTACACGAGATTGGAACTTATACAAATTAACTCTTACATGAGAGAAAGGGTTACAATAGGAAAACTTTTACTTGAAAGATGATACATTTGATAAATAAAAGTAGACACATAGTGTTAACACCCAAAAAGTGTTCACTAGCTCATTCCCTTATTCACATGACCCATTTGTCCACTTTTCCACCATTTGAGCCTCTGAAGCCATCAAAAGATCACCAAAAAGACCATAATACACCTTTTTCCCCTCAAAAAATACAAAAAACCCTAAAAAAGGGTCTAGAATTCCCCAAAAAATATTAAAAGGGAATAGAAATATTCAAAATATTCAAAAAAGGAAAAAGAGGGAAAAAGAGACCTAAACCATGTTGTCCAATACCATTGGTTTCCTTAAAACCATAATGGTATTCCCCATCACCAAAAACTATAAAAAGGTTATAGGGGTTCCTCACTTTCCATCCACATTTCATCCTATCCTTATGCTGCCAAATTCCTTTTGAGAGCCATTACCTCTCATTTCAATTTTGAAGAGTCCCCATTTCAGCATCTTAGAGAAGAGACCATTGGAGCTTGGAGCACCTCAACCTTTGAGCTGCTCAACACCAAACATCCTCACCTTTGAGATAATACAAAAAATATGTTATTTTTTATCTTGTTCTTCCAAAGATCCATTTGCTTATTGTTCTTAATCTTGTTCTTGTTTATTTGCACATGTTTATGTTAATGTTAGAATAAATTTATAATTGTATTTGATTTTTATTCGAAGACTGCTATTACAAGTTAACAGGTGCATCCTTGCACATGTTTGGTTGAAAAACCAAGCAACAGTTTTTTGGCGACTCCGTTGGGTTTCGAGCTTTAAATTTTTTCTTTAGATTTTTGTTTTTTACTTGTTTTTACCATTCCAATTAGCAGATCTGCCATACTAGACAACATATTCATTGTTGCCGTAGTTGTTGGCCCTTTCTGTAGCCTTTAACAGACCAAAATTTCACTTTTCGGTTTCGTTTTCGGCGACCTTTTTTTCCGTTTTCACATCGCGAACTCGCGGCCTTTTTCCACGCGGCGTGCATCGGCTTCGCGGCCTTTTTCTGCGCTGCACATCGCAGCTTCGCATCCTTTTTCCGCGCTGTATATCTCGACTTCGTGGCTCAAACCCGCGATGCACATCGCAGCTTTTGCCCTAAAACCCGTGATGCTGTTATTTCTCGTTCGGCCCAATTTTTAGAAAAAAATTTGCTGCATTTTTTTGCCCATTTAGCCTATTTTCCAGCATCATTTTTTCTACATTATTGCAGCAATAGTGAATCTTTTTTCTATTACATATGCTCAAATTAAAATCTTTTTAAAAAATTTCAACAAGTGAAAGAAAGGTTTTTAGCACTTTGTTTAGATCATAGATTTCATTTCTTTGAAAATTTCGAACCATTTTTCTAATTTGCTCAATAGTTTTTCCCAAGCAAGCACTTACAAATCCATTTATTTCTTACAATTTTTACAAATATTTGCTTTCCTTTAAAAAATTATTTCGAAAATCCATAGTTTTTTAAGTATTTTTGTTAAAAGCATTTACATTTCAGAAAAAAGCCTTTTATTTTTTGCAAATTGGAATCGTCTTGTTTTTAATTTGTAATCAATCGCCCAAGCGAGACAAATTCAATTTCAGTTAAATAATCACACTTGCACCCAACCTGCCACATTTTTAATTAACTAAGCCTTAAAATCTACCTAAACTCAACCAACACTTTAACCCCACTTAGGGAACACTTGAAGAATCTTGTAGCTAGGTAGGATTGGGGGGATATGTGTTCCAATAACACCCCTCAATTATTTACATCTGAGACATAGTGGTTGACTTTTAGGATCCCAAAAATCCCTTATTATTTGTTGACACGGTTATACACCAATTTATCGGGAAGGCCTCTCCCTTAGGAGGGTTGAAGTAGCCAGACTGGTTCCAGAAGTCTGAGTGGAATACCGCTATCCATTCAGTAACCGAAGGATACCTTTTTCAGTTCTTCGTGTACCACCCATATGGGAGTACAATGGCGATAGAACCAAACTACAGATTCACCCAACCGAACATGTCAGGAATGGGGTATCTTAGTGACCAATTTTTAGGATTGTTTACCCGGTGTCCCTCTCGGTAGGGGGATATCTAGCCTTTGATTCCACTACCCATATTGTCTAACTTGGATTTCATCACCTTGCAGAGGATATGTTTAGTTGATTCATAATACCACTTTTAGTTAGGCGTTTGCATGCTCTGCTACCCCCCTTGGTCTAGTAAGCACCACTTTTCTCTAGGAACCATTTGATTTTTGGTATTCTGACCACTTTCCTTGATTCCTCCACTTATTATAGCACAACTATTATAATAAGTGCTTTTGAGGTTGGTTGTTGGCCTGAGAGCCATTATTTTTTCACACTCCCCTCCCGCACACATCATTGCACTAGGGTCTTGATTTTTTTATCTCACCACCATCCATTGGTATTTCTAGACATATCTCGCCATTGAGAACTTAAGACGATCCCGACATTGTCAAGGTGAACCCCCTCAATTCGGTACACTTGAATCTACACATCATAGACATAGAGCATTGTCCCTTGACTCCACACGTCATCGGCATAGAACCCAGTCATCCGATTCTGACGCGCCTCATTTCACATCTGATTCTGAGGCTGAATCCGAACACCCTACCGAGACATCACCAACCAACCCCATCGATGGATCACAATATGACCCCCTTTTCACTAGTGCTGTTGGAGATACATCAACAAACCCTGCTACTACCATCACAACCACGGTAACCACAACCCCCTTAGGCATGCCTAGTATGGGGGACACACACCCTTTAGGCATGCCCAACACAGGACCAACGCCTATTTTAGGTATGCCCAACATGGGGGTCACCCCCCCTCTCATTACCACTACCCAGATCCCAGGGATTACCGGAACCATCCCTAACCCATCTGCAACCCATGTTGCACTTGGGAGCGTAGGCCCCTCCCACACCACATCAGCTAGAGGAAACATTCCTTTCACACCTAGCATACCCTTAGGGGGCACTGGACCACTCCATAATGCTACCATTAATAGTTATGCCCCAGTGACCATGCCACACCCATCTGCCAGTCTGCCATACATGGCTAGTCTAAACTTACCAGGCCTGGTAAGGTTAACCAACAACCCTATTAGACACAACCCTACGTGGCCACCCATGCCCACAAAGCTTCTCTCAGACATCCCAAAATTTGAAGGAAAAGTTGGGGAAGATCCCCACAACTACATCATGTCATTTCACCTACGGTGTTCCTATAACTCCATAGTAGATGATTCCATTAGATTGAGACTTTTACAAAGAACTTTCATTGGCTCTACAGCCAAGTGGTACATTAAGCAACCACATGGGACTCACAACACATTTACGTCCATCGCCTCAACTTTTCTCTAGTTCTTTCAACTACTTGTATGCTATGATGCAGGAGTGGAAATACTTTTGTCTTGTAGACAGAATGCCGCTACACACATCACCGATCATATCCATGAGTGGGTTAAGCACCGTAGCCTCTGCAAGATAAAACTTGACGACCAAATATTTTTGGACTGGTTCCTCAAATCACTCCTCCCCCTCGTAGCCAAAGATGTAGCTTATGAATGACCCTAGTCGGAAGAAGAAGCCATCTTAAAAGCTCAACAATTCGATCTCATATATGCCTAGTCGGGATATCTATACACTATTTTACCTGATGCCCCGCGCAGCGATCCATCTCGCCATGACGTGCCGGGGGCATCCCATGCCGCCGACAGTATTATCGGCCAGGTTACAGCGCAAAACAAACCTTTTACCATGATGAGTACAAACAACACCCCAGACCTTTCTAGGGCTTCATCTAATTCTCGAGCTACAACTTCGTATGCTCCAATAACGCACACCCACCACACTTATGGACCCTCATGTCCACCACAATGTTATGGGAAAGCACCATCATGTTATGCACCACCTTCAAACTATAACCAATAGGCCCATCAGACTCTGGTCCAGCCACAAGCCCAAGTGGCTTATTATTCTCAACAGGCAACACCTCTTGCTCCAACACTTCCAGCAGCTCAAGGTTACCCACAACCGCAACAAACACCAGGGCCACCTCTGAACCCTCCTGTTTACTACCCACCGCAACCTGCTCTAGAGCCTGCATGACCTCAAAACCCACCTACTGCCCAGGGGCATGTCTACGCACAACAAAACCAACCTCTAAACCAAAACAACCAGCGTAGCCAAGGAGGTCAACAAAACCACGGAAGAGAACGTAACCGTGGAAACAACCAGCAACATAACCAAGGTACACCACCACCTAATCCTCCAAACAATAATAATGCTGCTCCTCCCATCCAAAACCATGACCATCCACCGAAACAGGCTAAAAATAATAACTTGAGAACAAACCATCCATGTTCCATATGTGGAGTCTACGGCCATTACACACATAATTGTCCCTATTTAGATCGAGCGCATAAACTCTAGACCAACGACACCCAAGAGCAAGGACATGTTGCACAGCCAGCACCCCCTCCTCAGCCACAACCCTTGATATTGCAAAATCCCTTACCAAACCAAGGCACAGTAAACACTCGTCTGAATGATCCTCCTCAAGTATCGGCTGCACCACAGTAGCAAATTACCTATGCAGTCACCGATTACCAACATGCAGAGTCCAACACTCACCATTTGCTTATAATGTCATCAAATGATGTCAATCTTCAAACCCATCGAAATCAATACGGATTCGCCCCTGAGGCCACACCTACCAACCCATCGTCGAGTACTCTCCCAACCGATCAACCACTTTGCATACCCACAATGCCCATGGAAGGGGGCCCCAAAGCACCTCATTTCCCTTTGAGACGGATTATTAATAACCCGAACGCTCGTGCAACTTCCAACTATAACATCATAGAGGATTTAGCTCAGTCCCCCGCTGCTATGTCCACTCTTGAAATATTGAAAAATTGTACTGCACAGAGATAATTGTTGTTATCTGCCATTGGTGCCATAGATCCTAATGACTCTAACATGATGGCTTTTGACTTAGAACAAGCTGAACCTTGCATGCCTTCATCTCTAGCTTTTCAAGTCTCCGTCTGCATTCGCAACCTCGTCGTTCATCGATGCATAATCGATGAAGGAGCCTCTACCTGCGTCATGTCGACTTTCGTATGGCAGAAACTCGGATCCCCAATGCTACAACCGTCCACTACCGCATTATGAGCTTACGATGGCCATGTAGCTCAACCTCAAGGTTTGCTAGTGAACGTACCCATACAGCTTGGGGGCAAATTGGTTCTCATAGATATAGAGGTCATTAATGCCCAACTTGATTACAATCTTCTTCTGGGACGAAGCTTCATGTATAAAATGAAAGCTATCGCTTCTTCAGTTTTCCGCATCATGATGTTCCCCCATGAAGGACGCGTAGTCAAAATAGACCAGATTACATACTATGATCCCAATGCCCCCGCAGCACCAGAAAATGTTCTTCCCATGATCGAACAACCCGTTCTTAGTGCACCAACATACTTCATTTCATCAGTCGGACCCGGGATATATTCGGATACTCCCATGACCAGCTCATTCCTATCAATCCCACCCCCTCTTCAGGTAACTTCTGTATCCGATTTGTGCACCCTATCAAACAACGAACAACAACATCCTCAACAACCTCAACCACTGCCACAAGCACCCATCGTGCCTAGTCATATCAGAACAACACCGATTCACACAATCCCATTCTTGTTTCCGTTTTCAGGAGTTCTCATCATGCCAGTAATGGCTACACTCAACCTTCCAGGTTTAAAATTAGAATTACCGGTATGGTACTTACCTTCCCCAACTCCCCCACCAACTCCAACCGTTGTCCTACAACCGGTACAACCCATGAATATGTCAAACCATCCACCACTTGGCATACCAAACCACCAAAATATCCCACCACTTGGTGGTCTGAACCCCCAAAACCAATCAATTACCATAGGGGGCACTACATTGACATCTAATTATGTCCCCCCTAAATCTCACCACACTAGGGGAGGAGGTCCACAAACCTACAACACTGCACCCAGAACTCACACATCCCTAGTGACTCCCAAATTAGCTAAGAATCCACCAACCCGTGTACTCCTTAAGTGCTCCTTGTGCGATTATACTGGCCACGCCACCCATCTATGTCCACAACTACCAGCACTTCAAGAACACATGAATATGTTGGATGATGACACCAATGTTCCAGTTGTTAAATTAGAATTACCACCTCAACCTCGTGATAAATCATTGCGCACAAACCACCCTTGTGCAATATGCGGAATCTATGGCCATTATTCACATCACTGCCCTGATCTCCCAGATTATAGAGCAGCACTATACGAGATGAATAATACCAACTTAGAGATATCCCCCCCACTTATTGAGGAAATATTCCCTCCAGAATCATCCCATTCACAAGAAATCAATACCATTTATATGATTTCAACTACTTATAAACTCGAGCCAATTCATTTAATGGAACACTATTTCCATACCGATGAAGAAATCCTAGAAACACTCACCGCACTGGACTACCCTTGGGATGATATGCACCATCAAACATACTTCCTCCCTGAAGCGTCTACGTCCACCACGACAAACCAACTATCTGTCGAATCCAAAGACTTCTTACCAACCAAGGTCGATTGGTTCAAAGATCCAATACCAGCTCCAAAAGCCTTTGAAGAAGGTAACATGGCTAACATTTCTCCCATTATAAAAATTGACATCTTTACCACTCCCGGAAAACCCGATCTTATTTCTTTAGGTGCATCTTGCACTGAGAAAGAAACCCAAGCTTATAAGAAACTCTTCCAAGAATTTCTAGATGTATTCACCTGGTCTTATACCGAGATTCCTGGTCTTGATTCTACCATTGTAGAACATCACATAGACACTTGGCCCAACATATCACTGGTCCACCAGAAACAACGTCCCATTCACCCATCCAAGCTTCCAGTCGTCAAAGAAGAAATCGAAAAGATTAGAGCAGCAGGTTTCATATACCCGATTGCATATACCACCTAGGTTTCAAATCCAGTACCAATTAATAAGAAATTTGGCACCATCTGCGTCTGTACTGATTTCCATGACCTCAACCTAGCTTGTCCCAAAGACAACTTCCCCACACCATTTATTGACCAACTAATTGATGAGTGTGCAGGGCATGAGGTACTCTCTTTTATGGACGGTTTCTCCGGATATAACCAAATCAAAATCCGTAAAGAAGATCAATACAAGACTGCTTTTACCACCCCATTGGGCACCTTCGCCTATCGCATCATGCCTTTCGGTCTTAAGAATGCGGGAGCCACTTTCCAACAAGCCATGACTTATTGCTTTCATGATCTGCATAAAATCATTAAAGTTTATCTAGACGACCTCACCACCCGATCTAAGAAACGATCTGACCACTTAGAAGATCTTTGACAAGTTTTCTTGTGTTGCCGCAAATACAAAATCTGCTTGAACCCGCTTAAATGTGTATTTTGCATTATAGCAGGCCGCCTACTGGGGTTTTTCATTTCAGAAAAAGGGATCACTGTTGACCCTCTAAAAGTTCAAGCCATAGTGGACCTCCCCTCACCACGTACATTAAGACAACTTTAAAGCCTCTAGGGGAAGTCCAAATTCCTTCGTCGTTTTGTCCTAGACTATGCCACCACAGTACATAGTTTCCTCTATTTGCTATGTCTTCATACCCTCTTTGTATGGGATGACCAAGCAGAAGGAGCCTTCACGGACCTGAAGAAAGCACTTACAAGTGCCCCATTGATTTCTCCACCATATTTCACAAAAGACTTTACCCTTTACATTTCTGCATCAGATTACGCCATTTCTGGAGTACTCGTCCAAGAAGACTCCGCTTGCCAAGAGCATGTCATTTACTATGTGAGGCAGACCTTGTGAGGTCCACCACTCCGCTGCCCACATGAATAAAAAATGGCCCTTGCCATCGTCTTTTCAATACAAAAGCTGCGACATTACATTCTCCTTAGCCACACCACGGTTGTGGCCAATTCCAATCCAATGGTCTATCTCTTGAATCGTCGCCTTCTACAAGGCCGTGTTGCCAAATGAGTGATTATCTTACAAGAATATGACCTAACTTTTAAAACCCCGAAGAGCACCAAAGCATTAGCACTTTATCAACTCATTACAGACTTACCATCATCGTCGTCATCACCAATTATCCATACTGATCTAATCGACGAACATTTGTTTATCATCTCGTCGGACGACCCTTGGTATGGCGAAATTTTCGTATACCTCCGCACACAGTAGTTTTGACCCGACATCGACTGTGACCGACGCCATCGCATCCATCACCATGCCTGCCATTATCTCCCCTTGGGTGATGTCCTCTATCGACGTGGCGTCGACACAATGTTACGACGATGCCTTTCCCAAGATGAAGCAGAACAAGTCCTTAACGACTGTCATAGCGATGCCTGCGGTGGCCATTTTTCAGGAATGGACACCGCCCAAAAGGTAGTGCGTGCAGGTTATTTTTGGCCATCATTATTCACTGATTGTATCACAACAGTCAAACACTGCCAAAACTGCTAGCTCTTTACCCCAAAGGAAAGAACCCCCCCCTCCCCCTTTCATCCGGTCGTCACCGCTGGACCATTTTGCAAATGGGCCATCGACTTCATGGATTGCAATCCCACATCAACCGGCGGTCACAAACACATTATTGTGGCTGTTGATTACTTTACCAAATGGGCGGAAGACATGCCTACTTACTAGATCTTTTAACATTTGACTCATGAATTCTTGATGAGCAAACATGAGTAGAAAATATTTCTAACAAACTCATTAACCATGACTTCATTTTGTTGGAAACAATAATATTACTTCAAACATATTACAATTAGACTACATTGAAAACACATAATTTGACAAAAAATGTCATTAAATTCCTAAATTATATCTCACATTATGTAGAATCAACAATTCTATCATGCATGCCAACATGTATAACTTATTAGTTGTTTAAAATTTTTAACATTAAATATTAAATATACAACCAATATCTTGTTTTATATATATGCTCATTCAACATAACAATTTTACTATAATTATATAAAATCATTACACAAATTTTCTTATCTTGATAATTCACCCTTCTCGTTTCGTTTGTAGTTTTTTAATCAACTTTACAAAGTTTTATAAAATTTAAAATCCATGTTTTAAACAAAATTAGAAACATTTGTTTACAACAAAATTCCTATTAGGATCAGATCAGCTTCTAACAGTATAATATGATCAACATTATAGATCATAAGCAAGAAAGGCACATGACCTCAGAATTAGATGATGGAGTAGAGCTCACCATCAGACATTTCAGTAATCCCTACAAGGAGACTAGGATCAAAAGAGATCCTACCTAACAAACAAAGATAAGTATTTGAATTGTAATCTAATTGTTTAAATGATATTGTCCAATTGAGTACACATTTATTTAGGATGTGTCTTATGCATGTTAGAATGTTTGCATTGATACATGCATGTGGTGGGTAAGTGTCCTATGGTACTATTCAACATTCCATTGCTACTTATCTAGAGTCAAACCTCTTTGCTGACATATTGGTAGTGCACACTCTTAATAATGTTCTGGTAGAGATGGAAGGCATCTAGAAAGTTACCGTAATAATATGGGATATGGGTGAATGTTGTGTTGAAGGGTGAGAACATGAAGTTGGGATACACTTTTTGCCTGTTTTTTCGCAAAAAAATGCAAAATTTTATTTTTTTCAACTTCAACCCCTTCAAACCCATATCTCCCTTAAGAATTTCAACTTGAGGTAAACATAAGAGTTTTAGAGAATTGCATTAGCTTCATAGTCATATTTTTTTGAAATTTTTTTATGGACATATAGTAGGAAAAATTTGAAGGGCACCAATGACATATACTTTAAAATATTAGGTTTGGATAATGAGTGACTTGTGTGCCCCTCCTTTTTTTTAGAGATGGTTATTCATTTTACGAAAACCAAATGTACACTCATAATCTACACAGATTGTACTTTGCAGTGGACTATATGTTGAGTATTTTCAGACTTAAAAACTATTTTTTATTATTTATCGAAATAACATATGTTTAAAAAACGATGCCTTATTGGCACATGTTGGGACCCTCTCATTTTCTTTCAAATGTGAGTCTTATTAAAAAAACAACTACACTTTTGAAGAGGACAGTGCAAGGAATAACGTTGTGATTTTTTACATTTTTTGTTGTTGTCATTGTGATGATCTTGAATTTCATCGTGACTGATTTTTAGCTCACTAAATTTTGTAATCATATAGTTTAGAAAAAAATAGTAAAAAATAGAAATCCCTAATGAGATTCACAAATTTTTATACTATGAGAAATTAGATTCAATGATTAATCTATTGGTATAAAATCCGACATGTAATTCTCATATTTTGCAGTGTTTCCACAGTCTGAAACTGGCAAATTTTAGAAAACTGCAGAAACAGTTGTTGTGTTTGTTGACTAGAAACTCTCATCCGAGGAACTTTCTCGGCTAAGAGTTAAATGTATTTCTCAGGTGAGAGATATTTAGCCCAAAAAGTAACCCGGGTTAAATCAAAGTCTCTCCCGTGAGGTTGTTTAAACTCTCGGCCGATAAAATAAAACAACTCTCAGGCGAGAGTTTTATTACATAAAGCCTCGAGAATCTTTTAGGGGCCAACCTATTAAATGCCCGTGATTCTCAACAAGATTCTAAACTTTCTCACCCGAGAGTTATATATATACTCTCGCCCGAAAGTTTATTTCCATAAAAATTCAACTTCAGATATTTACAGTGCGTGGATATTTACACTTCGGATATTTACAGTGCGAAATACAATTATAAGGTATTTTTATTTTTGGTTTTGGATGTTTTAAGGTTTTTTATATTAAATTTCTTTACAAAGGGACTTTTTTTATTTTTTAGATTGTAAAATTGGTTTTGGCATATTACTGTTTTTTTAATTTTTTAGATTGTAAGATTGGTTTTGGCATATTACTGTTTTTTTTATTTTTTAGATTGTTAGATTGGTTTTGGCATATTACTAGTTTTTTTTTAGATTGTAAGATTGGTTTTGGCATATTACTATTTTTTTAGATTGTAAGATTGGTTTGGGCATATTACTGTTTTTTTTTTTAAATTGAAAAATTGGTTATAGCATATATTAATATTTTTTTTTAAAGGATAAAAGAAAATTTTCTTTTTGGCATATTATTTTTTTTAAGCAACATATTGCATATTACGTTTTGTTATACAAGGGACATGGTGAATTTGGTTTTAGCATATTACTCTTGCTTTTACAAAGGGAAATATTGTGAATTTGGTTATGCTTAAATGTCATATTGCAATTTGTTTCATTAATTGTACAATTTTATATATAACATATTACTATGATTCAGGTTTTTGGCATTGGATTTTAGGTTTTCAATTCTTTCATCATGGGAAACCAAAAGAAATGTGCAACAAAACATGATTGCATCAGAATTGATGGAGAGGCAAGAAAAAAAAAGAAAGTGTGAAAACATGAGAAAGTTAAGAGAAAAGAGAGCATTGGAAAGAAATGTGGAGGCACATGGCAGTGATGAAGAAATGCAAAATGTGGAGGCACATGGTGGTGATCAAGGAATTTAAAATGTTGAGGAACTCATTGATGAAAGAAATGAAGAACATGGATGTGATGAGGAAATGACAAATGTGGAAAAAACGATGTGAAACATTGATATTGAGACCATGATTGGTGAGTAAATATTTTTTAATGTTTATAAAATTGTATTTAATACTTGAGTATATAATTGATTTGAAATTTCACAATCTTATGAATTTACATATTTTCATGCAGGGTCAACATCCAACCTACAACATCCTACTGTACCTATGAATTTACAAAGATTAATTGGAAGTTGCAACAATATCGTCATTGATGACATGTTTTTGGAGAATTTGGATTCAAGTAAAATTGAAGAATTGGGACCTCTGATGCATGATCACACAGCTCGATATAGAGCAAAAAAGATACTCGAAAAATATCTTGGAGGTATTTCTGTCATAGCACAAGCTCAATTGTTACATAGATTGTTAAAACCAAAAAGTCTAAGAGATACAATTAAATTATTGGGCATAAGTGTCAAAGAGGTTAAAACAAATGAGATGGTATCAAAAAATCTAACCTCAGCCCTTGCCACACTTGCAAGGAAACGATCTCGTGATTTAGTGTTTGCTCGTAAAACATTGCTAACATGGGTTGTGGCAAAAAACAATGCAACTGATCATTTGTTGGCCATGACTGCAAGAACGTTAAAAAAATCAAGAATGAGTTTATGGAAGCATAAAAACATTAGGGTTCAATTAGATGAAGATGATGAAGTTGCATGTTGGGTTTCTATCTGTAGACAACCTTATCAAGATAGGCTTCAAGATAATGTGAGGGACAAGGTGAAAGAGTTTTGGCATTTAAACTCTCATGTCTTACCAAATTAAAAGGATGATGTGTGGCATCGTATATCTAAAGGGAACTATGAAACACATGCCAAACACATAACAAAGGTCACTCAAGTGGAAATGTTCAAACAGTTTATGGAGAGTAATGTTGATGTGAAGATTTCCCTTAGCACATTTGTGAAGCTTAAACCATGGTATGTCAAGACCATTGTTGAGCGCGACACATGCTGTTTTCAATACCATGTAGAATTTGAATTATATTATGAGATATTTAATAATTTTGGCATACAGTGTTGGCCAAATGACCCCCCTCTTTCGAGTGTTCGTGGAATTTGTATCTAAAATATTATGTACATGAGAGAATGATCAAGTATTCTATAAGAAACAATGTGTCGGTGGAAGAAAATGTGAAGAATGTTCTAATTTGGCTCTTTTTGATGTTAAATAACCCATTGATCCAAATGATCCTCAATTGTCAAATCGCATTGTGAAATGGAAGAGATATGAATATGTTGATTATACTCATGTTACAGATTCAATAGAAACATCGAGAAAAATTGAGTTAGTTGAAGATGATATATCAATGACATCTTTTATGGAGTCGTTGAGGGAGAAAATATATAGATATATCAAACACTCTCATACAAAATGATGGAAAGACTTACAGTTCAAGCAATCACGAGATGTATTTCCAAAAGGAATAATATTATCAATTTTTTTATTTTGCTGAAAATTACACTTTCACTCCACAAAAGGAGATACAAAATGAGTATTATCATTCAAACCAGGTATCTACACTTGTGCCTATTTTGTACAAGCATGCAGAGCTTCATGTCGATGGTTCTAATAACGATGAAAATAATCGTGAAGTGATTAAAGAGTACCATTTCTACATCAGTGATGATCGTACACATGATACATGTTTTGTCCAACATTGTTTTAATATGATTTATAACAAATTATCAAGATGAGGGGCCACTTTTAAAGCGCATTGGGTGTGGTCAGATGGTTGTGTTGGTCAGTTTAAATAGGCACGCTCATTCTTATGGTTGTCTCACATTCATAATAAAATGGATGTTCGCCACACATGGAAATTTTTTGAAACGGGACATGGAAAGGGAGAACATGATGGCGTCGAGGCCTACATAAAACATTCACTTAGGAGATATCAAATGAATCACTCCGCTTCTCGCCTCGCAAATTCAAACGATGTTGTTAATTGGTGCAAGCAAAATTTAAGCCATGAATTCAATGAAATGATGGCTAATGTGAGAAGGTATGTAAGTGTTTCGATGACCCTTTATGTTTTGAAATGTAGTTATTTACTATGTTTATATGTGCATGAGTAGTTTTATTTAAATTATTTTAAAAAAAGTTTAATAAATTGTTTTTAAATGTGAAATTTGATTTGCACAAGTTATGGTTTTATCTTGAACAGGTTCTTCTACAATATTGCAATGGGCGATGTTGACAGATCAATGCCATATAATTGTGCTGCAATTCCTAAAACAAGGGGTTTACACTCCATTAGGAGTAAAAAAATGGAAAATATACACGCAATCGAGAAACAAAAATACTCTTGCTTCTGTCTTGCATGTATTGATGATGTAGAGTCCTTCGATGAGTGTCAAAACCAAACTAACAAATTTATCAAACCATAGATACACCAAGAATTGACATCATTGCCCCCATTTGGAAATATCTCAGATGAAGAGCGTGATAATGAAGTGGTTGTGATTGACAAGGATTATGATCGTGTTTCCGATTTGGTTAGAGAAGGTGATGTATTTTCTATCATTGCACCAGTAGATAATCCAGAAAAAGTGCATTACTATTTATTGAGATGCACTAGGTCGAAAAGAACGTTGTTGCAATAATTTACGGATCCGTCAAATTATGCGTATGCAGTGGGTTCAATGGTTTTAATGGGATGTTTCTTTTCTAAAATAAGGAAATGTAATGACCATATTCTTTTTCAAGACTACAAGCCAGATGTTATATGTGCTCAGTACAGTCATTTAGTCATAGCGGCTCGGTTTCAGTTGAAAACAGTGAAGACTAGGAAAAAGACCAAGAATCACCAATGGAAATTGTTGATAGAAGATCATAATGCCATTCTTGAAAACATGGGCCACTAGCACATTTCATATGAATGAAGAACACATTGGTATGTGAATAAGATTTTTTTGTTTGATTCTAGGGTTAGAAAATAGAATTGTTAAATAATTTGGACTTTATTGTTGATGGAATTTATATTGGACTTTATTTAAAGACAATGGACATGTACCATTCTCCATTGTTGGTCTTTGATTGAATGCAAACTTTTGTTTTTTTTTTTCATTCCTTAAGGTTGATTGATTACAATGGATACATGCTTTCTTTCTTTCTAATTTTCTCTCTTTTCTTACACTTTTTATTGCAATCAATAGAAATTGTTCTAGATATGTTTTTGTTCATAGTTTGAATTTACATTGTTCTTAAAATTGTTGTTCAATGATGCAATCAGTCTTTCAATTCTATGGATTTCACATGTCTTTTCAGCAAGACATACATTTTATGCATGCAATAAATTTTTGTTTTCTTTTAATTTATATATTGTGCTTGGATGCAATAGTTGTATACTTGAAATTTTATTTAAATGTGATTGGATTTAAATCGATGCTTTCAATGAGAGAAAATATGTCCTTAATTGTTAGGCCTATTGAATGTGTACCCTTATTACTGATTTCTCAACTTATGGATGTATTGACACACTCTTTGTATCAAGATAATTGAACTTATAAGTTTGGTTGGCCAAGCCACACATTAACTAGGCAATTGTACTAAATTCTTTCAATGGAGCAACTTATTCATAGTTCCAAGGGTAAGTATGAATTTATGACTTATTCATTTTTCCAAGAGTAAGTATGAATTTATGAGTTATTCATTGACCAATCCAAAGAACCTCACTTCCTTTTAAAATTACAAGGCCCCAAGTTTCAAGCAGTTTATTTTGCATCTAATTCATTCTCGTTGGTCCAAGTTTCAAGCAGTTTATTGTGCATCTAATTCATTCTCGTTGGTCCATACAAGTATAGAAGTACCATGACAATTAGAGGCCATGTTAATAATTTCAACTTGTAATATATCTCTATATTTTTTGTAAATAAACAAGATTATATATTACTGCTTGTAAACAAAATACAGAGCTTGTCCCTTGTTCACAGACAGTCACAGAGCATTCCCGACTGCAAGCAACCAAATAGGAATCCCATACCACAAGTTTGCAAAACTAAACTGGACTATTCCCGGCTTAAACTTCGCCAAATAGGAATTTTGACATAAACATTGAAGTTCTATTCCTATTTTAAACAACCTATCAAAAAGACTGAAAGCTACTAGACTGTGTAACAAAATTCCTGGCAAACTTAGCATAATCATCAAGACATTCTTAATCAATAGTGACTATGGGCAGATCCCTACCTGCCATATCCGTCTCCTACTTGTGGGCACTGGGTTGACCCGAAGTATCTGTCTACACCCCAACAACAACCGAAGGAGTCCTGGAACCTTCACCTCCTGCACTTCCAGGTTCCTCGTCCCCTTTTTGTTTAACGACAAACACTATGCCAATTTTCTTAGCAATAGCATCAATATTGGCATGCATAATTCGATTATCCATATTATGGATCTTCCATGACCACACAGGCTCGACATCTCCCTGGTTCTTGTTGTAAGCTTCCATCAAAACATTAGCCAAAAGGTTCTTCGTTACCCAGTAAGTCATCAGAGTCCTCTCATAGAGGGAGGCATGACCTGCAGTATGACCTGGATCCATCACCCACTCTGTCACCTCTGCACTAAGATCTTCCATGGGAATGTTCTTGACCTCATTCCATAGAGCCGACTCAGTTCCCTCAACTTTATCTTGGACATCTTGAGGAAAACGTCCACGAAAAAAGGAGGCCGAAGCCTGAAGATGGGCTCTAGTTGAAGCCTGCGTTACTCTACCACCTCTAATAGTGTTCTTCCTAGAGGAGTCCCCAACATCCAAACTCCGTGAACCTTCCTGGCCTGACAAAGTGAAACCCTTATGGCGACGTGGGGGAGCCATGACGTGGAGAACTCTGAATTTAGGTGGTCTAGCTCTCGAAAACCACCCCTGCTCCCACTTACAGAAATTAACAGAACACACAATGCACCCACACAAAATCCTATATCTAGAGACGCAGATGCATAGGGTGATGAACCTTCTCCATTTAAAGACCTGAAACACAATAATTGAAGCAGCAGTGTCGAGATAGCCAGTCCACAAGAGGTACAAGATATCCTGTAGCATAATTATTAAAACTGTTGCCCAGATGAATGAAAAGCCAGAAGTGGTACACCATGATATCCCTGCACCTTGTTCATTCGTGTTACCTCACCTAAATATGCCTTCAGCCATAAAATCCAACTTGACCATTTGTACTGTAGACGTCATGCAGAGTTATGATGAGTTCGGGCGCGTGGCACCCCACTAATAGCACTGTCATCCCTCCTATCATTCTCCTACGTGGTGGCCACCTCTATCATGTGTTGTCTGTGGCCCATCACATCCATCTCTGCCATGTGGCAGCAAACTCTTTTCCAGTCATTCTCTGGGAAATCCGCCACAGAGACGGATGCCAAATGGATGCCAACATCAATCCCATGATTGGCTAAAAGGTCCACCACTTTGTTGGCGTCCCTTTTCACATGAGAAAATGATATGGCATTCTGATTAGTAAGCAAAGCCTTTTAGATTTTCCAATCGGGAGAGCAAGGGCCAGCTAGACGAGACTTTCATAGGGATTTGGCCATGGTGGAGTTTCTTAGCCATTCGGATAAGAATTTGGGAGTCTCCCTCAATGACAGTAGGGAACCAAGCATCAGAATGGATCAAAATTATCACATCCCCTCCCATCATACCAACATGATGGAGAGGACGTGGTGCTAAACTGGGCATCTAGCCCCATAAGAATTTAACTAAGCATTCCCATAATATAAAAGTCGTATGGAATATATGATTATAAGGAAAACACAGCGGAAATAATATCAATTACACATTCATCATTCATTCAAGATATTCATTAGATAAATAATTGCAAAGTTAATCACAAGAGAATACTTATCTTAACAAAGTAGTCCCAAGCAACTGGCTATGCAACTGCAACGTTCCACCCAACCATAGGCCAGTTGTGCTTATCAACCTCTTGATACAACTGCCACCCCCAAGCTGGGCATGATTTCTACAAGGAACCAGGGAGCAGCAGACTCACACATAGCCAAGCATACACCAAATTCAGCCAAGCCAATTAGCAGTTGGGTTTATCAGGATGCTAGGACATGGAAAGGAAGAATTGCTAAGCTAGTGAGCTCAACCACAGAGCTATGGGTACCCCTCCCAGATCTATTCAGCTTGGCACTCACAATGCCTACACACCTAACACAAGGAAGTATTCTCTTCACTGCCACACAGTCCCATAAGCCATACCTTCCTTTCTAGTGCTCTCGGGATGTGCATAGAAAAGTAGCCAAATCCCTCTTGATCTTCTTGAGAGGTTACTCCCTTCACTAGGTTTATCAAGCCAATTCTGTCCACTACCACTCCAAGTTTCTTGCTCACAGATTCCAAACCAAAACAAAGATGCACATAGTAGCAGAGCCACTCTCATTAGGCATGATAAAACGTTTCTACAGTGAAGTGCATGAGGTGGGGTTTCCTGAGCTTCAGAAAAACGTGGGAAGACCCAAAATGTATTGGCAACTGGGAAAATTCAACTGGGAGAGAAAAACCCATTCCAGAAAAATGCCCCCAGGGCAAAAACGACCTCTCCCTCAGTCCCAAATTGCATCCCTCCTTCCCCAGCTGCTGCACACTACCAAAAACGAGTTCCTAGGCATGGAAAACGCAGGGTTATGGTGAAAAACGTGAGGATAAATTCCAGTGAGCTCAGTCTGCGTGAGAGATGAAAGACTAACTGTTCAGAATGCTTTGGGAACCATTTCGTGGGTGTTTTCTTGCCCCAAGGAGACAAAATATGATTTCCCAAGTTAATGGCTTGCCCCTACACGAAATTGGCTGCCATACCTCTTCATTCCCAAGGCATTAACTGCCTCAACCAACTCTTGGAAGAATTAAATGATTGGTTCCATAACCCAAAATGGGTAGTTGGTGGTTTATGGGTTTCCTCATTGACACATGGATTAATACCATTGGCTCAAGGGTTTGAATAATTTCCCTCCCTTTTCCTTGTAGAATCATGCCCCATCTCTTTTGTTGCATTGCATAGCCGGTTGTGGGTTTTTTTATTAAAATTCGTAATTACATGATGTCTTATATACATTGTGCCTATCTAGCACAAGAACCATAGGCATCTATTCCTTTAATCGCCGATACATAAAACACTAAATCAATGGTGGGGCCCTGGCCTTGAGCTCATCACCATGATCAAATTACAATATTTTCATCATTTACGATTTAATACAAAGGGGGTCAAAATGGGGACATGACAAAAATAAGACCCTGAACAATGCCTTCAATCTCAGCTAAGTTGTTGGAATCATGACCAATGTATCTGAAGAAAAAAAATTGAATGACCCCCTCGCTATTTTTGCAAACCCCTCCAAACCCTGCTGGACTCGGATTTCCACGAGACGCCCCATCGAAATTGATCTTGAAGCCAGACTAGCTAGGAGGGGGCCAACTTGTTGGAATAACTAGGCAACACATAATCTTTTTCCTTCAAAGACCATCCATATCCACCTAGGTCAGACCCCATCCTTCAGCAATTTGGAGATCCTGCATATTGAGCTCTTTATCTTTCTCACTCCATTGCTGAATCTGGATCGTTTCCTTCATGTTTCAAACCAAGTGCTTCCAAAATTCCTCCTCCCTCTGCTATTTGTCCCTAAAAATGTGATTAGTCCGTTCTTTCCAGCATGCCCAAACAACCATACCTGGGAAGAGGAACCATAGAGTTGCGATGATTGGGTTTGAGAAATCTTTCAAGTCCCAAGATTTGAGAGTCTAATCAAGCTACCCCCTGATTCTATTGCGTCGTTTGAAAATAGAAGCTCCTCTATCCCATAACGAAGATGAAAAGGAACCAGAATCAAGAAGGTGGCCAATGGTTTCTTCGTGAATAAGGAAAAGAGGACACCGAGAAGGTCTCGAGATACCCCGCTTCCTCAGGTTCTCATAGGTCAAAATCCTTCCCTAAATAACTAACCAACAAAACACAGATATTTTAGGCCAAATATTCATAGTCCAAATTTCCCCCCATATTTTATCCATGTCGTCATTGAATTGAGTATATATATCATAGGCCTCCTTAATGCTGAACGTACCCTTCTAAGCATGGCCCCATCAGATTTTATCATTCCCCAGGTTTCGCCTGATAAATCTGTCTTGGAGCATTCTATTAAAGGACGAGATGAGCTCATCTAACGAGGTAGTGTCCCATTGTTCTACATCTTGCCATTTCTGATATACTTCTTGAGCATCGTGTTCCCAATAATGCCCAACTTTTGTCTTTCCTACTGCCATTCCTTGAACCCTTATGGACTGCCATCTGGGGTCATCACCAAGTTTGGGCAACTGGTTCCACGAATCTTCCCAAAAGTTGGCATCCTCCCCATTTTGGAGTTCCCAGAAGTTGTGATCCTAGATCAACTTTCTCCCATGATATGATTTATTCCATATGTGAGAGCCCTGCTTTTCCTCATTAAATCTAATAAGCTGACTTCTCTCTTTGTCTCGTGCATACTTAATATGCCAAAATCGTGCCCATGGTTCACTATCATGAGTGCACCATCTCCACCAAATTTTGGCTCCATAGAATTCACTTAAAGTTGTTGGATCCTGCAATCCGAGACCACCCTAGAGTTTAGGATGACAAATGGTATCCCAGTTTACCAGGGTAAATTTTGATTTCTCATCCCTCCCTCCCCACAAAAAGGTTCTCTGCATACAACAAATCTCCTTTAGAACCGTCTTGGGAGTCGAGAGCATGGAAAATAAGTAAACCGGCATGGCTTGGAGAACAGTTTTGACAAGCACCAACCTACTGGGGAGGTTCAGTGGATGTAGATTCCAACTATTTAGTTTCCTTTTCATCTTGTCTAGCATATCTTTCCAGGACACCTATCGAATCATACCTTCGTTTAAAGGAACACCAAGATAGTTAGTCGAGAAATATCCACGGTTGAAACCAAGAATTCTCAGAATATTGTGTTGAGTTGGGACTAAAGTGTTGAGGAAAAAGACCTGAGACTTGCCAGGATTGAATTCTAAACCAGAAGCCTTCGCAAACTGTACTAAGCAATTTTTGAAGATCCTGGCCTCTTGGACTGAAGGGTGCCCCATGAGCATAGTGTCATCCACAAACTACTGGTGTGTCTGTTTCTCCATACCGGCATGCAACTGAAGACCTCGAATCCCCTCACTATCAACTTGGGCCTGCAGAAGTTTACTGAGACCTTCAGCCATGAGGATGAAGAGAAAAGGTGAAAGAGGATCCCCTTGTCTAATCGCCCATGAAGCTTGAATAATTCTAGTAGGAGAGCCATTAAGAAGAATAGAGAAGAAAGGGGTAGAAACCAAATTCATGATCCAATCCACCCAAACCCTGCTGAAACCAAAAGCCTCTAGGATGCTTCGCATATACTGCCAACTAATCTTGTCATAGGCCTTAGCTATATCAAGCTTGATAAGCATGCCAGGTTTCTTGGAGATTTTGAGGGAATGCATAGTCTCTTGAACAAGGATGATGCCATAAACTATTTGTCTCCCTTCAAGAAAGCCTGATTGTTCCTGGCTGATCAGCAAGGGGAGAAGGCGTTTGAGCCTGTTGGCTATCACCTTGGTGATAAATTTGTAGATCACGTTGCAGAGATAAATTGGTCTGAATTTTCCTAGGGTATCATCCCCATCCTCCTTATGGATAAGTGAAAGGAATGTGGCATTGAAATCTTTCAGCACTCCCCCGCAATGCCTTGATTCTTCCACAATTAGGTGGACCTCAGACTTGATAAGATGCCAGAACAAATGAAAGAAGTTAGAGGTAAAACCATCTGGTCCTGGTGCCTTGCCTAAAGCCATTTGATTCATAACATCCTCCACCTCATGTAGGGATATAGGATTATTTAACATCTCATTCTACTCCTGACTGACCAGCCTAGGAATTAGGTTGGTAATCCTAGAGATATCCTGGCTACGATCCAGTCTGTATTCTTTGAGGATTAGTTCAAAGTGCTGGACCAGTTCATCTGCTATGCCTTCTCTATTGTCCAAAATTTCCCCATTAGCCGATATGAGCTTAAGGATTTTAGATCTATGCCGGTTTTGAATAACAATGTTGTGAAAGAATTTTGAGTTCCTTTCACCCTCCTATAACCATTGGATTCACGATTTTTGTTTCCAATAAGTTTCCTCTTGCCTCTCTCTAGCCTCTAATTGCTCCATCAAGACTTGTTCCTTTTCTCTGAGGTCATCATTCCATCCATCATCCATTCCCTTCTTCTGCAATATTTCCAGCTCGTCCATCAGCTTCTTTTTATCCTGAAAGATGTTACTAAAATCCTCCTTATTCCAAGTCTAGATTTTTCCTTTCAGAACCTTCAGTTTCTGTTGAAATTGGTACATTCTTGATCCTTCAAGGGGGACCATTTCCTGCCACCACTGGCCCACCAAATCCTTTAAATCTTTGTGGTCCAACCAAAATTGCTCAAAACGAAAAGGTTTGAAGAGGTTTCTATTGGTCATGTCCCAGACCAAACAAATTGGCCAGTGATCAGAACCTGCCGAAGGGAGAACACTGGCGTTGACTTCACTAATCCCATGTGCAATATCCTCAGAAGCTAGGAATCTATCAAGTCGAGAAGAAACTAAATGATTTCCTCCTCTTTTATTATTCCATGTGAACCATCCATTCCCCATTTCTACATCGATCAACAGGCCCCGACTAAGAAGATCCCTAAAAGTTTCCTGGTACCTATCCAGACTCCTTCTCCCACCTTTCTTCTCTTCCAAAGAAGAAATCATATTAAAATCTCCCCCAACTATCCACGATGCGACTTGGTCTTGAACAAAGATCCACGAAAGGAAGCAGATGAATTGATCTTTTAAAGGGGCAATGCTTAGGCCATACAGATTGACCAAAGAACCAAAACAATTAGAATTAATGATCAGGAAACCGCAAGATAGGGAAAACCGATTGGCCCTCCAATTATTCATAGATATAGCACTAGGATTCCAAAGGACATCAAGACCACCTGCATATCTAGTTGCATCCACTGCCATAACCTCGCATCTTTTCCACATCCTTTGGCTTAACCTATCAAGAGTAGCAGTAGAACATTTCATTTCCTGAAGAAAAAGAACATCAGGCTTCTCCATTTTCACTTTTCTTGCTATCGCTTTAATTTTACGGGGATGATTACAGCCCCTTATATTCCAAGAGACAACTTTCATTGGTAAGCTTGTTTTATAGCAGAAAAGGCCGCCTTAATGGACGGGTACTGCCCAGATTCGATAAGCCTCACACCAATCTCTGCTATTCTCTGGCTATTAGGTTTTCTGCCCCGCTTCAGATCTCTAGCTAGGGACTTCCGTTTATTCCCCATTTGGGAATCAACTTGAATACCCAACTTTTGACTAGCTTTGGTCCTGATGATTGCATCTTGAAGGAGTTCTAGTTGTCTCCTGGACACATACCCTTCTCCTTTCATTTTTTCACACTCTCTCTCCAACTCATCCAGATCTAATTCCCCCAGATCCACTTCCTCTTCCCCATCTTCCTCCATGGAAATTGTCACATCATCCTGTGCTGCATCACGGATCACTGGTTCCAATGCTTCAACTATCCCCACTTCCTCTTTTTCCTTGTCTTCTTTACGGATCTCTCCTTCCTCATCAACCTCTTCCAAGATCCGAAACGATTTTTTACTAATTGCCCCATTCTTGACCTTCTCCTTGCCTTTCCTATGGTTATCCCCAAGGCGAGGTTTCCTTCTATTGTGGATCTGAGTAAACCCATCCTTGTCTTTTTTTCCTTCCTGATCCCCTTGGGAAAGAGGCTTGGTTTGGAGATTCAAAGGAGAATTTCTCCCAAAATGACCATATTCGTGGCATGTTTTGCATCGGAAGGGTAATTGTTCATAGTCCAAAGGTTGGGTCCATTCTTCATCTTCCCAATTCAGGTTTATGGCTTATGGGAGCTCCTTCAACAAATCCATGTATACACAGATTCTAGCACAAGTTGTATACCTCTATTGTTTTGTTTTTTCACTCCACTTTGATGAATTCTCCTAGAGTATTTCCAATGTCCTGCAGAATTTATGGATCCCAAAATTCACAGGGTAGCAAAAAAATCCTAATCCAGATTGGAGCAACCTTCATGTCCTCCGTTTCTGGGTTGAAACGTTCCCTCCATGGTCTGAGATACAGTCCAGCTGAGAAAAATAATTAGGCTCCTCCCTCAAGCACCCTATCTCTATCTTCCACATTAAAGAAGATAATGGTGAAGAAACCCTTAGCACCTAAGTGCAGGTCATATTCTCCACGGGGATTCCAAGTACTCTTGATCCACCTGATCAGATCTTTTTCCTAAGGCCAGAGACCAATAAAATTTCCAATCAAGGCCATCTCTTTCCATAGTTCCAACTTCTCCCTCACTTTTTCTGCTCGGATCTACAGTGCTGGGACCGAATAAGATTTTGGGAGACATCCTCCTGGGCCCAACCTCCTCTGCAAGCCGCGATCCTTCGATCCATTTTTTCCTAAACCAGTCTCACGGGGGATCCCTGTTGTTGACATGGCTGCAGATCGAAATCCTGGGGGTGTCAACTCGGAGCTCGCCATGAGGGCGTAACCCCCCTCCTACAAAATTTACCATCCGTCAAATCTTATGAAAACCCTAATCCTCTTTCCGCCAAGCCAAGATCGGTCCATCACGTGTTTCTGTAATGGCCTTGTAATATATCCCTATATTGATATTTTAAGAAATATATTATAAATGAGTACCATGACATTTCTTTTGTTTCTAAGTTAGCATAAACATAAGTGACACTAAAGGAAAGTATCCATAAAAAAATCTAGAGTAATTTATTACATTCTTGAAAAGTATAGTATAAAGAAATCCTAGTTTATTGGATAACCTACAAAGACTTCCATATTGATCATTGACATGTCCTCAAAGAAAATGTTGAACAAAATAAAAAAGAGTTTCAAAATCACAAAGATGGTCACATAACCAAACCTTAAAAAGGGTGATATAAAGGTTGGGTTCGTGTGTAGTTATATCCACAGTAGACAACACAATATTCAATTATTTAAAACTTCTTGTTTTCTTGTTTTAGTGCAAAAGAAACTTGTACCAATTTGATAGGGATCACCAAGAAGCATTAAGATGATCATTTGTAACTAAAAATCGCACTAAAAGGAGATTGAACAAAGAATTTCTTTAAAAAATGTCCTTAGAGTCTTCTAAAGGTATAACATACTTCAATCTCCAAAAGTTGTGAAAGCTTCTTTTCACTGCTTAATGAATGTTCTATTTAAAGTTTTCATTTTGCAATCGATGTCATGTAATTACAACTATTCACATGTAATTTCAATTATTCACACTGATAGAGATAATGACATCAAACCCCTAAATCAATTGAATAATCTGAAACATATAGATAGTTTGGAGAAAAATTAGAAATTAGAAATTTATACATCACTATATAAAATGGCATACTATAGTTTTTTAACCCTTTTATGATATTATATTTGAAAATTTTAAGTAAAGTATTAATATACTTTTGATACATTAACAAACATCTATGGCATTCCTTCTCTACCCAATAATTTTAGAGATGAGATTCAATCTTTAATTTACGATGGGTATTACTTGGCAAGATGAATTGACCAATAAAATTAGAAATTACAACAAAACATTGATATCGCTAGTTTAGTATATAAATTACCCATTTAAATTTGGGTATTTTGTTAATTTTTACTAACTACATGTATTTTTATGAAGAATCCACCTAGATAAATTTCATCTATAAACTACCGATTTAATTTTGGGTATTTTGTTAATTATTTATAACTATCCTGCATTTTTATGAAGAATCCACCCATATCAAAATTGTATAGATTAAAATAAGAAAAAACACTTAGGCATATGATGCCCATACCATAGCTTAAAAGTGAGTTTTCTTTAAGGAAGGAACTCATCACTTATGCAGTTTGTTAAGTTATTTTTTCGTAAGGAAGGAACTTATCACTTATACAATTTGTTGCCAGGTGCATTGATGTTGATAAATGGATACTTGCATCTAATAATAATGTAAATAAGAGAAGAGATGATGCATTGGAAATATGTCAGCACTCTTAATGTTGATTTGCATAGTGTTGGGAACTTTGAAAGCCAATACACTCTTGTTGGGTTGTTGGGTGACTCTATTGACTTAGTTAACCCTACAAATCAATTGATTCATCGACTCAGTGGACCCACGCAATCTTTTGCAAGATTCATTTATTGTACATGCCCTGAGGCATTTTATGACTCCAACACATGGACAAATACTGAATGTACATCGTAATTTAATATACCTATGATATGCCATAAACAAATACTGAATGTAGTGTATCCCCTATTGTCTAAACCAACAAGAGATGGATGTGTAGAATTCTTAACTACAAGCCCTCCCATCAAACAATGAAAACAACAAAAATAAATGCCAATGGATATGAAATACTAACGCAACAATTTGTTAATCTAAAATCGATAAGTCAAATCCATCATGACTTATATAAAGGAATAAGCTATGTCATCGTCTACTCGTACCCACGTTCCCGAGTTCCGAAAACTTGTGCAACATAGGGTATCAGTCAATAGATCGAGGATTAAGCTTGTTATAACACACTTTCAAGGCCATGAGAACATCTTGTCATATGGAGATAACTTGGTGAAGTTAAAAAAAATAAAGTAAATGTATGCCACTTACACTCAGAATTATTGTATGAACACTCACAAAAGATATCACAAGGACAGAAGAACTAAAACATCATATTCATTTATGTTAAATGTATGTTGAGTTTGAGATATAATCTAGTAGCCCTACATGTAACAATAACTGTGAATAATTGTTTGCAAATAAAGTACTTCCAATCTCCAATAATAACAACATGAACCTACTATTTCAAAAGATTAAGGTTGCTTTGTTTTGAAGCTGTAAAACAGAGTGCTAGTTCCAAATAACTTTAGGCTTGCTACCCTATTGTCATTACCATATTTACGAGAAAATCTAAAGAGAGAAATATAAATTATCATATTTTTAATGAATGGACAGCAGCATAGCAATGGCTTCTAATAGAGTTACAATGACAACACTACACCAATGATGATGTGAAGCATACCCAGTGCTGAAAAGGAAAGTTATCAAGACATTTCATAGAGAAAACCTGTAGATTACTGCATTAAAGTCAGTTTCAAAAAAATGAGTGTAAAACAAAGTATATTCCTTTAAAGGTGCTAATATTCTGCTACATGTGAAGGCCGAATGGCTTGGAGGTAATTCCAAAGGTTTACTTGTATGTGAGCATGAAAAAGAGATGCCAACTGAGGGAACTAGGTCTTAGATTCCTAAATAACAACAAAGACATGCCAAATGATGAAACCCTTCCATACACCTTTGAACAATTGTTAATCCAAAATGCAGCACCCAGAAAGGAGGTCAAATGAGCTTAGAATCACCAACTATCTTCTTGAAAAATGCTCATAAAAGTGTTAAGTTTAGCCTATAATCCACAACAAGAGCATAATAGGATCACTAAAAGAAACACAATCACAATATTGACATAGATTTACCCTGGGAAACCCTCATGGGGTAGTAATCCCAGTAAAGCTTTCCTCAATATAGATGACCAACCAATACAAAGATGTAAACCCAAGACAAGAGCTCCTTCTCCTCCTATGCATATATCTCTCTCTCACTTATGCGCAATACACACAAGAGTGAATGAGAGAATGTGATAAATGAGGATCACACATCCTCTATTTATACTTTACTTCACTTGACCTTTAACCCTAAATGGGATGACTTCTCCTAGGAGATTCTAATAACCCCTAAACAGCTAACTCAGGGTCGACCTCACTAGGAGAGTCTAATAACCCTAGTTACCACATCCTAGTGGAGGAATAAACATCTCTGGATATAAAATAGGGTCCCGACGGAGGAATGAAACATCTCTGGATAAAGTACAAATAGAATATTCTTAGAAGTTACAATATTTCAACACTCCCCCTCAACGAGAAGGATATTCTAACAACATCTGCAGGAGCAACAAGTCATCAATTACATGATACATGATACATCTATAAATCATTGGAATCTTTCTTCATCAGTAACTCAAACAATTACTCGAACATCTTCAAGATTCTTCAATACTAGAACATCAACATCTCAAGTATTGAGATTTCATCTTCTGCAGCACTTGATCAACTACATCATCAACATCTGGATCTTCTAATCAGCAACATCATCTGCATCTCTCTATCAACATCATCATCATCTGGATCTCTCGATCAACAACATCATCATCTGGATCTCTTGATAAACAACATCATCTAGATCTCTCAATCAACAACATCATCATCTGGATCTCTTGAGCAACAATATCAACATCTGGATCTTTCGATCAACAGCCTCATCATCTGGATCTCTTGATCAACAACATCTGCAACAAACATGACCCAATTACGGGATGGTCAATCCCTATCAATTTAGGACATAAATCCAAGGACGATGCAATCCTGAACCACTTACAGGATGATCAATCCCTATCAATTTAAGACACCAAAACATGTCTATGGACGAGGCAATCTAGATCTACTTACAGGATGATCAATCCTTATCACTTTAGGACATAAGTCCAAGGACGAGGCAATCCTATCACGTACATTTTGAACCAAACATTCAGGGATGATGCAATCCTATCACGTACATTTTGAACCAAACATTCAGGGATGATGAAATCCTATCATGTACATTTTAAACCAAATGTTCAGGGATGATGCAATCCTATCACGTACATTTTGAACTAAACGTTCAGGGATGATGCAATCCTATCACGTACATTTTGATCCAAATGTTCAAGGATGATGCAACCCTATCACGTACATTTTGAACCAAACGTTCAGGGATGATGCAATCCTATCACATACATTTTGAACCAAACATTCAGGGATGATGCAATCCACTCACCCACTTAGACAAAGTCTAAGAAACACACATCGACCTCATCGTCGATATCATAGACCTCATCGTCAGTATCATCAATCTCATCGTCGGTATCATTGACACAAGTATCCTTATCATCGATACAAGTATCCTCGTCATTGATATAGGTATCCTTATCATCGATACAAGTATCCTCATCATCGATACAAGTATCCTCATCATCAATATAGGTATCATGATCATCGACCTTAACGTAGGTATAGGAAACCTCATCATCGATATATGTATCCTCATCATCGATATAGGTATCCACATATCATCATCGACCATATCACTCCCCCTTTCAAGGAGGGTCCTTCTGAACTACACCAAGCTTGTCTTAGAAATACTCAAACTTTACTCGAGACTTGGTCAATACATCAGCAACTTGCTCATCAGTGCCCACATGCTCGAGCTTTATGGATCCTTTCTGCACCATATCCCGTATATAAAAATATCAGATCTCTATGTGCTTTGACTTGTCGTGGAATACTGGATTCTTTGTCATCTTGATACAACTCTGGTTGTCACATAGGATCACAGTGGGGTCCATCTCTAAGTTAAACAATACTGATAACAACTTCTGAAGCCATATCACTTCACAACTGGCAGAGCAAGCATCTATATATTCTACCTCAACTGTGCTGAGAGCCACACTAGATTGCTTTCTACTAAACCCATGAGATCATGGAAGATCCCAGACAATAACATCTGCCCAATTTGCTCTTCCTGTCTGATACACTTCCAGCCCAATCAGCATCTGTGTAGCCATACAATCTGAAATCATGATCTCCAAGATAATATAGACTAAAGTCTATTGTACCTTTTAGGTACCTCATCACATGCTTTGCAGCTACTAAGTGAACACATCTAGGCTCAACTAGATACTGACTCAAGGTGTTTAGAGCAAAGCATATATCTAGCCTAGTATTCGTCATATACATCAATGACCCAATAATATGTTTGTACAGAGTTACATCCACTAACTATGGTGAGTCATCAACTAATAGCTTCAATTTGGAATCCATGGGAGTGGCCATGGCTTTGCATTCCAACATATCAAAGCTTTTCAATATTTCCACAGCATACTTTCCCTGGTTTAGAAAGATTCTTTCTTGGCCTTGCCATACTTCCAGACCTAGGACGTATTGCATCAATCTGAGATCTTTCATCTCAAATTCTGAAGAGACCTTCTTCTTGCATTCAACAATCTATTTCTCATTCCCAGTCAGAAATATATCATCCACATAAAGAAACAATATAACAGTTTCATCATCCATAACCTTGAGGTAAAGGTTAGGATCAGCTTTACTCTTGGTAAAGCCCAAGCTTCTCAAGAAACTATCAATTCTTCCATACCAATCTCTGGGAGCTTGCTTCAACCCATATAATGCCTTTTTCAGCTTGCATATTGTTAATTTTTCAATAATTTCATTCAATAGGATCACTAAGAGAATAACATGCACAGCATAACAATCATAAGAGACAATGGACACAAAGCATTTCACCGGGGAAAACCAAGAAGGTGAAAAACCCCGCAACTTCCTCAGAGATAGAATCAACACCAATACAAGGATCACAAAGATCAAACCCCAAAAGATAGATGTCTTTAGCAGCTACTCCTCCTCCACTTGTGCGCACTCCTCTCTCTCAACTATGTGATTTGGATGAGTGAGTGAATGAGTTAAATGAGAGAAACATACTCTCTATTTATACACTCACTTGAACCGCCTTTAACCCTAACTGAGCCGACTTCCTAAGGAGGCCTAATAACCCATCCACATGACTCATACAGGGCCAACCCCACCAAGGTGATCTAATAACCCATCAAATACAAATGACGACACTTACAATGTAACTTGCGACACTTGCAAATACAAATGACGACACTTCCAATCGGAGGAATAATACATCTCTGTTGGGGATACAATAAAGTACAAATGTAATACATACAATATACAAGTGAATATATTCCGAAGTTACAAATACATCAACACTCCCTCTTAACTAGGAAGGTATTCTCTTGACATAGGTCATCGATACATATAGGCACAAATCTTCAATTATGGAGCTGGATCATCATCACTAGATCACGGAGCATCATCGTCACTGTTGCTGTACTCATAATCTCGATCACTGGTGCTATCTCTCAATTCTTTGCATCATAGGAAGTTCTGAAGAGCCATCCCTTTTTCATGCTGGTTGTAGGCCTAGCCTCCTATAGGTCTTCATCATATCTGGCCATCCTATGGAATCCTCAGGGTTGATTACGTGCATCAACAAAACCTCGAAAGAGCATCCTAGGTCTTTTATGAGCTTACTTCTCAACTTATCGGATCTCCCAGGATCTTTTACGTGTGACCTTCACAAAACCTTAAAAGAGTATCTTGCAACTTGCAAGATCTCTAAAGAGCATCCCAGGATCTTTTCCATGCCTAGCACAACCTGTCTGGATCTCCAGGATCTTTTACATGTGAACTCGTAAAACCTTAAAAGAGTATCTTGCATCCTGCAAAATCTCTAAAGAGCATCCCAGGATCTTTTTCGTGCCTAGCACAACCTATCCAGATCTCCAAGATCTTTTCTATGCGACCCTTGCAAAACCTTAAAAGAGTATCTTGCATCCTACAAGATCTCTAAAGAGCATCCCAGGATCTTTTACGTGCCTAGCACAACCTGTCCGGATCTCCAGGATCTTTTCTATGCAACTGCACAACCTGTCCACGACCATGGAGTATCAACCTGATACTTATGATCATACTGATCATCATCATATAGTACATCACCATCTTGATGCGCATCATCTGGAGCATCGTCCTGATGCTCATCATCATCACATGATCATCCTGATCATCATCATAGCATCATTCTGATGCATATCATCTGGAGCATCATTCTGATGCTCATCACACAATGCTTACATCCACAGCCATGGGAAGGATCCTCCTACCACCATGCTTGAAATAGCTCTTGCAAATGTCTCATTACTTCCTCCTTGAAGTATCTTATATCTGAAGAACACCAAGCGTCTCTTTGAAGTACTCGAACTTCACTCTGGCTAGTGGTTTGGTCAACACATCTGCAATCTGCTCATCTGTCGGAACATACTAGAGCTTCATTGCTCCTCTCTGCACCATATCCTTGATATAATGATATTTGATCTCAATATGCTTTGAATTGTCATCAAACACCAGGTTCTCTGTCAACTTCACACAACTCTGGTTGTCACAATAGATACAAGTAGCATCCAACTGGAGATCAAATAAATCAGACAGTAGCTTCCTTAGCCATACTACCTCACAACTAGTCGAACAAGTTCCGACATACTCTGCTTCGGCTGTACTCAGGGATATGCAAGATTTCTTCTTGCTAAACCAAGAGATCACACCTGATCCCATACTGAAGCATCACCCCGAAGTGCTCTTCCTATCTGTAGCACTACCTGCCCAATCTGAATCAACATAACCCTCCAAGTTAAACTTTTCATTCGCATCATACTTGATCCCATAATCAATCGTACCCTTCAGATACCTCAGAATATGCTTTACAGAAATTAGGCGAACATGTCTAGGATCTGTCAGAAACTAGCTCAAGGTGATCACCACAAAGCAAATATCTAGTCTCATGTTCGCCAGGTACATCAAGGACCCAATCATCTAACGATACATCATGGCATCAACTGACTCTGATGAAGCATCACTCAATAGCTTTAGGTTCGATGCCATAGGTGTGGCCATGGCCTTGCAGTCCATCATCCTGAACCGCTTCAGGATCTCTACTTCATACTTCCCTTGTCCAAGGAAGATTACATCTGCACTCTGCCACACCTCTATACCTAGAAAGTAGTGCATCATACCCAAGTCCTTCATCTCGAACTCGACAACACGCTTCCTCTTCGTATCAACAATCAACCCAATCTCACCTATCACAAATAGGTCATTTACATACAGTAGGAGTATCATTGGATTTCCTAACTCAACCTTGTAGTAAAGGTTGGAATCTACTTTACTCTTGGTAAAGCCCAAATTGGATAGGAAGCTATCTATCCTGCCGTACCATGTTCTGGGTGCTTTCTTCAAGCCATACAAGGATTTCTTTAATTTGCAGACATATGACTCCCTGTCATTGTTGATGTATATGTAAGTTCGGAATGTATTTTACCCATGTGTATTGTATTCGTATAGAGATGTTATTATTTCTCTATATGGAAGTGTTTGTATTCCTATAGATATGTTATTATTCCTCTATACGGAAGTGTCGTCATTTATATTGTAAGTGTAGTAACTTATACTTGATGGGTTATTAGACCACCTTGATGGGGTCGACCCTATATGAGTCATGAGGGTAAATGGGTTATTAGACCACCAAGTGTGGGGTCAGCTCGGATTAAGTTAACCATGGGTTAAGCTAGACAAGTAGGCCCCATTAGTTTATTGGGCAGGACAGGACAAGTATAAATAGAGATCAGGAGATCTCTATTTGATCACTCATTACTCACACTTCTCTCATTTGTAAAGTGGTGCACTTGTGAGGAGGTTCTTCTGCTAGGAGAAGAGTATCTCTTGTACTTGGGTTGTATCATTGCTCTATCTATCTCTGAGGAAGTTATTGGGGTTTTTCACCTTTATGGTTTTCACCAAGTAAAATTCTATGTCTCTTGTGTTTGCATTATTGTGTCCATGATTGATATGATGTAGATATTCTGTACATGTTGTTCTCTCAATTAAGATCCTAGATCAGATTGAAGTAAATTCTGAAAAAACTAACATGGTATCAGAGCTAGCCTGAAAGAAGGCATGGTATGGCATGTATGACACTTGTTGCACTTGTGATGCTAGGGCTTGATATAGAAAAAGTCATCGTAGCACTTTCACTATAAATAAAGTTTGGCGAGGTTTCAGGGTCTGAAAATCATACAGTGCGAAGCTAAGATCCCCATGTACCTTGTTTCCAAAGGACAACCTCTAATTCGTTGTACTTTGTGATTTATGATCTATACAATGTAGGGTTTCTGCCTATTCCAAATCTCAGTCATAAACAGGTGACCTTGGAAAAAGGGCCATAACTTGGGCTAGGAAGCTCCAAATGAAATTTCGTAAAATGTGACAGGTAGTACATGGACTGTACTTTCTCAGGTAACTTTTTTAGAGGCCGAAACTGAAACAGTGACACGTGGAATGTCGTACAAGTTTTCTCTCTTGTTTTATCCCATAAACAGGTCACGTTGCGACACGTGGCATAACTCTCTCTCAGAGAATCCATTTGAGGTCAGACCTGTGGGGTTGGAAATATGACAGGTCGAGATATCATAAGAAAATTCTTCCGACCCTGTGGATTGAAAAGTTCGGAGTTACACCAGAAACAATCAGGTACATATTTCTGTCAAAACATATTTACTTTTTAGCTCCTTCATTCATGGCTTCCGGAATTTAGGGTTTCGGAGAAAGTTGGAATTTTTGTAATCGGAGACTACGGCTGAATGCTACTCATAAAAATAGAAATTTAGAGACCAATATCAGAATTTTTGGTTGGGCAGAAGGCCGGGCTTGATCAGACCCTAGTTCGAGACTCTGATCGGAAAAGTGGAAAATTAGGGCTTCTGCAAAAATGGGAATTTTTGAAATCTGTGACCACGGCTTGAAGATTTTTAGAAAGCTAGAAGCTTAGAGCTTTGCATCAAACCTTTTGATTGGGAAGAAGGGTGGGCTTTATAAAACCCTAGTTCGAGGTCATGTCTAGTGAATCTAGAAGTTTCAAAGGCAAATTTGAGGGGTGAAACTTTGCAGCTTTCAAATTCTGAGTATACCAGCTTGATCAACTCATCGAGGCACATATTTGTATCCTTTCGTAAGTTTGAAATTCAAAGTTTGAAGTTTTAGGGTTTCTCTGACAAACCCTAATCTATCTCCAGATCTAGTTCCTGCTAATCAAGTGGATTGGGTTAATCCTAAAAGAGAATGGATTGGTCACTTGCATAAGTGAAGAAGTTCATGTTTCAGAGGGAGATGAGGCTAAGTCTTTACATAAGAAGATTACAAGCAATATCGACAGGTATGACTTAACCAGGTATATTTCAAGATTTGTTCATGATTACGTTCATGTTATTACGGTTAGTACAATCTTGATTAAATTTAGATTTGTCATATCACCTTAATAAAATTATGAATGCCTGATAGAAGATATTCATTGATTAGGGTGTTGACACTTATGATTGTACTAATGTATTATGGTGTTGTATGAGGTTTATGTTGTCCGCTAACATGAAAAGTACACCAAGAAAGACAAATCATGTTCTAGTTCAAGAACATATGATCATGATGACATGAAGACAAAGATTCATCCATTTTCATGGATCACTTAGAAGATCTACTTACGAGGTATCTATAACTGGGTTCTATAATGATTAACTTATGAGATATGCAGGTTACTAGCACAAGTCATTGAAGAGAACAAGAAGACATCATGTGGGTATGTTAGACATAACTAGCTAACATACCAATCTAGGTATGTTTTTCCTATATCAAGTTAGAATCCTACCTTGTGTTAGGATCCCTTATATAAGTATACTTGGTATGATTGGTTATGTTTATTCATAAAGTTATAAATATAAGTAATCAAGGGTTTATGCATTTTATGTCTCTTATCTTGATTGATGATTTAACTAACCTATGATCAAATAAGAATATGCATGAATAAAAGAAGACTTCCCTGAAACCTTGAATACTAATGTTTATTATCTATGTTTTATATGATCATGACTATACATGTTTAAGATTATTGTGTTTTGATGGTATTAAGATTATACTAATGAATGTGTGATTATGTATGAGACCTCGAGGATAACACAATGATGATACTAATAAGCATGCATAGTGATGGATATAAGTTCAAGGACAAGTAATTCAGGAAGCAAATATCAAGAGGGAGCACACTCCAGTTGTTCTTGCAAGGATGTAGATATTCAGAGGGAGTTGACAACTTCTCACAATCCACATCATTGCAGAAAAGAAGCAAAGACTGAGAGGGAGTCAACCCAACAAACAAACAAAGATAAGTATTTGAATTATCATTCCTTGCATATTTTATTGTTTAAATAATACTGTTTAATGATGTATATACTTATGTTCCTAGACTTAAGTTGTGTATTATGCATATTAGAATAATTGCATTAATGAACAGTATACTACTAACATGCATGTGATAGGTAAGTGGCCTATGGCACTGTGCAACATTCCATTGCTACTTATCTAGAATGAAACCTCTTTGCTGACATATTGGGAGTTGTGCACACTCTTAACAATGTTCTGGTAGAGATTGGAAAGCATCTAGAAAGTTACGGGATATGGATAAATGTTGTATTGAAGCATTGGCTAAAATAATTGCATGACTGTATGACATATATTCTTATGTGTAAGATTTTTTTATGAAACTATGAGATGTTTCTAATCATGCAATTTAACTTGTCTTGTAGGAAAGATCGTATACCATCACCTACAAAAGAAGGACTACAAAATTTGTTCAGCAACAAAGTTATATATTGAAAACATTGGAGATATTGAAGTTACCAAGATCTGAGAAGAATGCCATGATCAAGGAGTACCAGTCGATCATGAAGATGTTTGGGATGCAGTCCCAAGACTTGAAGGGGAGTTTGTAGTGACTTCCAAGAGGATCTACAAGATCAAGCATGCTGCAAATGGTAGCATAGAGACTTTTGCTCCTATAGCTAGATACACTTCCATTAGATTAGTACTTGCTCTGGCTGCAGTGATGAAAGGGAAGATACACCAGATGGATTTCAAGACAGATTTCTTGAATGGTGTAGTTGAAGAAGAAGTGTATGTGGAGCAGCCACTTGGTTTTGAGACACATGACGGGAAGTCATATATGTGCAGAACTTGGTATGGTAGGATAGACAGATTTCTATCCAATTTGGGCTTTACCAAGAGTAAAGCGGATTCCAACCTTTACTACAAGGTTGAGGAAGGAAATCCAGTGATAATACTTTTGTATGCGGATAACCTGTTTGTTACAAGTGAGGATAGATTGATTGCTGACACACAGTGGAAGCTTGCTTCCAAGTTCAAGATGAAGAACTTGGGTATGATGCACTACTTTCTTGGTATGGAGGTGTGGCAAAGTGCAGATGGAATCTTCCTTGGACAAGGGAAGTATGCAGTAGAGATCCTGAAGAGGTTCGAGATGATGGACTGCAAGGCCATGGCCACACCTATGGCATCGAACTTGAAGCTTCTGTGTGATGCTTCATCTAATTCGGTTGATGTCATGATGTATCGTCAGATGATTGGGTCCTTGATGTACATGACGAACATGAGACCAGATATTTGCTTTGCAGTGAACACATTGAGCGAGTTCCTGATGGATCCGAGGAGTGTTCACTTGGTAGATGCAAAGCATGTTCTAAGGTACCTGAAGGGTACAGTGGATTATGGGCTCAAGTATGAGGTGAATCAAAAGTTTAACCTAAAGGGTTATGTTGATTCGGATTGGGCAGGCAGTGACATTGATTGGAAGAGAACTTCGGGGTGCTGCTTCAGTATGGGATTAGGTGTGATCTCTTGGTTTAGCAGGAAGCAGTCCTGTGTGGCACTGAGTACAGCTGAAGCAGAGTATGTCGCAGCTTGTTTAGCTAGTTGTGAGGAAGTATGGCTTAGGAAGCTACTGTCTGATTTGTTTGATCTCCAGTTGAGTGCTACTTGTATATATTGTGACAACCAGAGTTGTGTGAAGTTGTCAGAGAACCCAGTGTTCCATGACAAGTCGAAGCACATTGAGATCAAATTCCACTATATCAGGGATATGGTGTAGAGAGGAGCAGTGAAGCTCCTGTATGTTGTGATAGATGAGTAGATAGCCGATGTGTTGACCAAGCCGCTTGCCAGAGTGAAGTTTGAATACTTCAGAGGGAGACTTGGTGTACTTCAGATTGAGATGCCTTCCAAGGGGAAGTGATGAGTCCGGAGACACGGATGCACACGGGCCGTTCCAATATGGTGGCAAGTTAGTCCTCCCATGGTCGTTGATGTAAGTGCTGGGGCCGTTCTGACATGGTGGTAGGTTAGTCCTCTTATGGTCGTTGATGTAAGTGCTGGGGCCGTTCCGACATGGTGGCAGGTTAGTCTTCCCATGGTCATTGATGTAAGTGCTGGGGTCGTTTCGACATGGTGGCAGGTTAGTCCTCCCATGGTCATTGATGTAAGTGTTGGGGCCATTCCAACATGGTGGCAGGTTAGTCCTCCCATGGTCGTTGATGTAAGTACTGGGGTCGTTAAGACATGGTGGTAGGTTGGTCCTCCCATGGTCATTGATGTAAGTGTTGTGAACTTTCACAGGGTGGTAGGTTAGTCCTCCCATGGTGAGTGTAAGTGTTGTGTGTGTGCATCTGGGTTGTGCTCCGTGGACTATGTGGTGATCTGAAGACATTGATGTGATAGTTTGGTACACAGGTTTTGTAGAGGCATATAATCAATCCTGAGATTCTCTTGCAGGTTTTGCAGTGGCAGTGTAATCAGTCCTGAGAGATCTTGCAAGTTTTGCAGTGGCGTAATCAGTCCTGAGAGATCTTGCAGGTTTTGCATAGGCAGTGTAATTAGTCCTGAGGTGTACCTACTTGTTGGCTATCTCGCAAATATGATGATGATCATGTGATGATATACATCAGGTAGATGTATGGTGAGTATCAGATTGATACTCTGTGGTCGTGGACAGGTTGTGCAGTGGCATGTAAAGGATCCTGGGAGATTCGATAGGTTGAGCTATGTGCTCGTAAAAGGCCTGGGATGCTCTTACGAGGTTTTGCAGACGCACGTGATGAGTCCTGAGGATTCCATAGTATGACCAGTGATGATGAAGACCTACAGGTGGTGGGCCTACATCCAGTATGAAAAAGGACTGGCTCTGTAGAACTTCCTATGACGAGTAGATTCAGAGATTGATTGAGATAGAAGCAACATTGACAGTGATGATGATTCAAGGACGATGATTCGCTAATGATGATCCAGAGAAGAAGACTTGTGCTAGCATATCTGTGTCGAGAAATACCTTTCTAGTTAAGAGGGAGTGTTGATGTATATGTAAGTTCAGAATGTATTTTACCCATGTGTATTGTATTCCTATATTATTCCTCTATATGGAAGTGTTTGTATTCGTATAGAGATGTTATTATTCCTCTATACGGAAGTGTCGTCATTTATATTGTGAGTGTCGTAACTTATACTTGATGGGTTATTAGACCACCTTGATGGGGTCATCCCTGTATGAGTCACAAGGGTAAATGGGTTATTAGATCACCAAGTGTGGGGTCGGCCTGGATTAAGTTAACGATGGGTTAAGCTAGACAAGTAGGCCCCATTAGTTTATTGGGAAAGACAGGACAAGTATAAATAGAGATAGGGAGATCTCTATTTGATCACTCATTACTCACACTTCTCTCATTCGGAAAGTGGCGCACTTGTGAGGAGGAGGTTCTACTACTAGGAGAAGACTATCTCTTGTACTTGGGTTGTATCATTGCTCTATCTATCTCTGAGGAAGTTATTGGGGTTTTTCACCTTTATGGTTTTCCCCAAGTAAAAATCTGTGTCTCTTGTGTTTGCATTATTGTGTCCATGATTGATATGCTGTACATGTTGTTCTCTTAGTTAAGATCCTAGATCATATTGAAGTAAATTCTGAAAAACTAACAGTCATGTGTCTCAAAACCGAGTGGCTTCTCCACATACACTTCCTCTTCGACTACACCATCAAGAAAGTTGTCTTGACATCCATCTAGTGTATATTCCACTTCATTGCTGCAGCCAGAGCAAGTATTGTTCTGATGGAAGTGTATCTGGATACAGGTGAAAAAGTTTCTTCATAATCTATCCCCTCTTTTTGAGAGAAGCCACGAGCCACAAACCTTGCCATGTATTCCTCTATGCTTCCATATGCAGCATGCTTGATCTTATAGATCCACTTGGAAGTCACAACAGGCTTCCCTTCTAGTCTTGGGACCACATCCCAAACATCATTCTTCATGATCGACTGGTATTCCTCGACCATGGAATCCTTCCATTCTTTCTTTTCTACTGCTTCTTCATAACTGGAAGGTTCTTTGTTCATTATGTCATAGAGTAAGGCAACATAGCTGGTGTGTGACCTTGTCCTTTTTCTTTCTCCCTGTTCCTCCTCTGGAATACCATACCTTTCTGCATCTTTGATGAGCTCTCTAGCCCATGCTGGCTTCCTTTTGTGAGAGTTCTTCTCACGGGGTGGATCTATAGGTTCTTTTGGATCTTCTATTTCACGATCCACTTCTGGAATTGCTTCGTTCATAGTGGTATATTGTATTCTGGGTACTCTTGGTTCTTCATTTTCTTCAACAGGTGTCTTCCTTGATTTGATGTATGCCGAGTCTTCATCAAAAGTCATATCCCTACTGATGTCAATCTTCTTGAACCATGGAAAGTAGATTTTGTATTCCTTCGAGCTTTCACTGTAACCCACACATATGCCCTTCTTTTTTTAAGGATCTAGCTTTGTCCTCTTTTCTTTTGGAATGTGTGTGTATACTGGACAACCAAATATCTTGAGATGGCTAACTTTTGGTTTCTTACCAAAGAAGACTTCTTCTGGTGTCTTATTGTCAAGTATCTTGTGTGGTGTTCTGTTTTGCACATATATTGTTGTCCTAGCTGATTCTACCCATAGGTGCATGGGTACATCTTGGTCATGAAGCATTGCCTGTGTTGTTTCCATGATTGTTCTATTCTTCCTTTCTGCAACCCCATTCTATTGTGGAATGTAAGGAGTGGTCAACTCCCTCTTAATCCCTGAATCACTGCATAACTTCTGAAGTCTCTTGAAGTTAATTCTACGCCATTGTCGGATCTAAATGTCTTGATCTTCTTATCAGTTTGATTTTCTATGAAGGCTTTTAATTCCTTGAACTTATCAAACACTTCATTTTTATTCTGCAAGAAATAAACCCAAGTATTCCTAGAGAAATCATCAACGAAAGAAACATAGTATACATACCCACTCAAAGAACTGGATGACATCGAACTGCATACATCGGAGTGGATAATCTCCAAGGTTCCTTTTTCCTTGCTTTCACTGCTTGGAAATTCTTTCTTTGTGTTCTTTCCTTTTGCACATCCTTTGCAAACACCTTCATGCTTTGACTGGATTTCAGGAAGACCCTCTACTAGTTTGCTTGCAATTGGTTTTGCTCTATAGTGCACATGAGCAAGCCTTCTATGCCAAGTTCACTTGGCTCCATGGATTCATGTACCATGGAATGTTTAGGTTGTCCCTTCAATTTGTACAATCCTCCCTCTTTCTCTCCAATCACTACTGCATCATCTATGGTCTTGCCTTTTGGCCACATGAGTACTTGGCCATCTACAAATGCAACTCGCATTCCCTTTGCTTCCAAAGATGATATGGAGAGAATATTATTCTTGAGTCTAGGTACATATAGAACATCTTTCATTTTTAAAGACTTCCCAGATTCTAACTTGTAGAAGGCTTCAACACTTCCTTTTATAGGATATTGATAGTCATCCCCAAGTTTCACCTTGTGAGGTGACTCATGTTCAAATAGGTCCATAAGATATTCTTTGAATCCCATCATATGTTTAGAATCCCCCTTATCAATAATCCAATCATTACACCCATGTGTAACAGTACCTGTGAGAGCATAGATTAGAACATATTCTTCATCACTTGAAGAGTCTTCACTTTTTGCCCCGGTCTTCTTCCTGGTAGGTTCATCATCCTCAGCAGCTTGAGCATGATATCTCTTGTTGTTGTTCTTCTTGTTGTTTTTGTTGAAGTCTTGATTATTCTTGGGACATTCTGAGGCATAGTGTCCCTTCTCATTACAAGAGAATCATCTAATGCGAGAGAGATCTTTCTTCTTTTGATGGAAGTGAGAAGATTTATTGTGATGATATTTCTCCCTCTTTAACTTACCTTTCTTGGTGTGTGCTATGAGATCTTGGTCTAAACTTCCCATATTCTCTTCTCGGGCCACAAGCCTAGCTTATTCTTCTGAGCATTCCTCCCATAGTCTACTGAAGGAGATCAATTTCTTTCTTGCACAAATACCTTGGATGAAGGAGTTTCATGACCTAGGTAGGCCATTCAAAGTGGTCATGACAATTTATCCATTATCCACTACTTCATCCACAGCTTCAAGTTGTTCTTTGATTTGAGAGACCTTAGTAAAGTAGGATTGGATGGTCTCTCCATTCTGGATCTTTACCCCTTTCAATTGGTTCCGCGGAGTCATCTTCCAATTTATGTTCTTTCATTCAAACAACTTGGTCAAGGATTCAAACATCTCCTTAGGTGTCTTTAGGGAAGACACATGCGGAATGAGATGGTATTTGATAGAATCAACAATTATTCTCTTGGCCTTGACCAATTTCTTCTTGTGTAAGTACTTAGCCTCATCTCCCTCTGGAACTGTAACCTCTTCTTTATGTAGGTGTCCAATTCATTCTCTTCTAGGATTAACCCAATCCTATACTTCCATGCTCAGAAATTATCAGCCCCTTCAAGCTTATCCTCAAGCTTGGTGTGGTGAGACATCTTAATGAGAAACTCAAATGGAAATAAAATATTTAGATCTTACCACTTAAATGTTGAGTACATGATGAGCAAGCTAGTGTGGAAATTCCAAAATTTGACTGTAATGTTCCTGGTGTAACTCACAAATTTCAGATCCTCAAGGTTTGAAACTTCGGCCTATGGTATCTTGTCCTATTATCTTTCCAACCCCACAGTTTTGAGCTCAATTGGATTCTCCAAGGGATAGTTATGCCAAGTGTCGTAACGTGACTTGTTTATGGGATGAAACAGGATAGCGAACTTGTACGGAGTGCCACGCGTCACTGGTTCAAATTCGGCCTCTGAAACCCAGACCTGTGACACTCCAGTCCATTCATTTGTAGCTTCATAGCCCAAGTTATGACCTTTTCTCCTAGGTCACCTGTTTATGACTGAGATGTGGAAGAGGCAAAAACCCTAATTTGTACAGATCATAAATCGAAAAGTACAGGGAATCAGATGTTGTTCTTTGGACACAAGGTACAGGGGGATGATATCTTCATCCTGTAAAATTTTTAGATACCGAACCTTCTCATAAATGAAGTTATAGTGAAAGTGCCAAGATGACTAGGTTTTTCTATTGCAAAGCCCTTCTCTAGTCTAGCCTCCTCTTGCCTTTGATGACTTGTGGAAAGAAAGCAAAAAAAAAGAATCCCTCGCTTCTTATGTTGCACAATGTCTTCTTCTCAGGTTAGCTCTGATACCATGTTAATTTTTCAATAATTTCATTCAATAGGATCACCACGGGGGCTTCACTAGAAGGAAATATAATATCACGTTCATTCATATTGGGGTATTAAATAATCATGAAAACCAAAAAAATATATTGCTTATATATTAAGGGGCAAAGGGTTTTTTTTATTTAATGAAACAATACAAAGATACTTTGGGGTCTTTTTTATATGGGCGGGCTGACAAATATCCACCAAATGAAGATGGCGAGATCACAGACGGATGGGAAATCGGGTTGAGGCAAGGCTCGGTCTTACCACTATGCAGGGAAATCACGTCTTGAGGCATGCTTGAGGCTAGGGGTTTCATGGTGAAAAGGGTTGACAGTCGATCATAGTCAAGAGACAATGGTCATTAACAACTAATTGTTACCAATAACACTCAGCGAGTTGTTACCAATAGCCTTAGGAGGCTCTAAGCCTCCAGGGCCTATTATAGGCCCTCGATAGGCCTTGGGGACTTGAATACCCAACCACTCGTTCCTATTACAGGCCTTGAGAGTTTTAGTTAGCCTCCTAGAGCTTGTTATAGGCCTTGGGGGCTTGGATACGTATCCCACAATAGGTTTAGTCAGTGATTGGGGAACTGCGACATGCAATCTAAGTGTTGTACTATGTGCATTGGCTCTAGAGACATACAAGAAGTGATCTCCTATCTCTTCATTAGACCATTAGATGTTGCAAATCATAATGATACGTGGTTGAGTAATTACATTGTGGGTGAAGTAATGTGCATCCACAATATACATCGAAAGAAGCAAATTGCATTGTAGAATGCATATGGGGTCATAAGAGGGGTATCATATCAACATAGTAGGTAGAAATATAAAGGGGTATAAAAAATGCCAATGAAAAAAATTGATACATACAATATCTAGGGAAAATAGGGGTTTTTTAAATTGGGAAGGAATATTGGGAGGGAGTAAAAAAAAATGATTTTGGAAGGTATTTTCCAATATTTAGTGAAATTATGGGTATTGTTTCATATGCCACAAACAAATGTGCTATGATAGCGGTTTATTGAGTGAATCCCCCGTGAGGATCACTAAGATAATAGCATGCACAACATAGCAGTCATAAGAGACAATGGACACAAAGTATTTCATTGGGAAAACCAAGAAGGTGAAAACCCTGCAACTTCCTCAGAGAAAGAATCAACACCAATACAAGGATCACAAATATAAAACCCCAAAAGATAGATGTCTTCAGCAGCTACTCCTCCTCCACTTGTGTGCACTCCTCACTCTCAACTATGCGAGTTGGCTGAGTGAGTGAATGAGTTAAATGAGAGACATACTCTCTATTTATACACTGACTTGACCTGCCTTTAACCCTAAATGGGCCAACCTCCTAAGGAGGTGTAATAACCCATCCACAAGACTCATATAGGTCCGACCCCACCAAGGTGGTCTAATAACCCATCAAATACAAATGACGACACTTACAATGTAACTTGCGACACTTGCAAATACAAATGACAACACTTCCAATCGGAGGAATAATACATCTCCGTCGGGGATACAATAAAGTAGAAATGTAATACATACAATATAAAAGTGAATATCTTCCGAAGTTACAAATACATCAACACATACATGAGTTCTTCTATCTTCAACCTCAAATACTTATGGTTGTTTTATGTACACTTCTTCAATAACACCATTCAGGAAGTCTGTCTTCACATCCATCTGGTGTAATTCCCACTTCATCATGGATGCAAGTGCCATGATGGTTCTAATGGAAGTGTACCTTGCAACTGGTGCAAATGTTTCTTCATAGTCAATTCCCTCTTTCTGAGAGAATCCTCTGGCCACAAACCTTGCCTTATACTTTTCAATGCTACCATCCGTAACATGTTTTATCTTGTATATCCATTTGGAGGATATCACACTTTCGTCTTTAGGTTTGACAACCACATCCCAAACATCATTCTTCATTATTAACTGGTATTCCTCCGTCATTGCTTCCACCCATTCTTTCTTATGAACTACTTCTTCATAACAGGTGGGTTCTTGATAAAAGTCACATAGTTGGAGAATGGCTTTGGTTTCTTTCTTACTCTTGTGGAGCCTTCTGAAGCTCCATACTTTTCTGCTCCTAGTATAATATCTCTTGCCCATGTTGGATTTCTCCTCTGTAATATGTTCTTGAGGTTTCAACGTATCATGGCCTTCTGGTGTTTCTTCTTTAGGAGTAGCTTCTGTATTTCTAGGAGGTATATCTTCTACATATACTTCTTCATACTCGCACTTTATGGATCTTTTATAGTTGAACCATTGTCACTTGTTCTACGGAACAAGTCTCATCATTCTTCATTTGTAGGTGATCGTTATACGATACTTTCTACAAGTCAAGTTCAATAGCATGGTTAGAAACATCTCATAGTATATATTCATAAAAACATAAGTTACACTATCTTAGCCAATGCCACAACATACATCCATATCCCATATTCATATGGTGACTTTCTATATGCCTTCCATCTTTACCAGGACATTATTAAGAGTGTGCACTACTCCGAATATGTCTGGATAAATAGCAATGGAATGTTGTATGGAACCTAACATATGGATGACACTACACACATCCTAGATACTACCATTTAAACAATTTGATAGAAATGACAATTCAAATACTTATCTTTGCTTGTTTGGTAGGATCTCCTTTGATCTTAGTCTCCTTGCAGGTATTAATGGAATGTTTGATGGTGAACTCTACTCCATCATCGATCTTTGTAGTTTACGTGAGCAATCCTTCTATGCCATAGCTTACTTGGGCTAGTGGCTTCATGAACAAAGGTAGATTCTAAATGTCCCTTGAGATCATATAGTCCACCTTCCTCTTCACCAATAACAACTGCATCTTGAGTAGATTTTCCTTTGGGCCACATGAGTACTTTCTATGGAGAAGTATTCTCTTCAAGTCTTGAAACAGTTTTTCTTTTGTCCCATCATGTGCTTTGAAGAACCATTTTCACAGGACATATTCTTCGATTTCTTCCATTGCTTGCTTCCTCGGAGGTTCTTCATCTTCTTCCTCTTCACTATCATTTTCTGCTAGATGTGCTTGATGTATTTTGTGATGGAAATTCTTCTTGTGTTTCCCTTTCTTTGATGGACAATCTCTAGCAATGTGTCCTATTTTGTGGCAATTGTAGCATTGGAAAGAGGAGTAGTCTTTTATTGAATTGTTACCTCCTTTCTTATGGAACTTTCTGGGAGGTTGAGACTCCTTGTCAATTTCCTTCTTGAAGTTGGATTGACTTCTTCTTCTCTTGGTGTGGGTAGCCAATGCTTGATAATATTATTTGAGTAAGGCTTCTCTATTGGCTACCCTAGCCTCTTCTTGAATGCAATCATCCCATATCACATCAAACTTAATACTTTCTTTTCTGGCACACATGGTTTGGATGAATGAATCCCAAGGTCTAGTGAGACCATTGAGAGCAGTTATAACTAGTTCATCCTCATCAAGGGAGTATCCAATGGCTTCTAGTTGTTCCTTGAACTGGGAGACCCTTGTGAAGTAGTCTTGAATAGATTCTCCTTGATTCATCTTAGTGCTCTTCAATTGAGCTCTCAGGTTCATCTTCCTATTGATGTTCCTCCATTCATACATTATGGATAGGGCATCATACATTTCCTTTGGGGTCTTCTTGGATTCCACTTGGGGAATCAAGTTGTCTTTGATAGAATCAACAATGATTCTCTTTTCCCAAATTAAGTCCTTCTTATACTTCTATTTAGCTTCATATTCCGTAGGTTCTGCAACCTCATCTTTGATATATTAGGCAAGATCATTCTCTTCAAGAATGAGACCAATCCTATATTTCCATGCCCGAAAATTCTCTATACCCTCTAGCTTGTCCTCAAGCTTAGCTCTTGGGGCCATCTTATCCAGGAGGTCACAAAAATTGAAGTTTCTCAAAATGTAGAATAGATCTTACCAGGAGATGTGCTTGATTGAATTGAGATGACTGGTGTACTCTGTTTCTGGAAACTTCAACTTTTCACCCTTCAAATTTGACCAGCAACAGGTTTTCTGGATTTCTGGTTCGCACTTTTTCTGTTTCACTGGTGCATAGGTTTGCAGTTTTTTGGTTCAATGGTGCACAAGTGCGAAATTTTTCTGGTTCACTGGTTTTTTGGTTTTCTGGTATTCTGGTCCAAAAGTCAAACTAGGGTTTGACAAACCCAGGGTTATACCCACTCAAAAACTTCAATCTTGGGCTCAAAATTTTGATTTTGAGGAGGAGCATCCATCCATGCTCTTAGATTCCAAAAATTCCAACTTTTGCAGAAGCCCTAATTTTCACCGAAGGAGGAGAGAGAGGTATTTTCACCTTGTGAAAGGTGTCCTATTCAGTCTAGCTCTGATACCATGTTAAGTTTAGCCTGTAATTCACAACAGGAGCATAATAGGATCAATGAAAGAAACACAATCAAAAGATAGACATAGATTTACCCAGGGAAACCCTCATGGGGTAGAAAACCCAGCAAATCTTTCCTCAATATAAATGACCAACCAATACAAAGATGTAAACCCAAGACAAGAGCTCCTTCTCCTCCTATGTAGATCTCTCTCTCTCACTTATGCACAATACACAAGAGAGTTAATGAGTGAATGTGATAGATGAGGATCACACATCCTCTATTTATACTTCACTTGACTTAACCTTTAACCCTAACTGGGCCGACTTCTCCTAGGAGATTCTAATAACCCCTAAACAACTAACTCAGGGCCGACCTCACTAGGAGAGTCTAATAACCCTAGTTACCACATTCTAGTGGAGGAATAAACATCTTCGGATATACAATAGGGTCCCGACGGAGGAATGAAACATCTCCAGATAAAGTACAAATAGAATATTCTTAGAAGTTACAATATTTCAACAAAAAGAAGCTACTTAAATGCCTTGGGCCCTTAGAGGCATCCACAAGCATGAACAAATGCTTACCATGCTTTAAAATTTTCACAAAGAGGAACAATTATAAGATCGTTAGGGCTTATATGGAATCCCAAGCTTCCTCAAAAGCTTACTAAATGATAGAATATTGAAATAAGAACTTTATGATTTGAACCAATTTCAAAAGGGGAGGGACAAATAGGCTTATAGTATGCCAGCAATTTTGTGTTAAGAGGACACACTAATGGAACTAGAAAAGAATGTTGGGCCTATAAGAGTTTTGACAAGATGTTACCCTGTAAACAAAATTTTCCTTGAAATGTAAAAACTTTCAGAAAAGAAGGGATGGGCAGGAGAAAAACATGTTGTCTGAACAAACTATTGATAATTTAGTTAATCATCTTGCACAGGTGTCCTCATTTATTCTTAGACTTTTCTGTAGATGAGTATGATGTCGTGAGTTGCTCTGTTGGAAGCTTATGAATTTTAGATGGTCAAAAATTGGTGGCCACGTTCTGGATCTCCTCCCATCCTTTACGTGATGGGGTCCACATGAGAGCCAACACTCTTCCCTTCTCACTAAACTTTGTCATATTTTTTTGGGATATGTTGAAACAGGTGGCCCTCAAAGAAGTTAACTTATCCAAAATAGAGATACAAGGCTCAATAAAACTAAGAACCCTTATGCAGTAGTAACCTCAGTATGGTCATGAATGTCATTCACTTCATCCATCAATTGCTCCAATGAAGCTGCGTGCTCTACCTGATAAATAAATGAATATTGTTCCTTGACCCTAGGAAGAAGGAAATACCAGCTTGATCATTTGATTCTATATATATATATGTGAACCTCCTTATCTTGAGGTAAAATGATTTCAAAAGCTCCTGTAGAGACAAAAACATCTCTAAGCCTTTCTTTGTAACACTATTTTCATCAATCGATACTTGAGTCTTGTTATCCATGTCCATACTAGCAAGGCCATCAGTGGAAACAATGTTTCTAATCATTTAATAAGTGAATCCCACATCAACTTGCTCAATGACACATGGCCAATGATGAGATGTTCGTTTGAGGAGACTGTGGATATCCTTTTGGATGCTGATGTGTTTCCTATAAATTCTTAGCAATGGTCAAAAGACATAGAGCATTAGAGGTGAACATATCTAAAAATGGCAGAGGACATCTTAGAATTTTTACATTGGTTTATACTCAAATGGATGACAATTGGGATGGAGAAGAAATAATACACATTGGCCAGACGGCATTTGGTTAGCTATTAAAATAACACTTGACCTCCAAAGGTCACCTATCCAATCATAATTACCTTAGAGTGCAACTATGTTTGCATCATACATGTAACCTAAAACATCCTTGCAACAATTCAAAAAAAAATATAGGCCCAACTTTTTTTGTAATCACATGGTTCATATAAGTCTCTTGTAGGGACATAAAAAGGAACTACACAAAGATAAAATATCTCAAAAGAAAAATTCTACGGGCCTAGATCCAATTTTGTGAACCAAAATAAAGCAATAAAGGCCTGATATCTTGAAAATAGTTCATAGCCAACTATTATAAATCCTTAGTTCAATTTGAAAGTGAAAATGAGAAAATCTACAGCATAAATTTCTGAAATCCCGTCTACAGACAATATTTGATAATTATAGCTTGATTTTGTTGGCACAGTATTGGTGAGAATTCAGTAAACAAACTTAGATTGATGCACAACAATTTAAACTTAGCAAAACACATTAACTGTATCTCATGTTTTAAACATTTTAGTTGCCCCTATACAGATCATACCAGAGATAGTTTCTGGAAGGTTGGAAAAATAGTAATGTGACTAATACTAACTTGAGTCTAACACCAATTGTCCATAAAATCCTACACAGCCGATAATGACAACCTCCTGAACCTGTAGACCTTATTATTTTTACTATATTACCTCTCCTTGGAACTTTAACCCTAAACCATCATTCAATGCAAAAAACTTCCTCCATCCAAGAAAAAATCATCCCTCAAATATGTTCTGAATTTCTACTGTCACTCACCATTTCCTTCATACACGACTTCCATTTGCTCTTGGTTTTTTGTGGGCTAAAAAGTCAAAATGAAAGTTTATATATATATATATATATATATATACATTTGGGGAGAAAATATACTAAAACTAATAAAATTTTATCAAAAATAATAATTGATACCTGCATTTCTTCCTCGCTAAGAAAAGAACCATCAACATAGTCATCATCATTTAGCATTTGGGCATACTGCATAAATTTCAATAAATTTATAGACATGAGATTTGGATAATAAAAACACATATATATATACAAAAAAAAAATCATTTGTAACATGTGTGCATTCTAGCTCATATTGTAAATGTGTCTTTTGTGAGTTTAATTATTAAACCATACTTACGTACCAAATCTATGCGTTGATTTTCTTGAGCCTTAACACGCTTATACATGTCTCTACAATTTGTTGCATACTGCTCGAGCTCTGGTCGACTCATAGATCTCAAGGCATCGTCTGAATAGTCATCAAATGAGCTGTCATCCATATTGGTTGAAGATTCCATATTATTTAAGTCGATTTCTATCCCTGCCAATGCAGCCATAACATGCTCTTTTATCTATGCCCTCATCCTACTTGCCACTTATGATGTCATTTGAAACTCCTATGGAAAATAAATGACTCTAGGTAATGGAAGTACTAAGCAAGGCACCGGTTGACTATATTCAACATCTCATAGTGAATCGGGATGTTCATATGTACGACCTTTTCTAGCACCATATAAAGCTAATCCCATATCTGTATAGTCAGGGTCCATGTGCAACCAAAACTCTGCAATTAGCATCTTGAAAAAATATTGAGGGACCTCATCATTATTTGGGAACTTCCCATATGCATAAAGAAACCTAGAATAAAGATGTGGTGCAATTTTTGGATCATTGAATCTTACAATCTTTAGACATCTTTTGTCTTCAGGCCACAAGTCAAATAATGAAAAGACCATTTATTTTGTGACAAATGTTTTATTTCTTCGAACTTGTGGCGACCCATCACCACCAATCACCTCCTATGCATCATGTCATAAAACATTTGGGTTGATGGGCCAACCCCAACATAAGTCACAATCAAACGGTTCAGATTGTGCAAAACAACTTGGAGACTCTGTTGACAACCAATATAGATGGTAGAACTCTTAAGTTCACCCTGCAATCTATCAGAATGCTCCCTCATCTTTTTGTCAGTAAGAATTGCGATCTTGTCTTCTGAAGGATTATCATTGGGAACATCTTTAGGATGAGTGTAGATAGGGTCATATGTTTCATTGTGGGCATACTGACACGCTCGACGACCTCTCCTTGTATTATGAGGTGGAATAGGAGCATGAGAAGCAAACCCTGTAAGAAGTAAAACGTGTGCAAGTATTAGGATGTATATATAATTTTTCGATCAAAGTATACATATTTAAATAAAATGTGTTCATTAAAAATACATGGTGGAGTCTCTGCCTCAGCATGTACACTTTGCGTACTAGAAACTAACTCTTATGTCCTATCAGTATCCTTAGAATGTGAAGAATCCCTTGTAAAAAACAATAAATTGGCAATCACATGTAAGTTTAAGTGAAATAGCATAATTTTTCACAAATAAAACACTCATGTCCAATAAGAATTATGGTTAGAATTTATGTAAACATTCTTCTTCTAGTTTTGGGCTCTCTGAGCTAGTAGTATCTGCAGCATAAGGCACTGAATGCATGTGCACAAAAATAATCAAGTCGTATACATGTAACGTTTTAAAGAAATCAAAGGCATTTAACTTGTACTATAAAAAGATAAATAACATTAAAAATTACCTATGTGTGGCCTTCGTTCCTGTCCACTAGCCCCTGTAAAAAACAATAAATTGACACACACTTATAAGTAAGAGAAATATCATAATTTTTCACAAATTAAACACACATGTCAAACAAGATTTATAAACTTAGATTTCACCTTTACCATGTAAATCTTGCATTTCCCTACATGTGGGAGGCGTATCAGCAGAGTAAGTCACTAAATGCATGTGCACAAAAATCATCAAGTCATATGCATGTAACATTTTTAAAAAGTTAATTGTATTTAACTTGTACTAAAAAACGATAAATATCATTAGAATGTACCTATGGGTGGCATGTATCCAATAAACCCGTCAGAAGTGTGTCTTTCATGTTCAAATCCACTACCTATGGACGACAAGATCTTAAAAAAGTGTGTAAAAGAATATTATCCACAAATTAAAAAAATGTCAAATTTAAACATGTTGAAATTAACAATCGAATGCACCTGATAGTGGACTTGTGGTGCATCCAATACACCCATCTGAATGGCGTCTTTGAATTTGGCTACCACTACGAACATGTCTAGATGTCCCTAGACGATCCATTTGTCCAATCACATGGGACCCATAGAGGTTGGAGTCTTCACCAAGGATTTACACTAAAACCTCAAATTCTAACTCATACTCCCATGTAATTGAACCTTGAGAAAAACCCATTAGTATATTTGAACATATTTCCCAAATCACTTCCCAAGAAAAAAAATAATAACACTAAAATACAACTTCAAAATAAGTAATAACAATCAAAGCACATATAACTAATGCAACTATGCCTCATATATGCACCTATTGCCTAGTCACTGGAAACATGATATCCCTATGATTAAGTGTGAAACCCATTTGATGAAATAAAAAACATGTCAAAGATGCCAATGCTAACAACATTTTACTGTTTTTTATTGGAAACAAATTTATCAAGAAAAAACCTATGCTACTCCAGAAGAATCATCCATTTATAAAAGAAACAAACCCTGCAACTGTCAAAAAATGCATTCAAAACGTTTATCTTTTCCATGGTGTTATGTATTTCAGGAACCATGCATGGTTAAGTTATTTCAGCGGTGAAAAAATAGTGTTGCAATAGATGGCTTTGTGGGTAGCACACGAATGGTGAATTTTGGACATCACAAGAAGGGTACAAAACAATGAAGGAATGGTGGCTTTAGGAAATCACTTTGGGCTCATCATTCTTGGAGATGTCACTAACAAAAACACTTCCATGGGTAACTACTTTCAATATATTTTGGACATATATGCATTTCCACACATTGAAGAGGTAGATAGTTTTGTTGCTCAGGAAACTAGCATTCAAAATCATCCCTTGAAAAGAGGCAGTGCAAGAAATTGAAAATGTACAAAGAAAAAACAACTAGCCCGCTAGTTCCATTATCAAGGTTGTGACTAACGGCGATAATGAAGTTTCCTGAAGCTATAGAAAATGAACCATGGTCCCTGACATGTTTCTCCACATTGCAAAGGAAGGCTCCATTAGGAATAGATCTGAGATGAAACACATTTCCCATGATGATATTCGCCTTCTTACCATATTAAATTAACTAGACCATGTGCATACCCTCAAATGCAATGAAAAGCTCCTTATGGTGCCTATAGTGGTTAAATATGATATCATGGTTAAATATGATGGGACTGTCAGGAAATCACTTGGTGATGTTATTCAGTTTCTATATGGTGAAGATGGTATGGATGTTGTTTGGATTGAATCACAAAAGCTTGATTCTCTGAAGATGAAAGGAATGAGTTTGAAAATTTATATAAATATGAGCTTGATCAAGAAAATTGGAATCCTATTTACATGTTACCAGAACATGTCAAAGATTTGAAAACAATCCGGGAGTTCCAGAATGTTTTAGATGTAGAAGTGCAGAAACTGGAGTCAAATAGTAGACAACTAGGTATGGAGATTGCACCTAGTGGGGATAAATCGTAGCCTCTGAATGTAAACCTTAAGAGGCTCATTTGGAATGGCCAGAAGACATTCAAAATTGATGTTAGAAATCCATCAGATATGATTACATGGAGATTGTAGAAGCAATTGATAGGCTTCAGGAAAGACTTAAGGTTGTTCCTGGTGATGACCTCATGAGTATTGAGGCACAAAAAAATGCCACTCTCTTTTTCAACATCTTGCTTCGAAGTACATTTTCTAGTAAACATGTACTAAAGGAGTACCACCTCACAAGGGAATAATTTGAATGGGTAGTTTGTGACATTGAATATTGTTTCTTGCAGTCCTTAGTAGCTCCAGGTGATATGATTGATTGTGTTGCGGCGCAGTCCATTAGTGAGCTAACTACACAGATGACTCTGAATACCTTCCATTATGCTGGTGTCAGTGCCAAGAATGTTACTCTCGGCATCCCAAGGCTTAGGGAAATCATAAATATTGCAAAGAACATAAAAACACCATCACTATCTATGTATATAAAACCCGAGGTCAACAAGACAAAGGAAAAAGCAAAGAATGTGCAGTGTGCTTTAGAGTACACAACTTTGTGAAGTGTTACAGAGGCTACTAAAGTTTGGTATGATCCAGATCCAATGAGTACTATCATATAGGAGGATATTGAATTTTTCAAATCATATTATGAAATTCCATATGAGGATATTGCTCCAAAAAAAATATCTCCGTGGTTGCTCCATATAGAATTGAAAAGAGAGATGATGGTTGATAAAAAGCTGAGTATGGAAAACATTGCAAAAAAAATCAACCTCGAGTTTAATGATGATTTGACATGCATTTTTAATGATGATAATGTAGAAAATATTATTCTACGTATACATATTATGAATGAAGAGGGTCCTAAAGGGGAAGCACAAGACCAAAATGATGAAGATGATGTCTTTTTAAAGAAAATTGAAAGTAACATGCTTACGGAAATGGCTCTTAGGGGAATTCCAGATATTGATAAAGTGTTTAGCAAGTCTGTAAAAATCAACAAGTTTGACGAGAATGATGGATTTAATCTTGAAATATAATGGATGCTAGATGTCGAAGGTGTCAATATGTTAGCTTCCATGTGCTGTGAAGATGTAGATGCGAATAGGACAACAAGTAATCACTTGATTGAGGTGATTGAAGTGCTTGGAATAGAGGTTGTGAGGAAAGCTCTTCTTGATGAGCTTCGAGTTGTGATATCTTTTGATGGGTCATATGTGAACTACAAGAATTTACTTATTTTATGTGACACAATGACATATCGAGGTCATTTGATGGCTATTACTCTACATGGTATAAATCGCAATGACACAGGGACAATGATGAGATGTTCGTTTGAGGAGACTGTGGATATCCTTTTGAATGTTGTTGTGTTTGATGAAGGTGACCCTCTTAGGGGTGTTACAGAAAAAAAAATTATGCTTGGCCAGTTGGCTCCTATTGGTACAGGTGATTGTGCCATGTATTTGAATGACCAAATGCTGCAACAGGCTATTGAACTCTAGTTACCCAGTTATATGGAAGGTGTAGAGTTTGGTATCTCACCAACTTGGTATCCTATTACAGGGACACCCCCACCATGATTCCATGATGTCACCAAGATATTTTCTTAGTCCCAGTATTTTAAGATCACCTGGTTATAGTCCCACATATCCAGGATACATCCCTACATCGCCAGGATATAGTCCTACTTCTCCTTCATATAGTCCAAGCTCTCCTGGATATAGTCCTACTTCTCTAGCATATTCACCCACAAGTCCTTCTTATTCTCCCACGTCACCAAGCTATAGTCCCACATCACCAAGATATAGTCCAACTTCACCAATCTATAGCCTAACATCCCCAAGTTACATCCCCACTTCACCTAGTTACAGCTAAATGGGATATGTTGTTCCTAATTGGTGGGATATGTGGGCTAATGTTTTGGGCAGGGGGGCAGGAGGATGGGGATTCCTCTTATGCCCAATATTTTTTTAGTAAAATATGTGTACTCATGACATGAGTTGCATTTGATGAGAATATTCTCATAATATAATGCATGTAGGTCACTCTAGCTAACCATACTCAGTTGAAATGCTCCTTGGAGGCCTTTTTCCAAATCCACTTGTATGCATATTCTCTTCCTTTTTATTAGAGTCAATCAATGTATCAACCCATATTATTCCCAATTGCTTTGAAGGTCTTCCTACAACATTAATATGGGGCAGTGTATCCCAAGCAAGGGCTATTGTGATCTCATGTTCATGTTGAAGTCTAAGGACCAACTAGCTAAGAAAATACCTCAATTTCCATGAAGTATGATCCAAAATGAGAAATCGAGTTTTTATCCTCATTATTTTGAAATAAGAAAGAAAAACATCCTTTACCATAGGAAAATAAATTTACCTTACTCTTAATCTTGTGAAGCCACATTTCTACTATCCACATCTTTATGGTCCTTGGGCTAGGGGAAATGCCTATAAACTTTCGTATTATATCTTATTCAAAGATTGATTTCGCTCATTCCTAGATCAAATGTCTTGATAACCAATAAGGAAATGGATTCCATGTGCTTGGTGAATTTCTCAAGTGGAGATTGATATTTGAATGAGCTCCATCAATTCCATCTAGGAAGGCCATCCCATGGTGATTTGTTCTCCAAAATGCAAGTTTTCATCCATGGAAAGAGTATAGATCATGCAAGGAAATTCGATATGGATACATGGTAGCAACATTATGCAAAGGAAACGGTATGATATCAGCTTATGAAATTGAATATTACCAATCTCATCATGCTCTCAACCTTTTAGAAGATGTTCACAAAAAAAAATAATAGTGAATCATCTATAGTCTTGAGCTAGTGAAATTGTGAATGAATTTGGGCATTGCATTCTCAACAAATATTATCCACTTTCAGGAATGCCTAATATTAGAAGCTTGATCTTGGAGGGTTTCATCATATGGACAGGTCACATAACTATAAAATTTGGTATAATTACTCCAACACTTCTCTAATATAATTATAGTGCTTAAACCTAAGTGTCGCAATCTACCCGCCAAAGCAATGCATGAAGGGAAATCGTTAGCTATTTTCATCATTCTGACAAGGGATCCAACCAACATTTCCCCTTCATTTTGGCAGTGATTTTAGAATCCTATTGATGGCTTGGATATATGTTCATTTCTTTAAGTGGGATGCATTAAGAGTATGTCTTGTCCTTTGCATTCTCATATTCTGACCCCCCTCCCTCCTGATAATAGTGATTAGTGCAGGGTTGTGTCTACACTAGTTCAACTATTTTACTAATAATTGGTGAAATTCTATGTTAGAAATGAAGCAATTATCACAAATTTCTTAAGATCTAAGTTCATTCATTGAAATCTAAGAACATTTCAGGATTAGAATCATGCAAGATAAGCAAACATTCAACACTAAAATGGTAGAAACTTGAATTACTTCATATTAAAACAATGAAGAAGATACATGATTACCATGGATATATGTGTGCATCCTTTCTCCATTGCCATAAGATTTTCTTCCTTCACCCTTGCTTTTGAAGAATTTGAGCTCTTTATCCTCCTTCAGAATTTCTCCAACATTCCTTTGCTCTTCCTTTGTGTGTTTTACAATGCCTCCCATGCCTTTCTTATGTAGCATTGGAAAATGGGCCTTCAAACCTTTATTCTCCATGTGGGATTGCTTATTTTCTTTATTTTAGATTATTTTCAACTGAAAACCCACTTTTCAATAGTTTTAAGGCTTTTTGCATAACTTAGAATGTCTTAAGCATAAATAATGCATTTTAATGCATTTCTCAGAGAGGTTTCATCTCTAGATGAACTTATGTCATGTATTCTTGCTGCAGGTGCATGGTAAAAATATGCCTCTTCTATCACATGAATAGGAGTGTTAATTTGATTGTTAACAGATGCCCTCTAATGTGTGAGGTCCGAAGCAGAGCTAAGGGCCAAAATACATTACTGAAATTTATACTCTGTATACTGATACTGTTTATACTGATACTCTTTATCGTTCAAAGCAAGTATAAGGGAAGGAAAACTCATGGGCATAGGATTGAGGATCACACCTACAAAAAATAGCAATTTCTCAAATATATAATATCTTCCTAAGGCGAGCATACCCATGCTTAGCAGTAAACAAGCATCGCCACGAAAAATACACAATGGATCCATGTCAAAAGCAATTTTATTTTATTTTTTATTTTTTATTTTTTTTATTTTTTTTTTTTTTTATTTTTTTTTTTTTTTTTTTGAAATGTAAACATGCACTTTGATGAGTGTGAGAACAAAGTCTTTATTGAACTTCTGACATGGCAGTCTAATCTTGCGTAGCTCAGGCAGTGCATCGATGAGTGATACAACTGTTTTTAACAAGGTCTTCAATACAAACTGATGATAGTATGAGTTTATATCATGTGAATAAGTGATATGATGTCGAGCATAATAAAACACCATCTGATTACCAGTCACTGATGTATACCGTTAATAGATGCGAAGAGACCCACCGTAAATGATGATGGAATCTAAGGTACTAAGTACAAACTAGCAAGTGTGAATAGATGATCTGAAGTCAAACACTTGTAGAATAAAATAATTAGGATTCATTGATGTATACCCACTGTCATTTGCGAGGAAACCTGCCACTAATGACTGCAAGATCCAAGATACTCTTGAGTTTCTAGATCCATGTCCTAGATGATGATTTGATGTCGATAGGAACAGATCCATCGGAAGTAGGGCATTGATGCATCCCACATCAACCGATACGAAACAAAGATCAATAGTATGATATAATTTGGTAGAACTGCAAAATCCAACACTATATACTGACACAAGGAAGGCCGACATGATTGGTCAGGAATATTTGAGGAATGGCCGACTCGGTTTGGACTTCCCTTGAACACATAACACAACGTAGAATGGACACTTGGCAACATAGGAATTTGAGTAACCGACATTAATGAAATCTGCCAATGCCAGATGCATTAACGAAAGCTCCATTGGTGATGGGAAGGATAACCCATCGGTGGAGATCTGTTCAAAATACTGGTACATTTTCCTAAGGCAAATGTATATGGTGTACTGACAGTGGATACAAATGATGTGATATGTTCAAGGGAGACAAGGACTGACTGTTGTCATTGTCTTCAAGGTTTATAATATGAAGTGATTCAAGTCTCTCCCTTTTTGGATTTTTGTGTTTTTTAATTTTTATGCTTTTTCATTTTTCAAAAAAGAATAAAAAATATTATGATACATGGGAGGGAATGAGGGTTGCATGGGCGTATGCCTATTTTTCAAGGGCATGGGTTAGGCCAAGGCAAAGATCCATATTGCAAACAAGGTCTAAGCTATTTGTGCACACTCTTACAGTTGTTCCATCCCGAGGTAGGCTATCTGAAGCAGGATTATGTGTCGACGGACGGTGAATTAATACCATGTGACTGAGGTTATCCAGTTTGGTGAAATGGCCAAGTAGGAATGGGTCAATGAGGTTTACTTTAGCTAGAGTCTTGTGAAAAATGCCAAAATCATAGATCATCATGAATTATGGTTTATCTCAACTACCTTAATCAAATAGTTCGAACTGTCAAAGTATTCAAGTCCTGAAATAAAAAACCATTTCACTAGCCAGCAGTTTAGTTAGAAACTAGTTCAAATGTGCATTTAATATCTAAAAAGATAGCCAAAAATGAGGAATTATGCATCTTTCTATCATTCAAAAGGATACGGTTTGTACAGGTATGAATAAAAGATAAGTAAAAATCCTCATGATTTACCATATGTGTTTGTTGTGCAGCTGATGTATGAGAGGAAGCATCCCCTTTCAACTTGAATTCCTAGAAGCTGTGAACCTTTAGTCTTTGATCTGCCAGTAGTGGGTTAGTTTCGATGTCAAATTAGAAAATTTTGAAACAGTTTCCCATGTTTTCGAGTTTTTCCTAATTTTTTCATTTATTTTGTTTGTATGAACATTTTTTGGGTATTATCTGTAAGAAAAAGAATAAAAAAGAGAAATAATACTTACACTATTCTTTTTGTTGTGTACAAAATTTACACACTTTTTGGGTTATGATGTAAGCTAGGTTATTTCGGTTTTACTTATGTCCTTAAATGGTGTGTTCAATTAAATTGGCCATGAAATAATGTACATACTTTCTTTTTGGTATAATCTTAATGACTTAGATGCCAATCAAGTACATAGTTGGCCAAAGAATCAGCCAAACTATTTAGACTTCTAGGAACGTGTATATATTCAATAAACTCAAACTGATACTCTAAAAGACGTACTCGTAGAAAATTTCTAAACAGTGTAGGATGTCAAACCTGATACTGACCATTTAACTAGGATACAACTAATTCTGAGTCAATTTTGACGATTATTCATCGGATGCCAAGGGTAACAGCCTCAACAAGAAGCTCAATGACTGCGTTATACTCTGCAACATTATTGGTTGCAGATCCGAGAAAAATGCCTCCTGAACTAAGAACTTCATTATTAGGTGTGAAAACGACCCATGCGGCGGAAGCAACGTTCTGAGAACTACGGCTGGCGCCGTCCGCATATCCCAAATATGTGAAAGAGTCTTGTGCCATCTGCCAAAGTGACAATGCCAAGCAAGATAAGTGTGTGCCCGAAATAACTAATGTACAAAAGTTTATACAAAGAATACAACATAATACAACAAATGATGCGAGGCATCAGTGCCTACACGAAGTATTTCTTCAGATAGAAACCATTTTTTATCTCCAACATGGGTTCCCCATCAAAATTGACCAATTCATAAGCTCATTTTTTTAACACAGTTTTGACAACAAGTGGGCCAAAACATTTAGGTACACATTTCCCTTCTCCTATTTTATCTTTGTCTTCATCATATACTAAAACCAAATAGCCTTCAGAAAAGACTCAGGGACGGATGGACTTGTCATATTGTGTTTTAACCCTCTTCTTGTGTGCTTCTATATTTAGAGAGGCTTCTCTTCTAGTTTCATAAAGAGAATGGAGATGGAGAAGCATTTCCCCTTCTATAGAAGTGTTAGGTAGGAGTTCAAAATCTATCTTTAATGATGGGATTTCACATTCAATCAGCAACACATCTTCTTCTCCATAAACCAGTTGGAAAGGACTGAATCCAGTTGCAGTTTTAACAGTTGTTCGGTAGGCCCAAAGAGCAGTAAACAACATCAAGTGCAAGTTATTCTTGTTTTTATTGATCATCCTCTATAACATGGTTTTCAAAACCTTGTTGATGGCTTCTACTTGTCCATTATCTTGAGGATAATATGGTGAGGAAAAGTCCTGCCGCAATCCTAACCGGTTTGTAAGTTCATCCATACAAGAATTCCTAAAATAACTTTCGTTGTCGGTGGTGATCTCTTTAGGTACACCAAACCTTTCTATCACATGATTGAATAGAAATTATGCTGCAGCTTTACCTGTGCAATTGAATGTAGGTATCGCTTCATCCCACTTGGTGAAGTAGTCCATTGCTACGATGATGTAGTGGTGCCATCGATTGAAGGTGGATTGACTGTCATATAATCAACGACCCATTTTGAAAATGGACCCACGGTTACTACATGGTGTAAAGGAGTAGGATGTGCGCACATTTTTCTTGTGCAAATTTGGCAAGGGTGACAATTTTTTACAGCATTAATGCAATCTTTGAAAATTGTAGGCCAAAAGTATCCTGCACACAAAATTTTCTGGGCAGTTGCCAACCCAGAAAGATGATCACCACATGCCCCAACATGGCAATCATTCAAAACTTTTTCAGCTTCCTCATGTACTAAACAACGTCTTAATATCATATCAATTCCTCGACGGTACAAAGTATCCCCAATGATGAGGTATCTTCGATATCGGTGTCAAATGCGACGTTGTTCAATACTAGAAAACTGAGGATCGATCCTTTGGGTTTGAATATATATAATGAATGCTCCATACCAAGGATCAGAAGTTGCAATGAGGAATACATGTTCATCTGCCCAAGTCTCAAGAGATATAGTACTCTCCTTCTCTATGGGTAACTCAGACATTAATTCAACAAATGCCAACAACTTCTTGGCTTTAGCATTTTTTAATTAAAGGTCAAATTCTTGTAAAATTACTATCCATTTTGAGTATTTTCCACCCATGATATGGCGAGACAAAATGTTTCTCATGAGGTTCATTTCAGCCACTATGGTAGTTTTCCTTGGAAGTATGTAATGTCTAAGTCGTTGAACAGCATGGACTGCTGCCAAGGCCAACTTCTCGACCTAGGAATATCTCAATTCGGGACCTGCAAGGCCCTTACTAAGATAGTAAATAACATGTTCTTGAGATGATTCGTCCTCTTGTGCTAAGACCATTCCAATTGTGGAAGGAGATGCAGCCAAATATAGCAGAAAGTCTCTATTATAGTTCGGTGGACTAAGCACCGAGGAAGAGACCAAAGCTTTCTTTATTTCATCAAATGAATGTTGAGCTTGGTCATCCCATATGAATATTGCAACTTCTTTTAAGAGATGCATGAAACCTTTAGCTTTTTCGGCAAAATTCTCGACAAATCTCCTCAAGTAGTTAGATTTCCCTTGAAGGCTTTGAAGTTGAGTGATTGTTTTCGGGGAAGGCAACTGAATTATTGCCTCAAGCTTGATGGGATAACCCTTGATCTCCTTTTGGGACACTATGAACCCAAGTAACCTCCCGGAGTCCACACAAAACATGCATTTATGTGGATTTAACCTGAATGTTGTACTTGCAGCAACGCTCGAAGATGGCCTGTAAATGTGCACCATGTTTAGCTCTCTTTTAGATTTAGCTTACAGATCATCAAGGTAAACCTCGACGATATCCTTAATGTCGTGAAATGCGTATGACATAGCTATTTGAAATGTATCTCCAACGTTTTTAAGGCCGAATGGCATTTTTCTATAAGCGAAGGCCCCCCAAGGGCATATAAAAGTTGTTTTATGTTGGTCTTCCTTTTTTATCTGGATTTGGTTGTAACCAGAGAAGCTGTCCATAAATGAGAAGATTTCATTCCTGGCACATTCATTGATGATCTGATCAATGAAGGGTGTGGGATATTCATCTTTGGGACAAGCTAAGTTCAGATCTCTAAAAGCGGTACAAACCCTGATAGTTCCTTGTTTTTTGTTAACGGGAACAGGATTGGATACCCAATCAGTCAAAGGAACAGGATAGATGAACCCATCTTTTAAAATCTTTTTGACCTCGGCTTTAATGGCAGCAGACTTCTTAGGGTTCACTAGACGTAATTTTTGCCCCACAGGTTTGGCATTAGGATAGGTTTTGATCTCATGTTCTACGATAATGGGATCGATGCCTGGAATTTCTTCATAAGAGCATGCAAATACATCACAAAACATTTTAAATAAAGCAGTGTAAAAGTTTATTTCCTCAGGAGAAAAATCCGCACCTATGTTGATGTGCTCAACGATGCCAGGCTTGATAGATATATCAATTCGGATGGTTTTCAAAATGTTCGCCAAATTGATCTCTGAACTCACATTGTGTATTTGAACAGAGAATTGGTACTTACTGATGTCATCATCAAAGTAAAAAAAAATCGCCGAATTGCCTTCTGAACTTACATTGTGTATTTGGTCAGGGCATTGATACTTACTGATGTCATCATCGAAGTAAAACTTTTCAGGTTTAACTTCTAATGAGTCGATCTTAAGAAGAAACGAGGATTTGTGATGCATATCCCCCCAGGGTCATTCCAAGATGTTCATGAATTCTAGGATGGCTTCATCAGAAGAGAAATTCTGATCCAAGATATCATCGGTACTATGAGAATTCAAGGCCCAAACAAGTGAAGTATAGGGATCATATTCCTCCATCTTGGGAGGATTTTGATCTGGTTCTACCGAGGCCATTTGAATAGTTTGGCAAGCGAGCTCTACAAAAGAAAAGGGAACACTACTCTCCATTTCCTCATGCTAGGTAGGAGTATGTGTCTTTCCATCATTCTTTTCATCTAAGGTGTTTTCTTCAGAGGTTCCAACTGGTGAGGTGGAACCAACCTCCGAAATGGAATTAGAGAAAAATCTTAATGGAAAGTATACTTCCGATGTAATGGTGAAAATCAAAGCAGTGTTAAGGGTCAATATTGGTGGTGGAACTGGAAAAGTTCCCAAAAGGGATGAGTCTTTAAACATTCCTACCCCAATATCCTAGAGCACCGTCGTTGAATCCCCTACAAAGGGTACATTCGAGTGGAGACCAGTTTCAGGTGTGCAGTAATCTAGTTGATTGATTGTTACAATCTTCCCTTGGTGGGGGAACTGAATGACTCGGAATACAGAAGATACTACAGCCATCATCTTATGAATCCAACTGCATCCCAATAGAAAATTGTAGTCTATGGGTGCATCCACTACCTCAACATCTAATTGAACTTTTTTGCTTCCTAGTTCAACTAGGCAAGCCAAGATAAGTCCATGAGGTGGGAACGAATGGCCATCAAATTCCTTGAGAATTGTGTGGGATGGTACTAAGGTGGGTGATCCCAAATCTTTCCAGCAATCTAGTGACATGACACAAGTGGAGGCTCCTTCATCCACAATGGTTCAAAAAATGTTCTTACCATGTGAAGTTACCTTAATTTGGAAATCAATTTGTGAGGGAAGCTTACATGTGGGCTGTTCTAAGTCAAATGTGATCAAATTAGTGTCCGATGGATCAATAGCACCGATAGCAGACAAGAGTGCTTTCCATTTAGTGGGACAACTTTGCAACACCTCCAAGGCAGACATTGCACAAGGAGCTTGAGCTAAATATTCAACCACATTGTAGTTTTGAGAAGCTCGCACATTGGGGTTGTGTGTTGTTTTGCAGAGGACCCCTTTTGGAGGTCGAGGCACCATGTCTATGGTTGGTTTTTCAATATTTAAAAAACCACTAGGCTGAGATCCAGTTGTTTCAACATCTTTTGGAGGTATGTCATAAGAACGAGCCCTTGTTTGGATATCGATTTCATGTTCACCAATTGTGAAGATATTCGCTTTGGGTGGATTGCCCCCTTGTGGGGGATTTTCCTGGTTCCCTCTTGGTGGAGGTACTAGCGCCGCATCAACCATCTATTGTTGTTGGGGAAAGGGTTGAGTTAGGACAACAGGTTGTGGTTGTTTCCCTCCTCGTTGTGTGAACATGTGATGAATATCATCCATATGAGTACAAAGATGAGTAGGGTGATCTTCTTTGCAAATTTGGAAAGGATATTTGTTTTTACTATTTTCATGATTTCCTCTTGTAGGGTTATTCACCTTAGGTGCCTCTCTTGTCCTAGTGTTTGCGTTAGGTTTCTTCTTTTGTTTCTTATTTTTTCCTTTTGGGACCATAATTTGAACCATAAGGACTTTAGAGGTTTGGGCAAGAGTTGCAGATTGCTGAGTTTCCTGGCGAGCTGTGTGTTGCGGATTTTGAACTGACATTTGTCCCAATTGTTGGGTAATATGTTCAAGTTGGTTTACGGATCCATTCACACCATCCGTATGAGGTCCTTTTGGAATCCTAGCTGGATCAGATGCAGGTCTTACATCATGGAGTATTAATTCATAAAGTGTGCCCCATTGAGAATATACTAAATCCATATGGTGAGCACTCTGAATGAGTTGTTCTTCAGTCATGGCTCCTAACATGGCTACATCTTTGGCAAGAGTAGGAAATAGTGATTTAATGAACCAATCTGCTAAGAATTGATCAGGTATTTCAGCTTTTATAATCCTTTGGCATCTCCTCCACTCGTGGATATGATCCGAGATGTGAGTAGCGGTGGATTTCCTAAATGAAGTTAAAATTTCAGTTCATGTATCATAGCGGATATGTAATTGAAAATATGTCAAAAATTCCATAGCTAAATATGAAAATTCTGTGAATGTATTGAGGGGAAACTCAATGTACCATTTCGCAACATTTCCGGTTAGGTTCCACTGAAACAACCTCAACCTAGTACTATCATCAACTAGAGAATTGGATGAACACCACAAATGGAATATCATCACATGACTCGATGGATCTTCCCCTAGTTTTCCGTCAAACTTGGGTATATTTGAGGGTAGTTTGGTTGGTATGGTTGGCCACCGATTCAAATGTAGAACAGGTTCATTAGTCAGCCTGGATAAATCTGGTAGATTCAATGTGGCTAGAAATGGTGACTTGGATGATGCTAAAGCAAATGTTTGAAATCTGGGTGAAGCTTGTTGGCTCCACTATTGTGGTCCTTGGGATTGAAAAGCATTCCAAGCAGGATTACCTCCTTGCGGAGATTGAATCCAAAAATATGGCTTATTTCCTTAATATTGTCCATTCCATTATGGGATAGGATGCATGTCTGGACTTCCCCCTTGCGGAGGTATGTTCCATTGAGATTGGTTACTTGGTGGAACATTGCCACTCCATTGTGGTATAGGGCTAACGGGTGGATTGCCCCCTTGTGGGGGTATGTTCCATTGAGGTTGGTTACTTGGTGGAACATTAACACTCCATTGTTGGTTATGATTTATGGGTGGATTGACCCCTTGCGGGTGCAGGCCCCAATTAGATTGGTTACTAGTTGGAATTGGACCACTCCATCGAATGTTTCCTTGGTTTGGATATGCGTTCCAAGGTTGATTTCCCCCTTGCGGGGGTGGTTCCCAAGAAGGTGGGGTATTTCCTGGAACTTTCCCACTCCATGGTGGAATGGGGTTGGTGGATGGGTTACCTCCTGGTGTGTTACCTGTTGGGGCTATGGGATTGCCCCCAGGATTTATGCTAGGAAATTTTGGATAATGGCTTCCCAAGGCATTTCCACTAACTTGTGGAGTATTACCCCAATTGGCAGTATTGTTCCATGGTCCATTAATTACACTAGGGATATTGAGATTCCAAAGTGAAGGAGTTCCCTTGGGGTTAGGACTTGGAATACTGTTTGGTATGCCAATAGGATTTTGGTTTACTCCCTGATTGTTTTGACCTTGAGTAGCCAAACCATATGGGAAACCCAAGTTTGGTAAGGTAGATCCTCCAGTAGGGATTCCTGCAGGAAAAGTGGATGTACTTTCGGGATTGGGACCCAAAACTGTACCAACTGGCACTGAAGTGCTAGTTGAACTTATGTTAGCAACAGGTAAACTAATTGTTGGAGTTGTGGTAGAGGTCAAGTTGGAAGTGTTCTACCTCCAGCAACCATTTGAGGTTGTGATGATGTGGTCCCTTATGCTCCTAATGAAGCCATTGGGATATTGGAAGTATTTATACCTCCAACAACCGTTTGGGGTTGTGGTGATGGGGTCCCTTGTGCTCCTGATGAAGTCATGGGGTTAGATGTTGAATTTTGCATGTGTTTCAAATGTGCCAAAAGAGGATTGATGGTGTTCAATGTTTCACTGATGTGAATTACCACTTGGTCTGAAAGATTTGTCAAAGGTGGATTTACGAGATTTGCAGAGTTGTCTTCTAATGTTTCAATTTCAATTGGAGAAAGAGGATCAATAGTTTCTATGTTTTCATCGATAGGTGGTGTTGCAGTATTTGTTTGATGTGTTTCTTCTCTACTGTTGATAATTGAAGTTAGAAGTGTGTTAGTTTCAAAGTCAAATTGTTTTGTATTTTGTAGCCGTCTCCGTAATGTAGCGGGGCCTTCAATTTTTGGTGACTCACCTCTATACCGCCATGACTGGCAGGTCGGAAGATTAGCCACTTTGAAGAATATTGATAAAAGGATGTGTTTAAAATTTTTTTGAAAATAGAATCAAACAATCCTATGGATTTCTAGACTCAACAAAATAAAAAGTGTCCACACAGTCAAAATTCCCTAGAGATTTCAAGCAAGCAAACTTACTCTTCCAAAGAACCAAAGCTCAGTGAAAAGCTGGATTGTAGGGCCTTCCGAAAGTAGTAGCTACTGAGGGATTTCATGTCCTCATGCAATTGTTAGAAGCGAAGGTGTGAGAAACAATTACAATAAACTTTAATCGTCAGAGGTGCAAGTGTTGGTTCTTAACCAATCACCCTCCCAAGGAGTAAAAGTTCCAAAGTCTATCTCAGGTATTGCAAGTGTGTCCCACTCACAACAGCCTATGTGATATCCTAAGAATAGCCACTAAAGTTACAACTTCACAATCGATGGTTGGGAGGAACAGTTGTAAGTCGAGGACAACTCTCAATACCAGAAACTCTAGAAACAGTGATGTCACCCCGAGGACTTGTCACTGAACATAGAATCCCCTCGATAATCTCATGTCCCACTAAATAAGAAAAATGGGGGAACCACCCTTTACTTGTCTAGATTGACCTAGTGCTTGACGCATGTTTCAGAAGTGCTTTCCCGACAAGCGTTTGTTGCTACTAATGGATTTACTCTCTTTAATCAATGTTAGTTTCAAAGTTTTGTAGCCTAGGAGTGTTAACTCTCCAAACCTAATCTAGGGCACTATCCTAAACTTGTTGGTGATATGAAAATCAAAATTTTGTCAATTTTAGATTAAGTGCCAATTTTAAGTGTAGTTTTCTTAGTTTTAGGAGTGGAAATGAAAATGGTGGTGTTTCGACTCAAAAACAGAAAAATGAACCAAACAATGCAAAATGATCCATACTCTACCTTTCAATTCGATGAATATTCTAAATTAAGGGAGAGTTAGAGGTTCATGAGTTTCTTTCAGACATGCAAAATTTCTAGTAGATTTTGTATGTTCATGCACAGGTTTTTCCTAAATATGGATACTAATTGATGTGTAAAGACCAATGTAACCCAAACAAATATCTCAAGTAAACATGAATCTAATTCTATTACATGGGGGATCCCTGTTTCTCATTCACAAGATCGCCATAAGGCCCAAGTGAAGAGGATACGCAGAGCCCTTTAGAATGCTTTTGAATTAAATTCTAAACTGTTACACGTGAGATCCACTTTCTCATTCACAAGATCACCATAAGGCCCAAGTGAAGAGGATACGGTGGCTCGAAAAAATGTATGAAAAAATTAAATCTACTCTATTACAAGTGAGATCCACTTTCTCATTCACAAGATCGCCATAAGGCCCAAGTGAAGAGGATACAGTGGCTCGATATAAGATGCTTTGAAAAAATGAACTCCTAAACTATTACAAGCGAGATACACTTTCTCATTCACAAGATCATCATAAGATGCAAGTGAAGAAGATACGGTGCCTCATACACAATATATCTCAAGAAAATTGAACTCTAAAGGTGAAATTCTCTCTAATTTTGCATGAAAATCATGAAAGCATTCAAACTCTTAAAAAAAATGTAACTAATTAAATTTTGTTTCTGTTTTGTGGAAAGCAATTGCTCTCAAACTATCACAACATGTGATGTTTAAAGTGTTTATCAATGCAAATGTGTGTGAATGGCACTTTAAGTCATACAACTCCAAGCCCAACTCAATTTTAATCCAAACTTTCCAAGCTTTGTAAAAAAAAAATTGCAATTTTTTTTTCCTTCTTAATCCACAATTAAAGATTTCAAAAACTTCAAAAAAAAATTGCCATTTTTTCTTTTTTAATAAAAAATTAAAGTCTTAAAAACTTTTAAAAAAATTGCAAAAATTTTTCCTTTTTAAATCCAAAATTAAAGGTTTGAAAAAACTTCAAACATTTTGCAAAAATTTCCTTTTTAATCCAAAACTAAAGTTTAAAATCCACACATAAAAAAATTTGCAAAAATCTTTAAATTGAGTTTTTTTGAAATAATTTCGAATGCAAAAATATGTAAACTAAGTTTTTTGGCGCTCAAAGCTTGAAATAGAAATGCCTGCAACATTCAGCAGTCAATCTAGAAAAAATGCTATCCATCATACAGCATGCAACGCATTCACCATACAGTGATCAATTCTAGAAATGAAAACTTCCTCACCATACAACATTCAACCAAGAAATCCCTGTGATTCTGGAAATGAAAACACCTACACCCATACAGAAATCGAATTTTAAATGAAGTCAGAGTTGTTTCATAACCGAAGCGACCATATTCTTCAATGCAGAGCTTCAAGCGCTTTCAATGTTTTTAGCAGAGGACAAATTCGACCTGCCCAGAACCGAGAGGAGCTATCAACACATCTCACGCAGAGGTGGAAGGGATCTATACTCAGAGTTTTGAAAAATGTTGGGATGTGAGATTGTGGAAAAGTATCTAGTTCAAGGTAGAGTTCTAAAAGATTTTAACGCTAGCTCTTGTATGTCAAAGCTCTGGTATATCAAATATTTTAACTCTAAGGTGTATATCGTAATGCTAAGTTGCATAGATGTTAAAGATTTTAGCGCAAAGTTTTTAAAAAATATTTTAAAGCCTTCAAATTGCAGATCATAGCAGGGTTTTGAGCTGGATAGAGTTTTTAAAAAAAATCAATGCCTTCTCATGCCAAATCATGGCAGGGTTTCCAGCTGGGGGGCATCTTATGCAGTCTTTCGTGGTAAAATAGTGTATATTTTTTAACGTTGATATATGGGCATCTTTTAAATTTGGTCTGCAAAGATCTTTAAAATATTTACGATTGACTCTGATATTTAAGACTCATGCAGAGTTTGAAGGTTGAGCTGCAAAAGCTTTCAACGCGGAGTTTTCATGCGACTCCACCTACTATTATCGCATGATTTTCTCATGAGTTGAAAAATATTTTAAAACGTAGAGTTCGAAGAACTTTCAATGCAGAGCATTTAATTTGATGTGAATTTGATATACCTGAATGTTGAGCATTCACACAGAGTTTTGCTAGTTTTAAGGTTGGGATAGGGATAATATCCAGGTGGAACTTTAAAACCGGTGCAAATTTTCTTTCAAACAATACGCAGAGGTTAGCACGCAGGGTTTGGTGAGCTATGATAAGCTGAGCTCTTCATATTCTAGCTATGGATGGCAGAGAATACGCAAGGGATAAGAGAAGCATAGGCTGACACGCAGAATTTTAAAGATCTGAACAGAGTTTTAAAGATCTTGGCAGAAAAACACATAGGGGTCTCAATCTTTCACATCATGGCAGAGGGTAAGCCAACGTAGAGTTGAAAGGAATCTAGCATGCAGAGATCAAAGCTTTAAAAAACTTTAACACATCTTTAAGATCAAAACAGAGCTTAAACTCCAAAATTCCAAACACACACTAAAATAAAAAATAAAGAAACTCAGATCTGACTGTAAATTGAGATAACTTGATGAATTAAAGGTGTGTTTAGGTTGATCTTGAGCTTCCTAAGCTCAATATTAAGTTATTTTAATGATCTTTAAGCTCAAAATTAGTAGATCTAAAAGATGGATATCACCAAAAATGAAGAAAAATCATGAGATATCAAGAAATTTCAAGCCATATGGTCGCCAATATGATAATAGTGATTAGTACAGGGTTGTGTTTACACTAGTTCAACTATTTTACTAAGAATTGGTGAAATTCTATGTCAAAAATGAAGCAATTATCACAAAATTCTTAAAATCTTAGTTCATTCATTAAACATTCATTGAGATCTAAGAACATTTCAGGATTAGAATCGTGCAAGATAAGCAAACATTCAACACTAAAATGGTAGAAACTTGAATTACTTCATATTAAAACAATGAAGAAGATACATGATTACCATGGATATAGGTGTGCATCCTTCCTCCATTGCCATAAGCTTTCCTTCCTTCACCCTTGCTTTTAAAGAATTTGAGCTCTTTCTCCTTTTTCAGAATCTCTCCAACATTCTTTTGCTCTTCCTTTGTGTGTTTTACAATGCCTCCCATGCCTTTCTTATGTAGCATTGGGAAATGGGCCTTCAAACCTTTCTTCTCCATGTGGGATTGTTTATTTTCTTTATTTTAGATTATTTTCAACTGAAAACCCACTTTTCAATAGTTTTTAGGCTTTTTGCACAACTTAGAATGTTTTAAGCACAAATAATGCATTTCTCAGAGAGGATTCGTCTCTGAATGAACTTGCGTCATGTCTTCTTGCTGCAGGTGCATGGTAAACATATGCCTCTTCTGTCACATGACTAGGAGTGTTAGTTTGATTGTTAACACCTCCCCACCCATGAAATGGAGAACACAAATGGGTTCATGGTTAGAGGTTATCATAGGTTTCCCCAACATTCACGTCAACCTACCTCCTCCATAGTTAAAGAAAAATGAATTATAAAATGTTCAACCCTCTAGCTTTGCCTTCTTATAGCCCAAACAAGTGAACCACATCTCAATAGATTCATGCCTTTGAAACGTATTGGAATCATATAGGTAGTAAGCATAGCCTTTAGTCCATTCCATGTATGATTCCCTCCGTTCGGAAAATTCAAATGTGGTTAATTATTTTTTTATCATTCTAGGTGTCCACATTATTGAAATCCCCACATATTAACCAATTATATTATAGAAGTTTGTTATGACTGAGTCCTTGAAAAGCACCCTCTCATCAACATCATTTGAAGCATAAACATTGGCAATGCCAATCATTTTCCTTTCTAGATTGAGAAACATCCACACCATATGGTGTGTTAGATCAAACCCATGATTGATTACATTGACAACAAGCCTTCGGGAAGAAATAGAAAATCTACCTCTATTGTCTACATTATTAGTATAAAATAGGTAACACTTGAACAAATAACATAAAGGATCATTCTTAAAAAAATATATATTTTAACCTCATGTAAACAAAGGACAATTAGATTTGAAATCACTAAATGAATTCTCTACACAGGGGGTTTTCAATAAGGATCTGGAAGGCCCCTAACATCCGTAATGTACACTTCACATAGAATATTCAATAAAATTCATTGGTTTTCCTTTGATTCCAATCATCTCACTTTAGGAGTATGACAAAAAAGTAATCTTCTAAGCCATTGCACGCATAATCCATGCATAGGGGGTACCCATTTAGATTTTCTTCATTATGTACTTAGGCTTGCCAATGGATGTATGGTTTAGAATTAGAGATGAATATTATGCCATATGCCCCCTAGGTGTTGAGGTGGACTTAGAGGAGCGAGGGGGATCATTATCCATGATTGAGGTCGTAATCTTGGAAGGTAGATAAATAAGATTCTTGGTTGGTGTCATGTTTGTAGCTAATGGGGATTTATTTCATTTTTTAACAAGTTTAACCCATCCTTATCCATCACTAGTTGGTGAGGCCATTTAGTCTCGAGACTTTAGAGCATCCATCAATTGAGTTTATGAAGCTTTGGATTTGGTCATCAATGGGAAAATCCATGATTTTATGATATGAGCTTTTTGTTGGAATATTCACACCATCATTTTTATATTTTGCATGCCTGCATGCAAATCTGGATGTTGCATGCATTTGCATGCCACTGCATGCATCCATTCATCATCATGGTAGTCTCCCCAGCATCTAGATCTAGCCCCGAGTTGGAATCCCACCTGCCTAAAGCTCCTTCTTTGAGTTTCTGCATGCCTAGTGCACCTTTTCTCACCTACCACTGTCAGTTAGAGCGCCTTTTCTCACCTACCACTAGATATCACTCAGTTAGGGAGCCTTTTCTCACCTACCGAGAGTTATCACTCAGTTAGTGCATGGATTGAGTAGTTGTTCCACTGATTGCTCATCCTAACTACTTGTAGCTCCTAGTTAGCTAGTTTTGGAGTGCCACTTGACCCTATGATAGCCTCATGCGCCCCCCTTGGAGTCTCCATTCCCTGATTTATGCCTAGATGGTTCTGTTAGACTCATTTAGACACACTTGATTGACTATTACCATTTATGATTGATACTACTGATTGGATGATGTCTCCATTGTTATCCAAGCTATACTTTGAGCTAGACAACCACATGCGTCCCCCTTGGAGTCTCCATTCCCTGATTTATGGCTCGATGGTTCTATTAGACTCAGTTGGACACACTTGACTGACTCTTACCATTTATAACTGATAATACTGACTGGATGATGTCTCCATAGTCATCCAAGCTAGAATTTGATCTCAAATTCAAATGCCATACTTGTTTAATTCGAATCCTATATGATGCTACTTCACAGTTTATTGTAACACATTCATTATTCATTGTATGATACTATCACTGTTCACTATTCTGTGTTTATGTGTGATTATTGAGTGTCTCCTTCTCTTCTTCTTTGCAACATACTTGAGAGTTTGATTGTGATTTTGTTACAGTTGCTAGATCCCTTGCAGATTATCACATGGTATCAGAGAAGTCAGCAGCTATTCGAATTGTAGCCATTGCAACAGTTGCAACAACAGCAGTTGCAACATTTCTTTGAGTAGCTATCTTTCACTTGAGCACCAAAAGTCTCTGCGTTTCCACAGAAAATCTTGGTTCTATTACTTGAATTCATTAGAGAAGTCCAGTGAGGTCTATCCAGGTGTGAAGGACTTGTTCTATGTGCTCAATGTTCAAAAGGTAGTGTTCATTTGAAGTGTAGCATTCTCCATCAGCAAAAACTCTTCTTGTTTTGCAGGTTTATTCCACGTTTATTCAACCATTCGAATTCTTCTTCAACTATTTGACTTTATCTGTTCAGATGGATCTAAAGCTCACATCTTCCAACTTTGTTGAGTGGAAATCCAAGATGGCTCTCTTCATGAGAACCAAGAGCTTCACCCGAATACTCAACGGAACGATGGTAGAACCTCTCAGTGCAGTTGAAAATTCCAAGTACTTGGATAGAGTTGATGAAGCAGTTGGTCTCCTCCTTCTCTTAATTTTTGAAGATCTTCACTTCCATGTCATCGATCTTACATAACCTAAAGAGGTTTGGGACAAGCTCGAATCCCTTTTTGGACAGAAAGATGGTATGAAAGGACACAAATTAGAGAATGAACTGATATGTTTGAGTCCTGACAGTTTCGAATCTATCAATGCCTTCCTCACCAAGTTCAAAAGCTTGATATCATAGTTGAAAATATATGAGATAGTGAAAGAAGACAAGCAGCTTATTCTTGCCATTCTCTCAAATTTGGGGCAAAACTTCTCAGTGTTTGTCTCTACTTTCCAATCAGCTAAGATGTTCATTCCAAAATGGAAGTTTCCCTCACTTGATGACTTCATCCAATCTCTTACTCAAGAGGAAGAGAAGTTAATCTCCATGGGAATGATCATACTCAAGTTGGATTCGGCCCTTACAATTGCTGAGGCTAAAAGGGCGAATGGTAAAGACAAGCAAAATATTTTTGATAAGAGATTGAATGATACAAGGCCTACAGATACTCCATATTAGTCAGATGGGGATTCGAACTCAAGGAAGACCAAGCATTCTCAGAAGAAAAGTTCCAAGTGCACATATTGTCTTAGAGGTTTCAATCCTGAGAGTACTTTCATGAAGAAGACTATATATTTGATGGCTCAATTACTTGAGAAGAAAAATCTTCATGTACCTACATGTACAAGGAAGAAAGATCCTGATACTGAACCTTCTAGATCCGAAGACAAAGAAAGATATCATGCCCTCATGGAAAGTGCATCAACAGATTCTTCCTTCATCATAGATTCAATAGCATCAAGACACATGTCTTCCTCGAAAGATCTCTTCTCCAGTTTCAAAATCTCATTTGGCCCTTCCATCAGATTGGGAAATAATTCAAAAATGTCCTCTCAGGGGATTGGAAGAGTCAATCTTGACTATGGTTACTTTTCTGATGTGCTTTATGTTCCTTCTCTTGTAGCAAATTTACTTTCAGTGTATCAAATGACTCATATTGGAGAGCCTAAAAAAGTGATCTTTTCTCCAAATGAAGTTGAGGTACAACACATGGTTTCAGGGGAAATCATTGCAAAGAGAGTTGCAAATCATGAGACAAAACTCTATGAGTTTTCCCACTTTTTACCTCTCTCAAAGGAGTCTTTTCTTCACTCTCATACTCATGAAGAGAGTAGACTATCTCATCTCAACTACAAGCTATCTCGAAATGTGGTTGATGGTCTTCCAAATAGAAAGATCGCTCATGGCACCTGCAAAGGTTGCTTGAAAGGCAAGGATCGATCTAAGAAGATTGAGAAAAAGAGGACTCTTGAAGAAGTGCAAATGCTAGATCTAGATCCACAAGAACCTGAAGATCTAGCACCTATTGGTCCAACTCCTATGGCTAAAAGGGCCATCACTACTACATCCACTAGTGATCTTGTTGAAGATCCATCATCATCAGATTCTAGTTCTTTTGGAAATGTGCTCACCTATGATGGATCAAGGGAGATATGAGAGATCTACATGCACCTTCAAAAGCAGTTTCATGATGTTCACATTTTTTATTTTGTTCCCACTTCATTAGATTCAAAGTTTGGAAGTGATGATGAGCCAGTTTCACTTGCTTCTTCACATGAGTTTTCAATTTCAGAGTTTCAAAGTGATGATGATTTTCAAAAGAGAAAATCTCCATCACATGATAGTTCAGATTCGGAGTATGAGACATCAGCTTCACATACTTCTTCATATGAGATTTCAGATTCAGAGCTTGGAAATGTTGATGAGCTCCAAGAGAGCGAACCTTCACCTCATAAGATTTTAGATTCATAGTTTACATGTGATGATGAGCCAATTCTACTTGCTTCTCCTCATGAGATTTCAGATTCAGAGTTTGGAAGTGATGATGAACCAGTTGTACTTGCTTCTTCACATGAGATTTCAGATTCAGATTTTGGATGTGATGATGAGCTAGTTGTATATACATCTTCACATAATACTTCAGATTCAGAATCTGAAGATGGAGATGATGATGATGGAATGCTACATCCAAATCCACAAGAACCTGAAGGTCTAGCAACTAATGATGAAGATGAGCGAATGGGAGATCCAGATCCATAAGAACTTGAAGATCTCTCACCTAATATTCCTCCTCTTTCTCGATGGGCATCCACTACACTCTGATCTTCCAGTGATTTGGTTGGTGATACACATGATCATAGAAGAACCAAATCAGATTTTCAGAATGGAAGGTTTCATCCTTTCACATTACTGATCCATTTCAGATCGATTGATCCTTCTTTTGAAAAGGACACTTGCCTCCTTCAGGGGTGAGTGATGACATGCTACTTTAGCATCCTTCAGTCTATTTTTTAGGGAGGGATTTCTTCCCACTAGGTTTTCCCTCTTTCCTCACTTAGTGCATTTAGATTGACTGTACGGGGTGACCTTTGGTCTTAGTCACCAGGGCCCTATTTTTCAGATTTCAGTTATTACCTCATAATATAGCTTGCGGGGGGGTGTTGGAATATTCACACCATCATTTTTATATTTTGAATGCCTGCATGCATTTGCATGCCACTACATGCATCTAGTCATCATCATGGTAGTCTCCCCAACACCTAAAGCTTGCTTCTAGCTCTCCAGAGCCTGTCTTTAGCCCCCAGTTGGCCTCCCACCTACCTAAAGCACCTTCTTTGAGCTTCTACATGCCTAGTGTGCCTTTGCTCACCTACCACAGTCAGTTAGAGTGCCTTTGCTCACCTACAACCAGATATCACTCAGTTAGGGCGCCTTTTCTCACCTACCAGGAGTTATCACTCAGTTAGTGCATGGATTGAGTAGTTGTTCCACTGATTGCTCATACTAACTACTTGTAGCTCCTAGTTAGCTAGTTTTGGAGTGCCACTTGTAATATCCCGATTTTGACCCTATTGCATTAAAATTGTAAATGATGTAAATATCGCTATTTAATCATGGTGAGGAGCTCAAGGCCAAGGCCCTGCCATCGATTTAGCTTTGTATGTATTGGCAATTAAAAATAGATGCCTATGGTTCTTGTGCTGGACATGCACAATGTAAATTAATACATCATGTAAATACAAATTTTAATGAAATACCCACAACTAGTTATGCAATGCAACAAAGAGACGGGGCATGATTTTTATAAGGAATAGGGAGGGAAATTATTCAAACCCTTGAGCCAATGGTGTTAATCCATGTGTCAATGAGAAAACCCATAAACCGCCAACTACCAATTTTAGTTTATGCACCCAATCATTTAATTCTTCCAAGACTTGATTGAGGTAGTTAATGCCTTGGGAATGGAGAGGCATGGCAGTCAATTTCGTGTATGGGCAAGCCATCAATCTGGAAAATCATATTTTTTCTTCTTGGGCAAGAAAACACCCACGAAATGGTGCCCAAAGCCATCTTTCACCCATGGACTTTGCTCTCTCACGCAGTCTGAGCTAACTAGGACTTTCTCCATCACGTTTTTCATCTTTTTCCTGCATTTTCCATGCCTAGGAACTCATTTTTGTATTGCACAATGGCTGGGAGGAAGGGAGTCACGATTTTGGGGTTTATGAAGGTCGTTTTTGTCCCTTGAATGCCATAAACATTTTTCTAAAAACTATTTTCTCTCCCAGGGTTGTTTCCCCCTTCTCCCATTTCGTTTTGGGTTTCCCACGTTTTTTTGAAGCTAATGAAAACCCCATTCTGGGCATCCCACTATAGAAACGTTTTTCTACATGCCCAGCGCTTGTGATTTTGCTGTTTTGTGCATCCCTGTTTTGGTTTGAACTTGTGAGCAAGAAATTTGGAGTGGTAGTGGACAAAATTGGCTTGATAAACCTAGTGGGGGAAGTAACCTCTCAGAAAGATCAAAAGGGCTGGCTACTCTTCTATGCACACCTTGTACAACACTAGAATGGAAGGTATGGCCTGAGGGATTGTGTATTGGTGAAGGGAATTATTCCTTGAGTGGGGTGTGTAGGCATTGTGGGTGCCAAGCTAGATAGATCTTGTAGAGGGCATCCATATCTCTGTGGTTGAGCTCACTAGCTTAGCAATTCTTCCTTTCCATTGCCTAATAGTTTGATAAACCCAACTGTTGATTGGTTTGTCTGATTTTGGTGTATATTTGGCTATGTGTGAGTCTGTTGTTCCCTTTTTCTTGTAGAAATCATGCCCAACTCAGGGGTGGCAGTTGTATCAAGATATTGGCAAGCACAACTGGCCTATGGTTGGGTGGAACGTTGCAGTTGCATAGCCAGTTTCTCGGGATTACCTCTTTTCAAGATAAGTACTATCTTTTATAAATTCTGCAATGTCTTTATTTAATGGCTATCACAGAAATGTTGAATGTATGTTAGATATTAAACATGATTTTAATTCCGTTGTGTTTCTACAATATGCATATGTATATGCCTTTTATTATCAATGAATTTTTACTTAATGGATGTGGGGCTAGTTTCCCGGATTTAGTGTCATGTTCTCTCCCTGGCTCGGTCTGAGGGGAGGGGACTTGACACCACTTGACCCTATGAAAACCTCATGCACCCCCCTTGGAGTCTCTATTTCCTGATTTATGCCTAGATGGTTTTGTTAGACTCAATTAGACACACTTGACTGACTGTTACCATTTATGACTGATACTACTGACTGGATGATGTCTCCATTGTTATCCAAGCTAGACTTTGAGCTAGAAAACCTCATGTGCCCCCCTTGGAGTCTCCATTCCCTGATTTATGGCTAGATGGTTCTATTAGACTTAGTTGGACACACTTGACTGACTCTTACCATTTATGACTGATACTACTGACTAGATGATGTCTCCATTGTTATCCACGCTAGACTTTGAGCTCAGATTCGAATTCCCTACTTGACTAATTCGAATCCTATATGATGCTACTTCATAGTTTATTGTAACACATTCTTTACATTCATTATTCATTGTATGATACTATCATTGTTCATTATTTTGTGTTTATGAGTGATTATTGAGTGTCTCATTCTCTTCTTCTTTGCAACATACTTGAGAGCTTGATTATGATTTTGTTACTATTGCTAGATCCCTTGCAAATTATCACACTTTGGAAACTAGAGAAAGCATTCAAAAATTTAATGTACCTACCCTTGTGTCTAAATAAGTTTCGCTTGACACATATAAAATCCAATTCTTTCAGGTCCTTGGATAGATTAACCTTGAGTCAAACTTGCTTTTGTAGGTAAAAGTTAACAAATCTATGTGGCTAAGGGAAGAGAAACTTCCCTTGGGAGAAGATATGCATTTTAGGAAGTCCTTGAATTCTAATGATAGGCTTGGGAATTCTATCTAAACCAAACAATAAATTTGTTCAACATCATGCATAGAGAAAGTTGCATGCCATTCTAATAAACAACTAAAGCATTGCGACATATCTTAAGACTACAAGCAACCACTTCAACATAATGACAATCTTCTTAAAAAAAACACTAAAAATAACCATACAAACAACCATTTCAACATAATGACAGTCTTCTAAAAAAAAACCATTAATCAAAATACAAGAATTTACTTTAATAATCCAATCCATATGTAGCTGCAAAATTCTCTTTATCAAAGATTTAATAGCATAACATAGTGAATTCTGATCCACAAAATAGCCTAAAAGGATATGCCATCTGAAACTTTTAGATATAGTTAAATACTCATCAACAATAATGTTTACACTAGTTGCCCTTATTGAAATATCATTACTTCATCATATATTCTTTTAATAAACTTATGTAGGGTCTTCAACAAGTCGCTCCCTCCATGCATTATAGCATATTGACATTGTAACTCTATTTGAAAATCTAAAAACAACATATCCCAAAATATTGGCACTACTTTCATAGAAAAAATAAGAAATCTATGTTAAAATATGAATATTGTATGTGGTATGAATGGATGCATGCAAATTTCCAAAAGCTTCCATCGCCCACTTCAAAGAGATATCATCAAAGGAAAACACAAGAAAGATCATGCAACTTAACACTGCCAGGTGGGATGATATTTCTGACAAATTTTGACTTGTGTAAGTACACTCACCCTCTAACCTAGAAAAAAGGAACTCTTTATATCTTCTTTCTATATTGCTAGGATGGAAAAAATGAGGTTATAGTGGATAGGTCTCAAGTTCAGTCCCCTACTTCTCATATCTACCAACAATCAGAATTGGACACAAGAAGAGGAGGAAGCAAATTAAGAAACAATCATGAAGCACATGGGATACCATCCACTCAGAACCATGACTAAGTGTTATGCATGGAACATCAGCAACAAAATACCTTCAGAATACTCTCCTAGTTCATCAGTTGCACATGGATACTAGTACATGTTTGAGGAACACACAACGATTAAAATATATGGATAAGAATTGGAGCCTTATCTTCTTCCTACATTTTTTACTCACATATTGTTTACCTTAAAATATATCAGGAAAAGGTTTGATTCTTATTGCATTCATTTTTCTAGGCACAAGATCCCAAAGGTGGTGGAATTAGGTGTGGATCAAAATAATCCAACACCTATCCAATCACTAATTAAGGAAAAAGACACAGAGATTCAATTTCTGAAGAAGAAGCTCAAGGTCCCTGATATTGAACATGTCCAAACTCTAGAATTAATAGCTATACAAGAAGAAAAAGAGAAAATTAGTAGTAAAATGCAAGAATATAAGGACAAATTGGAGCAATTCCAACAAGAGAATAGTGGAATAACACTTGGATGATGAAGAGTTCTAAAACCTAGTCAAGTTCTTTTGGATTCCATTTGATGGTGATTCAAGTCTTTCTACTAGTGAACAATTTGCAGCTTCTTTAAAGAGGGTTAAGAGGAAGGTAGTTGTGTTGTTACTTATCCTATCAGTCCATTTAACTTAATAATTCCTTTAACATAAACATAGTAGGACTTCAGAATGATAGAGTTCCTAAATCATGGTCATCTAGTCACCCACATGAAGATAATAAAAGGGGTTCCCACACCAACGATCCAAATGTATCGCAAATGTGCACAACTTTTAATATGGGTTGTTTGCACTAATGTACTAGTGTTGGGGATAGTCAAAGGGGTACATGTGCCAACAATGTAGATATATTGTACAACTTCATAGACTTTAATCTAGGTCATTAATCCTAAGGTACTAGCATGGGACATTATAAAAGAATTACACACACCAATGATCCATATGTATCGCACATGTTCACAACCTTTAATATGATTTGTTCATATTAAGGTACTAGCAATGTGAATAGTCAAAGGCGTATCGACAACAATGGATGACATATATCACACATGATCACACCTTTTAATATGGGTTGTTCAAGCTAAGGTAGATGCCTTCACCCACAACCAAATACACAATACCCATTGATATTATCTAGTATTTAAACACAAACCAATAAATCATATATACATATATACAATTTGAATTTTAGTATATAAACCATGGTTTTTTATTTACAACTTCAACCTTGCAATGGCATAGGGCTATAACTATAACTATAATGGGAAGATGCCACTTAATGGAATTGGAATTTTAAAGAGGTGTGCAACAAAACAATCTCATTAAAATCATTCATGGAATCAATGATTGTATGCGTGATAGACGTTTCTTTAGAAGTTCAACCTTTTCTCAAGCTATATTGAAAACAATAAATTTCCATTCAAAGGGAAACAGTCAAACTTTTATAACTACACTCATCTCTAAATTTGATATACATATGTACCTATTATGACGCAAAAATAATTATAATTTCTACCATCAAACCCTATAGGAAAAAAAGACATTTAATATAATGACCTTGGCTTACATAGGGAAATATTTAAACCCATCCCCTAAGATTTACTGGACAAATATTTAATGTAGGGATTTACAAGCAAACATGACCCTGTAAAAGTCCAGATAAAAAACCACCAATAGTGATTCGAGATATCAGGAAGAGGTTCCCAGAGAAAAAGGAGTTTACAGAGTTAGCAGGGGCCATGAGGCATTTCTATAGGGAAACCAGACACAAGAGGTCGGATGGGGTGGATCGATAATTAAATCTGGCTCTGAATCAAGCGCTTAAACTGCCACATTTGCTTTTGTGTCCGTAGCTTCGGCATTGAGTACTAGCATCTATGTTATTCTTGGCATCGACTGCATCGACATTAACTCTTGGAATCGAGTCTAGGATAAACTAGACCTATGAAGCATGTTCTTCCGGTGCTAGGATGAAGGAGGGTTAGGTCAGGCGAGACCAAGGAGGGCACGGGTATATGAGGAAGTTCATTGAAGAATAATGCATGACATCGGTAAAGGGGGTGGTTATCAATCTAATTGAGGATGTTTTGAGCATAGTTACAGGTCTACCTGAAGGAAAATAATAAATATGTTGAATGCAGATCTGTTAAAATATATAACTTTCAAAGAAATTCAGTTCTGTAGCTGACTTTTAAAGAAATTCAAGAAATTCATTTCTGTAGCTAACTTAGGGTAAATTAAGTTGTGGGTGATTCCAAGGAGTTCGTTGACAAGGTTTCAGAAGTGTCGGATTGATGCCGTGCTGACTTGATTTCCACCTATTTTACAGGATGGCCTTATTGCAGCTTGGGGAACTAAACATCAAAATTTACACCTCTCCAAGGGTTTCAACAAAGACCTATGTACAAAGACGTGTGTTGGGCACGTGCCTCTCCAAGGGTTTTGAAAAAGACCTACTTTCAGCGATATATTTATTGCAGCTCGAAGAACTGAACACCAAAATTTATAGCTCTCCAAGGGTTTCGACAAAGGCCTGTGTACAGAGACATGTGTTGGGTGCATGCCCCTCCAAGGGTTTCGACAAAGACCTGTTTTCAGTGATATACAGAGATGCATTTTGGGCTAGTGCCTCTCCAAGGATTTTGACAAAGACAATCACAGACTAGAGGGGCCGGTCTGTGGTTTATATAAAAAAACACTCTTGGGTGAGAGTTTAAAAGGAATCTAAACTCTTGGCCAAGAGGTCTGTCTAAAAGTTTCAAAGGAACAATTTGGCCATACTCTCAAACGAGAAACTTAACTAGTCTCACCCGAAAATTTTTCTAACCATTACTAAACTTTAGGCTAAGAAAATGTTAACCTTAGTTAAATTCTCACCCGAAAACTATTACAACTCTTAGGCGAGAAAATATGTTGACTTTTTTCTAAGTCGAGAAATTGGAAATTATAACCCCAAAACACCCCATTCTCAAAAAATTGTATCGCACCTTTGCGTTTTCACCCTGAAGCATTGGCTAAGATATCATTATGACAGTGTGACCTATGTTTTTATGCATATGTTTTGGAAACTATGAAATGTTTCTAACCATGCTACTAAATTTGACTTGTAGGAAGTATCGTACACGATCACCTACAAATGAAAAATGATGAGACTTGTTTCGTAGAAAAAGTGACGATGGTTCAACTATAAACAAGACTTATAAAATCAAGCAGAAGAATTCAACTATGAAAAGATGTTTCTCTAATAGCCAGAATCATGGTGTAATAGAAGTAGAAGAAGATATTGAGCAACCTCCAAGACTTAGAGAACCACATGTGTGCATATTAAAGAAGACTTTGTACGGGCTCAAAAGTCACCCATGGATAGAATGATGAGATCAAGGATCACCTAGAGTGATGAGATATCAAACTTTGCTACAAGGTTGAAGATGAGAAGCTCATAGATGGGTGCAAGAGAGAACTTGCAACAGAGTTCGAGATCTTGGTATCTAGTGACTTAGAAAGATGAAATAGATGGATACACAGAAGATCAACAGAAGAGAAGGCTACCAGTCACTCCAGTGCAAAATGTCATGATACATAAAGTATAAGATGTAGAGGGAGGATAGTGATAAGTTATAGAAGGAGTAGGAAATATATGCTTCAGACGAAGTGACTACAGTACATATGGAGAGACACTTTCACTTAGCCTCTATTTTCGGAAAAGGTTGTTTGCCCCAGTATGTAGTAGAAATCTTGAAAAGGTTTGATATGTTGGAAAGTAAAGCCAGGGACACACCCATGGATACAAATTTGAATTTGTTGAATGATGCTTCGTCAAAGATCGTGGATGTGACGCTATACAGGCATATTATTGGGTCATTGATGTATCTGACAAATACCAAGCGAGATATATGTTTTGTTGTGATCACCTTGAGTTAGTATCTGGTTGAGCCTAGACATGTTCACCTTATAGCTTCAAAGCATGAGATGAGGTACCTAAAAGGTACGATATACTATTATATCAATTATACTAGAGATCATGACTTCAGACTATATGGTTATACATATCCAGATTGGGAAGCAAGTGTCTCAGACAGAAAGAGCACTTTAGGTGGATGTTACAGTCTGGGGTCAGCCATGATTTCATGGCTAAGCAGGAAGAAGTCCAGTGTTTTTCACAGCACTGCATAAGCCTAATATATTGCAGCCTCTTCTTCAAGTTGTGAAGCTATATGGCCATAACATTCTACCCAACACTAAAGTGTATCCTATTTAAGAAATATTCCAGGAATATTTCGTATTTTGGGCATAACTTTTCACTCGTAACTCAGAATTGGACGAACTTTGGACCGTTGGAAATATATTGAAATTATATACAACTTTGATGTCTTGAGTTTTCTTTGATTCCTTACCATGTGTTAGATGTGGTCATTTTAGTTAAAAAAGCATCTTTCAAAAGATGCTTTTAAATATTGCAGGAATCTTTTGTATTTTGAGCATAACGTTTCGCTCGCAACTCAGAATTGGGAGGAATTTGAACCGTTGGAAATATCATGAAATTATCTCTACAACTTTGATGTTTTGAGTTTGCTTTGATTCCTTATCGTTTGTGAGATGTAGGCAGTTTAGTTAAAAAAAGCATCTTTTGAAAGATGTTTTTTTTACTAAAATGCCTACATCTCACAAACAGTAAGGAATCAAAGAAAACGAAAAACATCAAAGTTGTAGATAATTTCAAGATATTTCTAATGGTATAAAGTTATCCCAATTCCGAGTTACGAATGAAAAGGTATTCCAAAATACGAAATATTCCTGGCATATTTATGTTTTTTCTTATTTAGGATACATTTTGGCCTGGGTAATTCCTTATGGATTCGGAAGTTGTTATCCTTTCTATTTTATCTAGAGTTGGATACCACAGTGATTCTATGTGATAACCAAAGCTATGTGAAGATGACATAGAACCATTCAAGATATGGTACAAAAGGGAGCTGCAAAGCTCCAATATGTGAACACAGATGAGCAAGTTGCATATGTGTTGACTAAGCCTCTATCTCGTGTGAAGTTTGAGCACTTTCGTGACAAGATTAGTGTAGTCCGTAAGGAATTCCATCGAAAGGGGGAGTAGTGGTGATGATACTATGGTGGCGTAGTTGGGATTGATCATCCTTAGACAATGATCCCGTAATTCCGAAAGGAATGATAGTCCTAAATGTTGATCCTTAGACTAAAATCCCGTAATTCTGAAAGGAAGGATTGTATAAGATGTAAGTTGTGGAAAATGATATTGTAATTCCGAAAGGAAGGATCATCCAGTGTGCTGTAGTGGTAGCTTCGTAAAGACTGGGTCCTGTAATTCTGAAAGAAAGGATTGTCTGAGCACCACCAGATTTGATGGACTAGGTCCCGTAATTCCAAAAGGAAGGACTATCCATGATCCCGTAATTCCGAGAGGAAGGAGTATCCATGATCCCGTAATTACAAAAGGAAGGATCACCAAAGTTGATGGACTGGGTTCCATAATTCCGAAAGGAAGGACTGTCCATGATGTCATAATTCTGAACAGAAGGATCACCAGTGATGTTGGACTAGAATCCCATAATTCTGAAAGGAAGGATTGTCCATGATCCCATAATTTTGAAAGGAAGGATCACCAGTGATGTTGGACTAGAATATTGTAATTCTGAAAGGAATTATTGTCCATGATCCCGTAATTCTAAAAGGAAGGATCACCAGTGTTGTTGCACTGAATCCCGTAATTCTAAAAGCAAGGATTGTCCATGTCTCGTAATTCCGAAAGAAAGGATCACCTGTGTTGAACTTGACCCTGAAATTCCGAAAGGAAGGATCATATTGGTTGTTGATGCACATGTTTCCAAAGATGATGTTTCTCCATCCTTGAGCTATTGACGATGATAATGTTATTCCAGCTTTAGGCTGATGAGCTAGCCTCATGCTGTTTTTGTTGTTGATTTATCAGTTTTTATACCGATGATTGATGTTGTTGTTTCAGTATTTACTTACTGATGATTGATTTTGTTGTTCTAGTATTCACTCACTGATGATTGATGATGTTGTTTCAGTATTCATATACTGATGATGATATTGTTCCAGCAAATTCTTGCTGACAATGATGATGATGCTGATGGTGATATTCCAGTAGATGGTTTTGATGTTCCAACAAATTCTTGCTGCAGATGATGATGATGATACTTCAGCTCTATACTGAAGACGATGATGACGATACTTCATCTCTATATTGAAGATGATGATGATGATACTTCAACTCTGTACTGAAGATGATGATGATGATACCTCAGCTCTGTACTGAAGATGATGATGATGATGATACTTCAGCTCTGTACTGAAAATGATGATGATGATACTTCAGCTCTATACTGAAGATGAATATGATGATACTTCATCTCTGTACTGAAGATGATGATGATGATACTTCATCTCTGTACTGAATATGATGATGATGATACTTCAGCTCTGTACTGAAGATGATGATTTTCCAACTTCGTGCTCTATGTACTGAAGATGATGATGATGATACTCCATCTCTGTACTGAAGATGAAGATGATGATACTTCATATCTATACTGAAGATGATGATAATGACACTTCATCTTTGTACTGAAGATGATGATGATGATAATTCAACTCTGTACTAAAGATGATGATACTAAAGATGATGATGTTCCAGCTTCGTGCTTCATATGATGATGTTTTAGCTTCGTGCTGCAGATGATGATGTTTCATCTCCATGATGCAGATGATTATGTTCTAGATCCGTGCTACAAATGTTGATGATGTTACAACAATTGTTCCAGTTGCTAATATTGATGTTGTTGAAGAAATTCCAATGATTTATAGATGTACCAACCAATGTTCCAGATGATGTTGTTGATGATGCCTCCTCCTCCCTCCTTCTGATGATGTTGTGTAGAGCCACACTTGTTGTTGTTGTTGTCAGTAGAATACCCTTCTTGTTATGGGGGAGTGCTTAATTAATGTAACTTCAAAGAATATTGTACTTGTACTTTATTATTGTAACTACATCGGAGATGTTTTACCTCCATTCGGGGATGTCGTTATTACATTTGGTCATGTAAAATTCATGAGGTAAAACCTCCTTTGTAAGTCGGGTCATTAGTACCCAAAAGAATGTAATATAAATATTAATTGAGTCTTCCTAGAGAGGTTGGCCCAGTTAAGTTAGTGAGGCCAGCCTAGTTAGGTTAAAAGTCAAGTGAAAAGTAAAGTATAAATAGAGAGTGACTTCCTCTCATTTGTACCATTCACTCACTCAAGCATTGCGCACTAGAGGAGAGAGGAAGATTGTGAAGGGGGAGGAGTATGGTTCTTGGCTTTTGTTCTTGGGTTTTGTCTCTCTTCTTTGTGAGACTTATTTTTGGGCATTATACTTTGGTAATCTATATTGAGGAAGTTCTTGTTGGTTTTTCTTCCCCTTGAGGGTTTCCCAGGATAAATTGTTGTGTACCTTGTGATTGTGTGTGTTTCAAAGATCGTATTTATGCTGCTGTTATTGTGAAAATGTATTAAATGCTAATGAAGTAGGAATCTAAGTTATTGCAGCATATAAACTTAACTCTCTCTCTCTCTCTCTCTCTCTCTCTCTCTCTCTCTCTCTCTCTCTCTCTCTCTCTCTCTCTCCACTCAATTATGGTGGAAGTATGTCTTACAAAACCCAATATTAAGAAATAGGGTCAGCTCTTTCAACATTTTTTCATTTTTTTGGCTCTTTTAGGGAATGGGCATGGCTATTACCAAACATAGTCATGAATGACCATGATCGTTGTAAATAAAAATTGTGAGCACGACCATTTTCTCATGGTTTTTACATACCAAAACAGAGGCTTCCCAAATGCAGGCCAACTGGTGTTTGGCAACCTGTGAAAATTAAAAAGGATAAAATTTTAAACTAATGGAAATGTAGATAGGAGAGGTCGCTTACTTAGAGGGATTGTATTGAAAAATTGATGGCCCAATATCCCATAATCAACACTAACTGAGTCCCAAGGACACCAAAATTTTCTCTAAAGTCACCAAGTTACTACATTAACAATGAATTAAAAAAATAATTTTCAGCTATATTAAGTCTTTCAGACAAAACTTTTACCTTGAGGATCTATATAATAGCCATTTTCTCATTATTTTGCAAGAGAGAACCATGGTAAGTCATTTTTATGGCTCATATCTATTTTTTATTGATAGCTTTTTCTCTATTGACCATTCATTGTCTATGTGTAGAATTGTGTAGGTTTATTTCTTCAAAAAAATTCAATTTGCGATTAGGTAACTTGATCATTTTGGTCATGACAATAGGTTGTTGGCTTGTGTAAACACATCCACAACTTGACCTTATGCTAAACCTTTGCTTTATATTGTCATTTTACCTTAGCTTATGCCCTCATTACCTCTTCCGTTGTGTATAATACCTAATTGTCATTTGTTGTACTGTGCTTACGACTTTTTCATTTACTTTTATCCCGTCTTATTTGGCCAAAAGTATCTTAACCCATTTTTTTTTAAGGTGATACATTTTTTAATGTTTGTAAGCATCCTAGTACCTTTGGTGCCTTTGTTTTGAATAGGACTGCACCCTATGCTTTGAATGTAGTTGCATGTCTTTACAACACTTGTTTCATGCACTATACCATAGAATACTTTTTTTTTGCACTTTGAAAAACATGAAAAGACAGAAACATTAAAAAAATAAAAAAATTGTGCGGTTGGGGGGATATCAACCTTTGTAATTTGTTCTATTAACATGAAAGGCGCTAGTGTATGTCGCCCTTGAACATAACAAATGTTTGTGTCAAATACTCTGGCAGTTGAGGTTAATATTACTTAGGAAGTCGTACATAGTGATGAGTTACTCCACCGATCGATTATCCTTCCAATCATCATGAATCCCCAATTCAATAGCTTCAATGTTGATAGTTTTCATTGGTCTCTATCTAAGTATCGGTTGTTACCGAAATCATATCAATGTAGTTTTCATTAAGGGAAGTGGATAAACGTGTGTTGGCTATTCCTCATATTTTGAACATGGCATGTCGATCATCCCAATATCAAGAAACATCTAATGGTTTTCACTTTAGTTCCATTAATCAATTTAGTTACATGTTTCATGTCAGGTGATGAGAGAAACCTTAATGATCTCCTTTTAACAAGCCTCTTCCTATCAACTTCAAAACATTATATGGGAAGAAGTTTTAGAGACCCTTTACATTACTTAGGGGACTATAGAGATCAGTGACAAGTTCACTCACATTTAGCAGTAGGTATACATCATTGAATCCTATTTGAATGATTCAGTTCACTATTCAATGTCAAATCATTTATTCACACTTGATGATTGTACTTTGTACCTTGGCACCCATCATCATTATTAATGAATTGCCCCAAGTTTTTTAATGGTATACATAAATAAACAGTGATCATATTTTTTTTCTATATTAGATTATAGATCATTCATTCATATATAAAAAATCATTCAATTGATAGTTTGGATAGACTACCTTGGGATGTGATGGAATCATCAATAGATGTCATCACCCAAGTTGTGCACAAAGGTACCACTACATGATGGGTACATTGGAAAGTCAATTTATAAATGATTCCAAGTTCTCAAAATTTATTTGATATACACTAAAATATAGATCCACATTGTATTTATTGGTGGCTATAGTCTAGTTCGACATAAATTCATTGTGTATAGTTCATGTCCATGCTCTGTTGCATTTTCATACTCCACATATTTGTAACACATTTGTTGAGGCTATTATCATTATTATTGAGCATGGGTATGCGTGCCTTAGGGGGAAGTATTAAATTTGATATTTTGGTTTATGTTTCCAATTGTTTTTGAATCGAGAGCCCATGAAAATATTCTTTATCCCACTCTCCAAACATCCTTTGTTCATAATAATTTTCATCCATCAATATCTCTTAAGACCTCGTCTATTAGGGGCAATCCTATTATATATATATATATATATTACACCCTTGATATGAGGAACATGAATACATGATAGTACCAATCAAAATCATTGGAACAGTTGAAGAATATGAGATTTAGATTAGCTATTTGCAAGCTTATGGACATGTGGCCATGTTTTTCTGTGAAGAAAAGTGCAAGCCTCGTGGTTACTTTAATAAAGGAAAACTATATGAAACATGGAAGAACTATGACCACATCTCAATAGCCATAAAACATGGAAGAAATATTGGGAATAAAAATATCCACAAGTGTAGATCATGCATGGACAACAAAACTATAATTGTTCTATACAAGAACTATGACCACATCTCAATAGCCATAAAACATGGAAGAAATATTGGGAATAAAAATATCCACAAGTGTAGATCATGCATGGACAAAACTATTGTGTCATGCACTCACTCTTGAACTTGACCTTGCCACCTCCCTAAAATATAAATGGAAGATCCATAACTAATATAAGCATATAGGAAAAGTTATATCAAGTGTCCAAGTGTTGAGAAAATTTACAGAGAGCGATATCACTCCAAAACTCATGTCTTCATTGTTGAGGGGAAGTTACTATCCTACTTCTCTAAAAACATAGAGATATTGAGGGTATATTAAAGGATTTCTATATTGGTTCCTCCATGTGACATAAGATATTGTAGATTGTCATTGACAAAGGATTAAAGCATGTGGGTAAGGGTAGATAATATAATATCTCGTGAAGAAGGAATGATGATAAAAAATCAAGTAATCATTTTGTTGTAATGTTTCCTTTTCATATAAATAAGATCTTGATATTCTTCTCCCCCCTCCCCCAAATATTTGTCAGTGATCATGTGTGTGATTGAATTATTCGGATGAGGATTACTTTATCTAAAGTAGTTGATATTTGTATATATTTTTGTTACTAAAATGCAAATGGATTTGAGAAAGGTGTTTGTTTGATATGTGTGCATGTACATGTATATCGTTGGAGCCACATAAGAAAAAGGACCGACACACTTTGGAGCATCAAACAACCAAGAGTAACAAGTTTTTTCCTCTTTCTTCCTCTCTTTCATTTGGTTATAATTATATTACTTGCATGTATATTTAAGGAAAGAATATATAAATTTGCACTCTTGACTATGAGAGAGATTGACCCACTCTCCATAGAATTAGCCTAGGAACATTAGGGGGATTCCTAAAACAACATTATGCCACGGGACACAAGATCAAAGAATTTTAATAGTAACAATTCTAGTTAAAAATTTGTCTTAGAGAGAGGGAGACAACCTCCTCATCTTTGTATTTCTTGATCACAGCATTGCCTACTTGTGAATCCACTGCTTGTTTCAACATGTCATCTTCCTTCACATTGATTTGCCTAAAAACATCTTTGCAGAAACAATGAGTGAAACCATTTGTTAAATCCTTTACTTGATCAATCATGGTCCGTTGATACCATCCTACCCATCAAACATTATGTCACTATCTTGGAGTCCCCATAGACTTAAACAGATATTATTTTTCTTTTCCAGTGATAAAGAAAGAAGGATGGTGAGAGATTCTAGTTCATCCTAGTGGTTTGTTATATCTCACAATCCACAGTTGAAGAATATTCAATGGTTCCCCGCAAGAAACAATACACCACCAACCCAACACTTACCTAGGTTTCTCATGTAATCCCCATCAAATAATCTACACTTAACCAACTTGCCTCTGCATCTTGACCTTTGAAGAGTGTTGAAAATATTCATATGTGAATTTGATCATATATAGGACATACATAGGAGTCATTGAGTAGTTATTGAAGAAGGTATTATTTCTTTCCAACCATATAGCCTACAATACTACCACAAGTATTGAGTTATGTTGGGTGTCCTCCTTGTCATCAAGACAAATTTATGAAACCTCCTCCAAATTGTTCCTATACCAACTTCCTTGTCCATATGATAGGGATTTTATAGCATCCCATACCATCAAAGTGCAATGGCACAAGAAAAAAGGTGCTTCACACTTTCACTATTTTCTTTGCATATAAAACATAACCATGTCCCATATCAAGCTCTCCCCTGTAAGTTTTCCCAAGTCAATACTTTATTGGCAATGGCGAGCCATACAAATATTTTATCTTTTATAGGAACTTTCAACTTCTAGATAAAACACCACTACCAACATTCCCCCCCCCTCCAAGTCCATGAACTCAAATGCATATCCCTTATGGACAATGTATTTTCCTACTTTAGAGTTCCTAGACCAAACAATTGATATGGATTGTCTTGAAGATGAATAGAACTTGATATATTTACTTGCTTGAACTTGACCCATTCCTCATATTTCCAAGATGGTTTCCACAACGAATTGGTAAATAAACATCAAATAAATAGGGACATCCTTGTTGTCATATTCTATCAACCAAATATTTAGAGAGTTTGTATACTCCCCTTCCCACTATCCAAGGGTCAAGACCCAATCATATTTTAGTTCCATCTCATGTTTTCCAATTCAACTAGGGTGAAATATTCTACTAGATATTTCCATCTCATGTTTTCCATTTGCAATTTTTTTATTGGGTGATCTAAATTCCTCAAAGGACAATTGATCAATGTATTTCCTTACCCAAACATGTTGCCACAATCTTCACTCAATATTAGTCTCCTAAGTGTTCTTAGCAATAAGGGCTTTCCCAAAGAAAAAATGTTCTTCAATCCCCATCCTCCAATAGATTTTGGCTTTGACAGTTCACAAGGGGCATGATTTCCTTTAATTTCCCTTTTACCTTACCAAAGAGATTTGGAACATTCTTTTCTCATCTTTTTTTCAAATGCCATTAGGAATGAAAACTAGTGTCAATTGCCCCTAAATAAGGTTGGCTTCAAAAAAAACTTTCACCAAAGTGAGTCTCCCACCCAATGAAAATAATTTATCACAAACTTACACCACAAGATTACCCTCCTCTCTATCTTTTGATACATCTGAATATAGCCATTGTAGCCATAGTTATTTCGCTTAAACTTGAAGCTCGTGTACTTTAGAAATATGTCGAAAACAACAATATTACAAGGCAATAACTATAGCAAGGAATCCTCTTGTCAAGTAGTTAAGCAACAACATGCTAAGGAAGACTTAACTCCATATATTTCCATTCCAATGGCTTTCTCATATATCTCCAACACCTCCTTGTAAAATAAACAAACTACAATACAACCTCCACAAAACTTATGTGGGTTGGAATGAGGTCCCCTCCTAACTTTATACCTTTCAAACCTCCCAAGCCTTTGAAAGGGCCCATTAATAGCCTATCACAACCTTTAACTACAAGGAAGAGCATAGGTGATAGGGGGAACCCTTTCTTAATACCTCTAGTGGGAGAGAAAAAGAAGAAGCACGCTCGTTTATCAATAGTGCAAAGGAAAAAATTGACATACATTCTCCAACTCAATTTACAAAAGGTAAAATTAACCAAACCATACTTGAATCCGTATAAGCCTTAGATAAAGCTAACTAAACTTGTCATATGCTTTTTAGAGGCCCAACTTGATAGCACAAACAAAAAATACATTTGAATTTGATTGAGTGAAGGGTTTCCTGTGCAAGACCAACTGAATCATGGATGTGCCTACTGCTTAGATACCCAAATTGTTCACATGAGACCATCAAAGATAATATTGGGTTGAACCTCCTAGCAATGATTTTTGAGATAATTTTTAAATGACATTACAAATAGAAATCAACCTAAAATCCTTAAAGTGGGGTGGATTTCCCTCCTTAGGAATTAGTAAACCCCCTAAGATCCCGCCACTTAAACTAAATTCATCCAATATAGCCAAATATATCTCCCTTAAGAGATTGTGTTGAGAACTATTGAGAAAATAACCTCGATCGAGGACTTGAAAACACCTTGATCGAGGTCTATATAATACCCTTGATCAAGGTCTCATTTAGGCCTCAATCGAGATATTTTAAAAACCTTGATCGAGGGCCTTAAAACCAGGCATAAAGCCCTTTTCTAGGTAGAAAGAAAATTTTGCTTGCCTTTCAGGGGCTTAAACTATATCATTAAATGGACATTAATGGGAAGACTTAATACCATTGGATTCGTCAAGAAATCCTCTATCCATGTACATATAATTTAGGAATTTTTAACTTCATATGTCATTTTTTTTAATTTATGCTAAAGCTTACCCTAAAAAACCCTGTCGACAACTTCGAATGAGCTCAAAGATAAATCAACAACATTCAAAATACACATCCAAAAAATTTGAAAAAATATACAAGCGCTACATTACCGTGTCCTCTTCAAAGGCATATTTTTAGTTTTCCAAATTATGTAAACAATCAAAATATTTGGCGCACACACACACATGTGTGCAAAATGAGACTGGAATATTCAGTGGTCAGTTTCGAAAAATAATAATAAATATAATTTTTAGAGAAAAATTAAAAGAAAAATATGTATGCACTAATGCATTATGTCTAGATCATGTTCACATATTTTATTTTTTAAAATTATTTTGCACACACACAAGCCACTTGTTAATTGCTCTTCAAATTTTTAAGGACATGCGTTTCATTAAATCAAAATTTGACACAATAAATGGAATTGCTATATTTAAAAAAAATATCATTGGAAAGCCAACATAATTCTCTACATTTCGTTTTTTAACCGCATGTCGAAATTCATATGGAAAATATGAGTTTCGAGGGATTCAATTTAATACATGGGTAAAATTTTCATTTTTCGTCGCCATATTTGGCCAAAAAGAGTTACCCATCTTCATGGAATCAACCTTTTTTTTATCAAATAATATAAGCATATAAAAAATCAGTGAGCAATCCATCTAGGTGCATTATAATCCCTTTGGAAGGAGTGAACAACCATTTTCAATTCTTTCCTAGTTATCTCCCCCATCATGTTTTTTTTTTTTCCTTGGAACCCCCATCATGTTTTCATTCTCATTAACATCTACAATTATAGGGAAGTAGGAAGAAATCTTAATTACCTCAGCAATGTTTTCCTTATTGGGCTCATGAAAAAGTTGTGAAAAAAGATGAACTCTTGCATTTCAATTTTCCTCCAAATTTTAAGCTACACCTCCATTGCTATCTTAAATCTCTCAGATGGTATTTTGGATTTTGTTAATATGTACATAGTTTTAGAAGAACTTAGTATTCTTGTCACTCTACTCCAATCATACCACCTTGATCTTCTAGTGTCATTTTTCTTCTTCTCTCTTAAGTAATTTCGTTCTTTCTTCCTCTACCGTCTTCAACATAACTAAGTTGTCCTCAATGAAAACCCTTGAATAGTTTTTTTTTTCACCAAAAAAACTATTATACTTGATATTTATGTTAGAATCAAAGTATATAATAACATAATTCATACTTTATGTTCACAAGTTATAGGAAAACCCAACAGGATTAAGGGTATAACACCCCTTCAAACTCTACAAACATAAAATTGTTGACAAACTCCCTATTGTAGGGCAACCAAAAGCACCCTATTACAATGCATCATACATTGTACAGAGCACATTACAAAATAAAATGCTAAATAGCAGCAAAGGTTCGAGCATCGAGGTTGTCAATACAAAAATGACTCCCCCTAACAACAAATGAGCTCCGAAAAACCTAGAAGCCCTTCCCCACATCCTTGGACACCTCTGCATAGAAAATTTCGTCGCCGCCACACACAAGATATAATGTCTCCTCTATGAGGAATAAAACATCACCACTGAGGATGCCCGTGTAATGTCCCCATTCAAATAAGTGCATAGTAAGACAATCCTATCAATCCTACTAGTTTCCTAGGTTGGATGGGCACATGTGGGATGGTAATAAGGAAGCTAATAAATGATATTTAGACATTAGAAGGGTTCAAGCATTTAATAAATATGGTGAATAAATAAATTCAAGAGAAATTCTAAGTGGCAAGTGGTTTTGGAGACATATGGAGGTGGTGGGACCCACACTAGCTTGATTTTTCAATGACACATGGCAGCTCTCTCTTGCCAATTCGAATTCATCGGAAGGTGAACACTCTTGGGTGAGTTGGTAAGTTATAACACATGGCATTGAGAATCTTAGGTCGAAATGGGATGGAATAGTAACCTCCATGGGAGAGGAAGAGTCAAATTGGAGACTAGTGGACACTTGGGCTAGATTCCCTAGTTTTATGACAACAATAATGAAGCATCTATGACATTTATGACAAAATTCAAACCTGACTTCTTACACTTGACCATTATGACATGTCAGCCCCAAAAATAGGCTCAAGAAAGGCACTCATGGAGTTGGGGGAAGCTAAAGAGACTCAAATTCGAATTTGGGAGAAGATGGAAGGTTGGAACTAGGAGACAAGTGGCAAATGAGGAATATTTCTAAATGGAAATTTATTGAATCTATTGAGAGGATTTCGACCCCTTGAAGGATAATGTTGGTTATACAATGTAGAAATCAAGTATGAGAATGGATTTTTGATGATTTGAGAAAATTGCATTTGTGAAGAGAGAACTAGTGAATGACTAGTTTCTTGCCTTAGCCAATTTCAAGGGTGAAACATTCCCATCCAAGTTGGTGTTTGGAGAGGCCACTCAGGTCTTTCATGGTGCTTTAAAGGAATTCTATTTTTAAGTAGCAGCGACAGGAAGTTTCATGGTTTGGTTTAGTGTAGCGTTTTCTCTCCACCATTTCCAATTTTGAAGGCATATTTGGGCTCCTTGAGGGATTGCGCTTTGGGTGAGATCTTGCACTCATTGGGAGAGATTTATATGATATTTTTCTGATTGTAATAGCTTTATATCCTCTGTTCTTCATATTCAGAAACTCTCAGGTCGAAATACTGATTGATTGTATGCAAAATTATTGATTAATGAGCAAACAATGTCCATTTCCCCAATGCTTTGATGTATGACACTATAAGGTTGATTATTTCGAATGGATGGATGATTCTCTGATATATTTGTGATTCATATACTGCCATGGATATATTCTACAAGTTTCGTGTACTGTACTTGAGCATTTGAAGCATTTTTACCCAGTTTGTTTGTATTGAGAGGTGAAATACTGCCATTTCCCCAATGGTCGAATTGGGGATTTTTGCTGTTGAATGTGAGAGTTAGAATAGTAGTAAAAATCAATTAATGGTGCATATGAGACCTTAATCACATACTTAACACATTACATAACTCTGTTCATAAATTCGTTGGATTTTGGAGGCATTTGGAAGGCCATTTGCAGTGTTACCCTGAGGGGATTTGATGCACAAATTACTAATCAAAATTACATATATTGATCATAATACAAATCAAGTTTGCAGCAGTATTTGGAGGGCCATAAAATATCCATGAACCTAATATTCAAGTCTAAATACCATTCATACACTCCTACAGAATATTTGGGAGCATTTTGGTTGATTTGGAGGTCAAAATAGTAAAACTAGTCAAAGGTCGAAATTGGGGAAAAAGTGGAAAAATTGGCATTTTAATAAAATTTTGAAAAGGGGTCATTACCAGTGGTATCAAAGCATGGTCTTGGAACCTGATGGTATTAAAAAGAATCCAAACAAATAAACCACCACCCTTTGAATCAGTAGTTGAATAAGTTTTGGTTGAAGAAGAGATAGTAGCAGAAAAATAGTTTTTTTCTAAAACAATGGGTAGAGGGGAGGAGGAAAAATTAAGACATAAGGAGGAATTTATTGAAGCCTTAAAACCATGTTTTGAAGGAATTACCATGGTTATGCTATATATGAATAAACAAATGATGAAATGTTTCGAATTGTTGGGTAGCCAACTTTCAGGCAAAGGGATGATAGGAGATAATAGTGGTTCACACTCAGGGGAAAAGATGAAAGGGAATGAGCATATTTTCTCAAGTACAGGACCTCATAATAGATCTGATGAATTTCAAAGCACACAAAGGAATACGGCACCTAAATTTCTCACACCCAAAGAAGAGCCCAATCTTGAATTGGATTACAAGAAACTAGTAAATGATTGGAATGATCTGAATGAAGAGTGTAAAAGAGGTGTACCACTCAGTGACTACATTGATGCTATGCAAAAGATTAAAAGGAAGGGAGACAATAGGAGTCCATTCCAAAACAAAGAATTGAATAGTGCTATTGGAAAAATGTCACTTCCTACTTTTGATGGTTCTTCTCAAAATTATGCTAACACTTGGGTGCAAAAATTGGATGTATATTTTCAGCTGAATCCTATGTTGGAAGAGGATGCATTCAAAATGGCCATTTTGCATTTGGAAGGAGATGCCAATGAATGGTGGTTTCATGGGATGAAAACCTTGGGTCATAATCAGGTTAAAACATATGGAGAATTTGTTGACAGGGTACTAGAAATATTTGAACAAAAAGATCCAGAATTGCCTTTCAAAGAACTAGCTCAATTGAAGCAAACTGGGTCCCCTACCGAATATATGTTGGACTTTCAAAAATTATCAGTCAAGGTGGCTGATGTATCTATGGGAAGATTAGTATAGCTGTTCACTGAAGGTTTCGCTGAACCCTTAAGAGGTTTGGTCAAATCCCACAAGCCAACTACATTAAAAGATGCAATGAGCTTGACTAGGTATCTCCAAAATGTGCTTCCTAGAACGAGATTTCCTCCTAAGCCTAGCTACAAATTTGAAAAGAAACCTTGGCAAAGGGATGGATATGATAAGAAACCTTGGAAAAGAGAGACATTTGAGAGGAATAAAAAAGAGGGACTAAATAGGGATGAACTTAGAAAAAAGAAATTGTGCTTCACATGCTTCCAACCATGGACACTGGGGCACAAATGTACCAAAAGAAAGGCTCAATACATAGAAGTATTTTCTGATAATGAGGGGTATGATGGGGGAATGGATGAAGATGGACATATTTCAGATCAAGAAGAGGCTTATGAGACAGTAGTAGAAGAGGAAAGACAAGAAGAAAATCAGCCTTCACCGAACAAAGCAAGAATGGCAGTGCTTTCAGCAGTACCTCGCTATCATACTATCCGATGCAAAGGTGTGGTACAAGGACGAAGAACTTCAGTTTTGGTAGATGGAGGAGCCACTCATAACTTCGTTGATGCAGAGATGGTAGAGAAAAGAAAGATACCTATTGAACCATTTAATGGCTTCACAGTTGTCATTCCTGGTCACAACACAATGCAATGCAAAACATGGGTTCCAAAGCTGCAAGTCACTGTAGGTAACTATACTTTTGTTGATAGTTTTTATGTGGTTTATGTTGCTGATACTAATGTGGTTTTGGGAGTTCAATGGCTGTATTCAATAGGAGAGCATACAGTAAATTATCAAATTCCCGAAATGAAATTCCAAGATTCAAAAGGAGTACAAAGAATTGTGAGAGGGCAACACACTTATCCAAATCAAGTATAACTTGCAATAGTATGAGATCTATATTGAGGCATGGGGATATAGAATGGGCTGCTGAATGTCATATTACATCTCCCAAGCCAACTATAAATATTGTCAAACACCCAAAGGAGATAGAGAGACTTTTGCAAAAATATGAAAAGGTTTTTAGAGACCTTCCACATGGTAGGCCATCGGATAGGGGGGTTGAGCACAGTATTATTTTGGAGGAGGGTACTTCACCCATTCAGATACCACCTTATAGACATCCTAAAAATTTCATAGATGAGATTGAAAAAGCTATCCAAGAAGTCCTAGAGTTGGGACTCATTAGACCAAGCTCTAGCCCTTATGCTTCTTCAGTAGTGCTAGTGAAGAAAAAAGATGGAACATTGAGAATGTGCATAGATTTTAGAGCCTTAAACAAAAAGACTATCAAGAATAGGTATCCTATTCCTAGGATTGATGAGCTCATGGATGAGCTACATGGGGCCAAATACTTCTCAAAAATTGACCTTAGATCAGGGTATCACCAAATTCAAATGAAAGATGAAGATGTGCAAAAGACCACTTTTCGATGTCGTTTTGGCCACTTTGAATTTCTTGTCATGCCTTTTGGGTTAACTAATGCTCCAGCCACCTTTCAAGCATGTATGAATATGATATTTTGAAAGCAACTAAGAAGGTTTGTTCTGGTTTTCTTTGATGATATTCTCATTTACAGTAAAACATGGGAAGAGCATTTGCAGCAGTTAGAGATTGTGTTGAAAATCTTGCAAGAAGAGTCCTTATTTGCTAAGTTATCAAAATGTGAGTTTGGGATGAAAGAACTACTATATCTTGTGCACATTATTGGGCAAGAAGGAGTGAAGGTACACATGGAAAAAATCAGGGCTATCTTGGAATGGCCATCACCAAAAAATATTGCCGAATTGAGAGGCTTTATTGGCATATGCACCTACTACAGAAAATTTGTGAAAGGGTTCTCCAAGTTGACTTCTCCACTCACTGATTTGACTAAGAAGGATGCTTTCAAGTGGGATGAAGAGGCTGAAAAGGCCTTCCAAAAAATGAAAGAGGTAATGAGTAGTTGTCCCATACTTGCACTTCCTGATTTTACTAAACCTTTTGTTGTGAAATGTGATGCTTCAGGTGGAGGAATAGGGGCTGTCCTAAAGCAAGGCCAACACCCCATAGCCTTTGAGAGCAGAAAGTTACAGCCTCATGAAAAACTTTACTCCATCTATGATAGAGAAATGCTGGCCATTATGCATGCATTGGCCAAATTCAGACATTACTTGGTGGGCACCAAGTTTGTGGTGAAAACTGACCACAATAGTCTAAGACACTTTCTCACCCAAAAAGATCTAAATGAAAGGCAACAAAAGTGGGTAAGAAAGATTCAAGCTTATGATTTTAATATTGAATATGTCAAAGGAAAGAATAATATAGTAGCAGATGCTTTGTCAAGAAGGCCTTCTTTTTCTCTCATGGATGTTGCCAAGGATTGGAAAAACATGCTACTAGTTGAATATGCCAAAGACAAATTTGCTTGTGATGTGTTGGATGGAATCAAAGGGGATGATAATTATAGGATTTTGAATGGATTGATATATTATAAGGGAAGAATTTATTTAGTTCATAACTCCAAGCTCAAGTACCGAATTTTGCAAGAAGCACATGATTCCCCACTAGTGGGCCATCCGGGGATCTTCAAAACTTTTAGATAGTTGAGGCAAAGATTTTTTTGGAAGGGGCTGAAGGAAGATGTTCAAAAGTATGTGAATGAATGTAAAGCATGTCAACAAAACAAATCAGAACTTACATGTCCATTCGACCTATTACAACCATTTCCCATTCCAGAGCAAAAATGGGATAGTATTTCCATGGATTTCATCACCGGATTGCCTAAATCCTTGGGTAAGGATTGCATCTATGTGGTAGTTGATCGGTTGACAAAATTTGCTCATTTCTTTGTTGTTACATCATCTTTTAGTGCTGCACAAGTGGCTGATATTTTTTTCAAAGAAATATTTAGACTGCATGGGCTCCCCAAGAACATTGTCAGTGATAGAGATAGTAGATTCATGGGTGCTTTTTGGCAAGAACTTTTTAGATCGGTAGGCACTCAATTGACTCCAAGTACTAGATATCATCCAAAAACTGATGGACAAACAGAGAGGGTAAACCAATGGTTGGAAGGATACCTAAGAAACTATGTTGAAGGGCAGCAAAAAGCATGGGCAAAATGGCTACACTTGGGTGAGTTTTGTTACAACACCACTTATCATATGTCAATAGGAATGTATCCTTTCAAAGCATTATATGGTTATGATGCACTTACATTTGCTGACATTATATTTGGTGATAGTAAAGCCCCAAAGGATAAAGATTGGGTGGAAGAGAGCCAAGAAATTTTAAAGCTCTTGAAAGACAATTTGCAGGTTGCTCAAAATCAGCAAAAAAAATATACTGATGGGCATAGAGAAGAAAGAACCTTTCAAGTCAATGATTTAGTATATTTAAGGTTGCAGCCTTATAAACAAACATCTCTCAAAAAGAATGGAGTAGAAAAATTAAAACAAAGGTACTATGGGCCATACAAGGTAGTGCGGAACGTTGGAGAAGTAGCATATGAACTAGAACTTCCGGAAGGGAGTAAAATCCACAATATATTTCATGTTTCTTGTCTCAAGAAAGCTCTTGGTCAGCAAATCACCACTTCAGAAATACTTATTCCTTTGGATGATGAAGGTCAGCTCACACTTGTTCCGGAAAAGATTTTGAAGACACGGGAAAGAAGGTTGAGGAGTAGAATCATCAAAGAATATTTAGTGCAATGGAAGGACTTACCAAATGAAGATGCCACATGGGAAGAGGAGAATATTTTGCAGCATCCAAATCTGAAATTGGTTGAGGATAAGAAATCTTGGGTGGGGAGGACTGTAATGTCCCCATTCAAATAAGTGCATAGTAAGAAAATCCCATCAATCCTACTAGTTTCCTAGGTTGGATGGGCACATGTGTGATGGTAATAAGGAAGCTAATAAATGATATTTAGACATTAGAAGGGTTCAAGTATTTAATAAATATGGTGAATAAATAAATTCAAGAGAAATTCTAAGTGGCAAGTGGTTTTGGAGACAAATGGAGGTGGTGGGACCCACACTAGCTTGATTTTTCAATGACACATGGTAGCTCTCTCTTGCTAATTCGAATTCATGGGAAGGTGAACACTCTTGGGTGAGTTGGTAAGTCATAACACATGGCATTGAACATCTTAGGTCGAAATGGGATGGAATAGTAACCTCCATGGGAGAGGAAGAGTCAAATTGGAGACTAGTGGACACTTGGGCTAGATTCCCTAGTTTTATGACAACAATAATGAAGCATCTATGACATTTATGACAAAATTCAGACCTGACTTCTTACACCTGACCATTATGACATGTCAGACCCAAAAATAGGCTCAAGGAAGGCGCTCATGGAGTTGGGGGAAGTTAAAAAGACTCAAATTCGAATTTGGGAGAAGATGGAAGGTTGGAACTAGGAGACAAGTGGCAAATGAGGAATATTTTCTAAATGGAAATTTATTGAATCTATTGAGAGGATTTCGACCCCTTGAAGGCTAATGTTGGTTATAAAATTTAGAAATCAAGTATGAGAATGGCTTTTTGATGATTTGATAAAAATTGCATTTGTGAAGAGAGAACTAGTGGATTACTAGTTTCTTGCCTTAGCCAATTTCGAGGGTGAAAGATTCCCATCCAAGTTGGTGTTTGGAGAGGACACTCAGGTCTTTCATGGTGCTTTAATGGAGTTTTATTTGCAAGTAGCAGCTACAGGAAGTTTCATGGTTTGGTTTAGTGCAGCACTTTCTCTCCACCATTTCCAATTTTGAAGGCATATTCGGGCTCCTTGAGGGATTGCGCTTTGGGTGAGATCTTGCACTCATTGGGAGAGCTTCATATGATATTTTTCTGGTTGTAATAGCTTCATATCCTCTATTCTTCATATTCAGAAACTCTCAAGTCGAAATACCCATTGAATGTATGCAAAATTATTGATTAATGAGCAAACAATGTCCATTTTCCCAATGCTTTGATGTATGGCACTATAAGGTTGATTATTTCGAATGGATAGATGATTCTCTAATATATTTGTGATTCATATACTGCCATGGATATATTCTACAAGTTTCGTGTACTGCACTTGAGCATTTGAAGCATTTTTACTCAGTTTGTTTGTATTGAGAGGTGAAATAGTGCCATTTCCCCAAGGGTCGAATTGGGGGTTTTTGCTGTTGAATGTGAGATAGTTAGAATAGTAGTAAAAATCAATTAATGGTGCACATGAGACCTTAAACACATACTTAACACATTACATACCTCTGTTCATAAATTCGTGGGATTTTGGAGGCATTTGGAAGGCCATTTGCAGTGTTACCCCGGGGGGATTTGATGCACAAATTACTAGTCAAAATTACATATATTGATCAGAATACAAATCAAGTTTGCAGCAGTATTTGGAGGGCCATAAAACATCCCTGAACATAATATTCAAGTCTAAATACCATTCATACACTCCTACAGAAGATTTGGGAGCATTTGGGTTGATTTGGAGGTCAAAACAGTAAAACTAGTCAAAGGTCGAAATTGGGGAAAAAGTGGAAAAATTGGCATTTTAATAAAATTTTGAAAAAGGGTCATTACAGCCCGCCACTTTAGAAGAGCCCGCACATGTCGACTCTCAGAAACGACGAGCATTGTGAGCATAGTAGTGAGAAACCATCGCCACCACACAAAGGATGGAACGCCACTTGAGGAAGAAAATTGTGTTGTCAAAGAGCCCCCACTATATAAGGCACGCCTCAAAGAGGAAGGATGGGTGGGTGTGGTGGCTAAGGTAGGGACCCTACCCTAGCCACTTGTAAAAGTTTACCAATTCAAAACGACGAGCAAGGAATTGCCATATTTTAGATTGATAAAGCTTGAAATTTCGCCATCAAATTCTATAAGGTCTTTTGTGAATCTTTGTACATTTTTTTTTCCCTTTCAATGATGACCCTCTTAATTATTTGTAAGTTGTCTTAAAGTTGTTGCATGGCATAAACATCACTTCCTCCCTCATATGCCTCCACTCTTAAGAATTAGTTCTTTTTGAAGTCATCATAATAAATGCATTAAATTTGATGGCTAAGAGGTCTTGAGTCCCATTTGCTAATTTCCTATTTGTAAAAGGATAGGAACATGGGCCCCATGCCACCTTTCCACACCCATATATGATATATGCTAATATCTCTAAGAAAATCCTACATTATCAATATATATATTTTCATAGACACACACTTAAAAAGCAAATGAAAAAATATTGTTAAAGATATAAAAAATGCAATTTGAGTAAATGCAAAATCGCCCCCATCCTGTGATTGTTTTTGAAAAATCCAAAACTGAGAATGATTACCAAATGGCTACTCCGCTTACCTTCCTTTCGCTCTCTCTCATTCGCACGTGCCAACGCGCTAATGTATAGTTACACTACCTTTCAAAGTCGCCCCACACATTGCAGGGGAAACCGCTTTCGAAGCCACGCTCGTGGCCAGTGGTTTCATCAACACTAATCGGCTTGCCCTCCACTATGAAAACAACTGCCGGAAAACAGAAATACATGTACAACGTTGGTTGGCCGAAGAAAGCTACCGAGATACGTGTACACAGTTGCTTGGACGAAAAAAGCTACCGAGATTTAAATAAAAAAGCAGAGAAAGATGATGATGTTTGTGATCGTTTGAGATCCATATATCTCTATAACGATCCATGATATCAACAGTTCCTCCGCCTCTCTCTGTCATTTGCTTGTGTTATTTGTTTTGTTCCACAGGCGTTTCTTGTATGTATGCCTTTTGATTTTGCCTCTTACTTTCTTTTCTTCAGTGCTTCTGGATGCATTTTTTCCCATGGCGTTTTCTTTTTCTATTTTGGATGGCAGAAGACACAGAGAGAGATGGGGGGTAACGGAGGTCGATGACAAGACGTGACAGAGTTCGATCACAAGATAATGGAGGTCGATCACAAGATAATGGAGTTCTTATAATTATCTTGATATGGGAAATGCGATTATGGACTCGCTTTGCATACACTTACACGCTACCGTAATCATTGTTTCATGCTCAGCAATGGCGTTCCTGTGAAAGGTTAAACGCTTCTTTCTTTAAAGTATTTCATTTTATTTCAAGTTTGCATCAGTTCTCGAAAAAATGCAGGGTTGGTTAACATTACTTTGACCTTGTACATAAATTTTGTCTGCAATACAGATCATTAACTTATTTTCTCTACTTACATTCCTTACGGCCGTCTTGTGTTTCAGGTGTACATATTTAAAAATTAAAGGATGGATTTAAGGACGTAGAGCAAAGCCCTGCTCACGAATGGCGTAATCCCCAGGGTTGTTCGTCAGAAAGGTTTAATACTTATTTCTGAAGAGCATTTCATTTTAAGATTACTTTAGTTATTGAGAAATTGTAGGGTGTGTTTAAAATTAAAGGTGTAGAGGAAAATCCCTGTGCTGCACAGATTTTTCATGCTCATTAGGTTTAATTTTGAGAAAGGTTTGTATTTCATTTCATTGTTACTTTAGTAGTGGAAAAACACAGGGTGGGTTGAACAATACATATTATGATTAGCTTAGCATAAACTCCCAGGTTTAATTTTCGCATTAACGCCCAGGTTTAATTTTGAGAAAGGTTTGTTTTTCATTTCATTGTTACTTCAGTAGTGGAAAAACATAGGGCGGGTTGAACATTAAGTTGTGGAGAAGAGCTCTGTACAATATATATTATGATTAGCTTAGCTTATTTTGTTCAATTCCATTTCCCATGACAGTATATTACAGAATTTTGTTTCAGGTACACAATTTTAGGATGGTTTTAAGAATATAGAATGAAATGGCATAAACGTCCAGGTTTAATTTTGAAAGTTTTGTTAGTCGTGGAAAAACTTTGTACAATACGTTGTAGAGAAAAGCTTTCTACAATACATATCTATGATGATTAGCTTACTTTGTTTACTTCCATTTCTCATGACATGAGAGTATTACATGGTTAATCACCGGAATACTTGGATGTCCACCGAATTATAGAGATGTGTTCACACTAGCTATACATAATTTATACTTCCACCAGAAGAAATTGCTTCCACCAATTCTTCACCCGCTCTCACACTAATTTCTTAATTAAACATTAGTAAGGGCATTCAATTATTTCTTCTTGGTACTGCATGCTCTATAAGAGTTGGCTTGGCCTTCCATAAATTGTATTTTTTTTCAGGTGTACAATTTTACAAATTAAAGGATATAGAGAAAGGCCCTGCACTTTACAGAGATCTTTCATTACATTGTTTTACAGATTTTTCGTTACCTTGTTTTACCTAACCCGGGTCTTACAACACTAGCCGACCAGATCTGTACGCTTCTACATGTAAATTTTTCAATATGTTATTTCGTCCATAGAGTAGGTTAAACTATATTCTAGGCAGGCCACCACTTGAAGACCACATAGTTGATCAAATCTTTTTAATTATATTTTTACTACTTGAAGGACCACCCAGCTGACAAAATCTTTTTTAATGATATTTCTGTTATTGAAGACCACATAGCTCATAAAATCTTGTTCAATGATATTCTTACTCCTTGAAGGACCACTCGGTTGATAAAATTGTTCAATGATATTTTTGTTCATTTTATGTGGAATGGATAAATATAATCCCAATTAATATTCTATGTGGAATGGATAAATATAATCCCAATTTTGTTTGAATTTTGAATTTCTTGCTTTAATTATTTCCTTTTTTATTTAGGTTTGAAATAAATTGAGTTTCTTACTTTGATTATTGTTTCAACTTCAACGTGAGTATAGTCATTATCATTAGTGTAAAATCAATATGTATTAAATTTGAAAGGTCTAAAAAGTTTAGTTCCATTTTGTTCATTCATAAATGGGAGCAAATTTGCCATAAAAATGGAAGAAAAAATGAAGATTATAAGTATTTTTTTATTAAATTTAAAAGATTGAGAATTCTTTTATATTAAATTTAGAACATGAAGATAATAATAAATATTTTTTTTATTAAATTAAGAAGATTAGAAAATAAGAGAATTTTTTTTTTAATTAAATTTAGAAGATATCCTTAGAAGCCTGGGTGGGATCCTTGAATCGTTGGATGGAAATTGGTCCCGTGGGAACTGGCTTGGGGATGTTTTTCATTAGCCCTTACCATTATACCAGAATCCTGAGAGAGAGAAATTTAGAAGATAATAAGTATCGTTTTTATTAAATTAAAAAGATTAGAAAATGAGAAAAATTTACAAGATAATAAAGAAAATCAACTTTATTAAAATAAAAATAATTTGAATTGATTTTTTTTATAATATTAGAAGTTCGAAAAAAGCATATTTATGCATTTAATTGTCAATTTAAGTTCAAACTTTAACATGGTAAATATGATATCAACCAACCGGATTTTGTGTCAGTGTTCATATTCTAAATCGATTGGTTTAACGCGGAATTCATATGATGTTATGCTTTTGTTAACTGTAGCAAAACGTCTTTTCTTCTCATTAGAATATCGCATGGAATATTTTTACTTGCTCCTATGCATTTGGGGATTGTGGAAAATTATTTATAGTATAATATTGTACCAATGAGAGGGTAAACGTAGAATATAGTATATACATGATATATTTGTATACTTGCTCAAACGGAAAGTGATTGTATTGCATTGAAACCTGCAAATATAGCCTAATTCAGAAAAAGAAATGTAGGTTTTAGCGGCATGTACTTTTTTAAAGCACTTTACGAGTGCAGTATTAGTGAGCAGTTGCATTAGTGAGCAGTGTATGTCATGTTGTAATTATTTCA